>JAUIMM010000433.1:4565000-4987500 GCA_031769625.1 Taudactylus pleione
TGTGTTTTGGATCTGTATTTTTTTTTAAAAAAGCATAAAAACAGCTAAAATCACAGAATTTGTAGGTTTTTCTGCTCCTATGCTATTATTAACCTCAATAACCTTAATTTCCACTCATTTCCAGTCTATTCTGAACACCTCACACCTCACAATAGTGTTTTTATGTCCAAAACGTTGCACCGAGGTAGCTGGATGACTATGCTAAGCGACACGAGTGGGCGGCACAAACACGTGACCCATCTAGGCGTGAAACTGCAGTGGCAGACAGGATGGCAGTTTGAAAAACTAGGCCCCAAACTGTACATAATGCAAAGAAAAAAAAGAGGTGCAAGATGGAATTGTCCTTGGGCCCTCCCACCCACCCTTATGTTGTATAAACAGGACATGCACACTTTAACAAACCAATCATTTCAGCGCCAGGGTCTGCCACACAACTGTGGCTGAAATGATTGGTTCGTTTGGGCCCCCACAAAACAAGCTGGCAATTAATGTGTCCCTGCACAAACTGGCTCTATGGAGGCAAGATGTCATCCTCATCCTCCTCATCCACCGATTCCTCACCCTCTTCAGTGTGTACATCCTCATCCTCACAAAGTATTAACTTGTCCCCACTTGAATCCACCACCACAGGTCCCTCTGTATCTTCTGGAGGCTGGTCTCCCTGGAAGAGCTGATAATTCATTTTGATGAACATCATCTTCTCCACATTCTGTGGAAGCAACCTCCTACGCCTTTCGCTGACAAGGTTCCCGGCTGCACTAAACACTCTTTCGGAGTACACACTGGAGGGGGGGCAACTCAGGTAAAATAGAGCCAGTTTGTACAGGGGCCTCCAAATTGCCTCTTTTTCCTGCCAGTACAGGTATGGACTGTCTGCCATGCCTACTTGGATGCTGTCACCGATGTAATCCTCCACCATTCTGTCAATGGTGACAGTATCATATGCAGTGACAGTAGACATGTCAGAAATTGTTGCCAGGTCCTTCAGTCCGGACCAGATGTCCAAACTTGGTCCTGCCTGCCCTGCATCACCGCCAGCGGGTTGCTTAGGATACCTAAGTTTTTTCCTGGCAGCCCCAGTTGCAGGAGAAAATGAAGAAGGAGCCGTTGACGTGTCACGTTCCGCTTCAGCTGACAGTGTGTTCACCAGCAGGTCTTTGCACCTCTGCAGGCTTGTGTCGGCCGGAAAGAGAGACACCACATAGGCTTTAAACCTAGGATCGAGCACGGTGGCCAAAACGTAGTGGTCTGATTTTAACAGATTGACCACCCTGGAATCCTGGCAAAGCGAATGAAGGGCTTCATCCACAAGTCCCACATGCCGAGCGGAATCGCTCCGTCTTAGCTCCTCCTTCACTTTCTCCAGCTGCTTCTGCAAAAGCCTGATGAGGGGAATGACCTGACTCAAGCTGGCAGTGTCTGAACTGACTTCATGTGTGGCAAGTTCGAAGGGCTGGAGAACCTTGCACAACACGGAAATCATTCTCCACTGCGCTTGAGTCAGGTGCATACCCCCTCCTTTGCCTATGTCATAGGTGGATGTATAGGCTTGTATGGCCTTTTGCTGCTCCTCCATCCTCTGAAGCATATAGAGGGTTGAGTTCCACCGTGTCACAACCTCTTGCTTCAGGTGATGGCGGGGCAGGTTCAAGAGTGTTTGCTGGCGCTCCAGTCTTCGGCACGCAGTCGCTGAATGGCGAAAGTGGCCAGAAATTTTTCGGGCCACCCAAAGCGTCTCCTGCACGCCCCTGTCGCTTTTCAGAAAATTCTGCACCACCAAGTTTATTGTGTGAGCAAAACATGGGACGTGCTGGAATTTGCCCAGATGTAATGCCCGCACAATATTGGTGGCGTTGTCAGATATCACAAATCCCCAGGAGAGTCTAAGTGGGGTAAGCCACTGGGCGATGATTTCCCTCAGTTTCTCTAAGAGGTTGTCGGCGGTGTGCCTCTTACTGAAACCGGTGATACACAGCGTAGCCTGCCTTGTAACGAGCTGGCATTTCTGAGATGCTGCTACTGGTGACGCTGCTGCTGTTGCTGCGTAAGGTGATACATCTACCCAGTGGGCTGTCACAGTCATATAGTCCTTAGTCTGCCCTGTTCCACTTGTCCACATGTCCGTGGTTAAGTGGACATTGTGTACAACGGCATTTTTCAGGACACTGAGGACACTTTTTCTGACGTTTCTGTACAGTCTCGGTATCGCCTGCCTAGTGAAGTGGAATCTAGACGGGATTTGGAACCGGGGACACACTACCTCCATCAATTGTCTAAATCCCACTGCACTAATGGCGGATACCGGACGCACGTCTAACACCAACATAGCAGTCAAGGCCTCAGTTATACGTTTTGCTTCAGGATGACTGCTGTCGTACTTCATCCTCCTCGCTAAGGACTGTTGGAGGGTCAATTGTTTAGTAAAAGTAGTGGTGTTCCTACTTCCTCTCTGGGATGATGAACGACTCCCAGCAGCAGCAACAGCAGCAGCGGCAGCAGTAGGCGTAGCAATGCAGGATCCTCCAGAGGAATCCCGGATAGGAGAGTCAGTCATGCCAGTGACATGGCCTGCAGGACTACTTCCGATCCTGACTAAGGAGGAAATTGACGAGGAGGGAGTTGACGGTGTGGTTTGCAGGCGCTTGGATACAACAGGACAACGGGATTTAGGTGTCCCTGGACTGCTTACGGTCTTAGCCAAAGTTTCTGAACTTGACAGTAACTTTTTATGAACGCGCTGCAGGTGCCGTATAAGGGAGGATGTTCCTAGGTGGTTGACGTCCCTACCCCTACTTATTTCACCTTTACATATGGTACATATGGCAAGACAGTTGTTGTCCGGATTTGGATAGAAATATTGCCAGACCAAAGAGGTGGAATGTTTGGTCTTCTGCCCAGGCATGACCGTGATGGGCTTTTTCATCCCACGGACAACAACTGTCTCCCCCGGAGCCTGATTTAAACAAACCACATCACCATCAGAATCCTCCTCGCCAACTTCCTCCTCAGCGCCAGCTACACCAGTATCCTCATCCTGTTGTACTTCAACAGTGACATCTTCAATTTGCATATCAGCAAGTGGACTGTGGGTGCTCCTTTCAGCACTTGCAGGGGGCGTGCAAATGGTGGAAAGAGCCACCTCTTCCCGTCCAGTGCTGGGAAGGTCAGGCATCGCAACCACCACCACACTTGGACTCTCCTTGGGGATTTGTGATATCTTCTTAGAAAGCACAGTTCTTCGCTGTGCTTTTGCCAGCTTAACTCTTTTGATTTTTTTAGTGGGAGGAGGGCTTCCATCGTCATGTGAAGCTGAACCACTAGTCATGAACATACTAGGGATCGACCTTAGCCGTTCCTTGCCACTCCGTGTCGTAAATGGCATATTGGCAAGTTTACGTTTCTCTTCAGCTGATTTAAATGTCTTTTTCAAGGTCATTTTCCTGAACTTTGCCATTTGGGATTGTATGTGCCCTCTACTATGACATTGGGCATCGGCCTTGGCAGACGACGTTGATGGCATGTTATCGTCTATGTCATGACTAGTGGCAGCAGCTTCAGCACTAGGAGGAAGTGGTTCTTGATCTTTCTCTATTTTATTTTTATCGGAGAAAGTTTGGTCCTCCATTTATGTTATATCGATTTGATATATACGTGCGGCTAAACACAGAAAATAATTTTTTTTTTGGTTTGGACTGGAGTGTACTTTCGGGGGTTACAGCACCCTTTAACGGTCAAGCCAGCCGGCCCTTTACTTATGACACAGGCGCACGCTTGGCACTACTTTGTTGATGCACGTGCGGCTACTGTGCACACAATTCACAAACACAGAAAATAATTTTTTTTTTGGTTTGGACTGGAGTGTACTCTCGGGGGTTACAGCACCCTTAACGGTCAAGCCAGCCGGCCCTTTACTTATGACACAGGCGCACGCTTGGCACTACTTTGTTGAAGCACGTGCGGCTACTGCGCACACAATTCACAAACACAGAAAATAATTTTTTTTTGGTTTGGACTGGAGTGTACTTTCGGGGGTTACAGCACCCTTTAACGGTCAAGCCAGCCGGCCCTTTACTTATGACACAGGCGCACGCTTGGCACTACTTTGTTGATGCACGTGCGGCTACTGTGCACACAATTCACAAACACAGAAAATAATTTTTTTTTTGGTTTGGACTGGAGTGTACTTTCGGGGGTTACAGCACCCTTTAACGGTCAAGCCAGCCGGCCCTTTACTTATGACACAGGCGCACGCTTGGCACTACTTTGTTGAAGCACGTGCGGCTACTGCGCACACAATTCACAAACACAGAAAATAATTTTTTTTTTGGTTTGGACTGGAGTGTACTTTCGGGGGTTACAGCACCCTTTAACGGTCAAGCCAGCCGGCCCTTTACTTATGACACAGGCGCACGCTTGGCACTACTTTGTTGATGCACGTGCGGCTACTGCGCACACAATTCACAAACACAGAAAATAATTTTTTTTTTGGTTTGGACTGGAGTGTACTTTCGGGGGTTACAGCACCCTTAACGGTCAAGCCAGCCGGCCCTTTACTTATGACACAGGTGCACGCTTGGCACTACTTTGTTGATGCACGTGCGGCTACTGCGCACACAATTCACAAACACAGAAAATAATTTTTTTTTGGTTTGGACTGGAGTGTACTTTCGGGGGTTACAGCACCCTTTAACGGTCAAGCCAGCCGGCCCTTTACTTATGACACAGGCGCACGCTTGGCACTACTTTGTTGATGCACGTGCGGCTACTGCGCACACAATTCACAAACACAGAAAATAATTTTTTTTTTGGTTTGGACTGGAGTGTACTCTCGGGGGTTACAGCACCCTTAACGGTCAAGCCAGCCGGCCCTTTACTTATGACACAGGCGCACGCTTGGCACTACTTTGTTGATGCACGTGCGGCTACTGCGCACACAATTCACAAACACAGAAAATAATTTTTTTTTGGTTTGGACTGGAGTGTACTTTCGGGGGTTACAGCACCCTTTAACGGTCAAGCCAGCCGGCCCTTTACTTATGACACAGGCGCACGCTTGGCACTACTTTGTTGATGCACGTGCGGCTACTGTGCACACAATTCACAAACACAGAAAATATTTTTTTTTTTGGTTTGGACTGGAGTGTACTTTCGGGGGTTACAGCACCCTTTAACGGTCAAGCCAGCCGGCCCTTTACTTATGACACAGGCACACGCTTGGCACTACTTTGTTGAAGCACGTGCGGCTACTGCGCACACAATTCACAAACACAGAAAATAATTTTTTTTTTGGTTTGGACTGGAGTGTACTTTCGGGGGTTACAGCACCCTTTAACGGTCAAGCCAGCCGGCCCTTTACTTATGACACAGGCGCACGCTTGGCACTACTTTGTTGATGCACGTGCGGCTACTGCGCACACAATTCACAAACACAGAAAATAATTTTTTTTTTGGTTTGGACTGGAGTGTACTCTCGGGGGTTACAGCACCCTTAACGGTCAAGCCAGCCGGCCCTTTACTTATGACACAGGCGCACGCTTGGCACTACTTTGTTGATGCACGTGCGGCTACTGCGCACACAATTCACAAACACAGAAAATAATTTTTTTTTTGGTTTGGACTGGAGTGTACTTTCGGGGGTTACAGCACCCTTAACGGTCAAGCCAGCCGGCCCTTTACTTATGACACAGGCGCACGCTTGGCACTACTTTGTTGATGCACGTGCGGCTACTGCGCACACAATTCACAAACACAGAAAATAATTTTTTTTTTGGTTTGGACTGGAGTGTACTTTCGGGGGTTACAGCACCCTTTAACGGTCAAGCCAGCCGGCCCTTTACTTATGACACAGGCGCACGCTTGGCACTACTTTGTTGATGCACGTGCGGCTACTGCGCACACAATTCACAAACACAGAAAATAATTTTTTTTTTGGTTTGGACTGGAGTGTACTCTCGGGGGTTACAGCACCCTTAACGGTCAAGCCAGCCGGCCCTTTACTTATGACACAGGCGCACGCTTGGCACTACTTTGTTGATGCACGTGCGGCTACTGCGCACACAATTCACAAACACAGAAAATAATTTTTTTTTTGGTTTGGACTGAAGTGTACTTTCGGGGGTTACAGCACCCTTAACGGTCAAGCCAGCCGGCCCTTTACTTATGACACAGGCGCACGCTTGGCACTACTTTGTTGATGCACGTGCGGCTACTGCGCACACAATTCACAAACACAGAAAATAATTTTTTTTTTGGTTTGGACTGGAGTGTACTTTCGGGGGTTACAGCACCCTTTAACGGACAAGCCAGCCGGCCTTTTACTTATGGGACACAGGCGCACGCTTGGCACTACTTTGTTGATGCACGTGCGGCTACTGCGCACACAATTCACAAACACAGAAAATAATTTTTTTTTTGGTTTGGACTGGAGTGTACTTTCGGGGGTTACAGCACCCTTAACGGTCAAGCCAGCCGGTCCTTTACTTATGACACAGGCGCACGCTTGGCACTACTTTGTTGATGCACGTGCGGCTACTGCGCACACAATTCACAAACACAGAAAATAATTTTTTTTTGGTTTGGACTGGAGTGTACTTTCGGGGGTTACAGCACCCTTTAACGGTCAAGCCAGCCGGCCCTTTACTTATGACACAGGCGCACGCTTGGCACTACTTTGTTGATGCACGTGCGGCTACTGCGCACACAATTCACAAACACAGAAAATATATTATTTTTTTAGCACTTGGGGGGAGCACCCCTGATGGACAGAGCACCCCCTGGACAACACTACAGCACCCCTTTAGGACTGGGACACTGCACAGGACTTTGGAGTGGACACAGCCCCTATGGAGAACTGACTGCACAACACAGTCCAGCCAGCCCCTATGGACTTTGAAGTAGTGGACACAGCCCCTATTAACAACAGCAGCACAGCACAACACAGCCAGCCCCTATGGACTTTGAAGTAGTGGACAACAGCAGCACTACACTACACTACACTACACAGCACTAACTCCCACCCTCCCTCTTCACTGTCCACAGCCGAGTGAGAAAATGGCGCCGACGCGGGTACCTTATATAGGATCCAAAACCCGTGAGACTCGGAAGGCGGGATGATGACGTTTTGCCTCGATGTCAGATCCGAGTCAGGCGGGAAAAGTCGAGCCTGACTCGGATCGGACTCGGATCGGGGGGGCTCGGGGGGGTTCGGATTTCAGAAATCCGAACCCGCTCACCCCTACTTATAACCAATGCAGGGAAATTATAATAATGATCCAATTTGAATGTATATATCTCTGTTTTTTAATATATATAACAGCTACACAAGGTGCAATCAGGGAGATTTTTGGACTCTTCAGGGAGACAGGGAGATTGCTGCTATTTTAGGAAGTTTCCCCAACAATGAGGGAGAGTTGGGAAGTGTGACAAGCAGCTGTTTAAAAACTGTCAGAGCAGAAAATTTGCTTATGAAACGTAATTTACAAAAAAAACCTATTCATTAGGATCTTTACAAAGAACTTCTGCTTAGGTCTATGAAACAGAGCAGAAAAACCTTGTGTGGCACCACACTATCTAACATGGAGCCCAGTCAATTAAGGGTGAGGTGTATTCTGGAGCAACTCTTGGCGGGACCCCTACTATGAGCCGTATTCAATTTGAGCCGAGCCGCGATACTTTTCCGCCTCCTGGACTTTTCGCCTACCTCGCCTGTTTTGTAGGCGGAAAAGTATTGCGCGCGTGCCCGCGTATCCCTGTATTCAATTTGAAAGTACGAGAAAACGGGACCCGGCGAAACTTGAACAGGCGGAAAGTGCTGTCAGATTTGGGGGAATCAGCCTGACACCCCCCAAAAGATGCTCTGACATGGGGGTTAGCTATGGTACCCCCCGATTTGGCTTGCTGAAGGTATTTGGTGTTTTTAAATGGGCTCAATAGCTGCTAAATAGCGTTTTTCTATATGTGATGCAGAATAGTATTCAGGAGTATTTTTTCCTGAAAATAACTTATCCCAGCAAATTTGGGGTACTTATTTAAAATGGGGGCCAGCATATTTAAAAGTTGCTAAAGTGAAGTTGAAAAATCCACCTGCCGCAAGCCCCTGCAATGTAAAAAACACCTGGGGCATACTTGGGGACCCTCCCAGAGTCAAGTTCGCTAGTTTTTAACTTTGTACCCCAACTTTTGTTTTTTCACCCCCTTTTTTAAAGTCATTTTTTGGGGTGTCCTTAAGTGTTTTTTTTTTTTTTTTTTGACACAGATTACCTTTGGGGGACTGTCTGAAGGCTGCACGGGGGTTCCCACAACGTTGCACCCCAAAAATCCCAATTCTGCACTTTTTTCCGCCTGCTATTCATAGGCAAAACTTTTTCGCCTATTACATTGTATTGACTCTCCGCCTAGGCGGAAAGTCTTTCAAATTGAATACGGGGTAAAAGCAAAACAGGCGAAAATGACGTCATCGGCGAAAAAGTATCGCGGATCCGGACTTTTCGCCTCAAATTGAATACGGGCCTATGCCGACTTTACATCACAGCTATAGAGGTGCGCAGTAGAATCAGAGACATACGCAGTGGCTGCCATAATGGGCAACGTACAGTGACACATCGCCACTAAGTGAAGGAAAGTATTTCTGGGGAAACGTACTCAACTGCAAAATGTCAGGACATATTGATTCAGACCACATCTAATATTGTACTAACCCCCAATTAACAGCGACATGAGCAGTGACGCATCCAGATTACAGTCATTTATTAGAAAATTTCAATTTGCTGGTCTGAGAAGATAAAACCTGGTATATTCTATCCTTCATACAATACAGATGTGTCCTCAAACACTGTGGCTTCAGCCGCGCTAAACAGCCCCTCTCGGCGCGCCAGGTACCGGGCGACTCAGCGTTGTATTAATGCGACTTTCTCTCTCAAAGTGTGCATCTTATTCGCATAAATAAAGCAAATGGAAGCGACAAAACTACTCTGCTAGATTACACGGATCGATTTGATGTGAGACATCTGCGTGCGACTGAGAATGAATCTGTGTAAGAAGTTCTACGATGCAGCCATCAGCCAGAATATATATTCTGCGCTTCTATCCCTCACTCAGACTAAGGGACCAGGCTCAGGGACCTTTACTAGTCTGCTGGTAGGAGGAGGGAGCTCTGGTACAAAGACGTCCTCTATATTCTCCTTTGCATTTGTACCTGAGTCAGGGATGTAACTTCGATTTCCTGTCAACTCTGAACTAAGGGCCTGATTCAGAGCCGCTCGCTCGCGCTGTGCGTTTGCAAGCGGCCCGATGTTCTGCGTATGCACATGCTTTGCTCTGCGCGTGCGTGAACTATATACTGCGATCACAACCCTCTCGCTCGCCCAGCAAAGGCAGCCCAGGGTAATGAGTGACAGGAGAGGCCGTTTGTGGGTGGTAACAGGAGCAGGACACTAATAACCGGGGGTTGGAGATGTGAACTCAGGCGTGCCTGGGTGTTTCAACGCCATTTTAGAGGCGTGCATAATTAACAGGCAGCGTCATAGTACACGTCACTGGCCTGTTTTTACACTGATTTCCTCGCAATGCTTGTGGTAGGGTAAAGCAACCGCAAGCACTGCGTTCGCATCCGATGGTGCTCGATTTACCAATGTTTTAATACACTTCCTGGAGATGACGTGTTGCTGGTGGGCGGCTCTGCCTGTGCGATTGGGCGAACGCATACACAAAGTGGCCGCTCGCTAAGACATGGTGGGCGTGCTTATGCCTAGGCGAGCGATTACTTCCCGTGGCGTGACTTTGAAAAATTTGCATACGCATCCAGCGAACGTACGCAGATAGCGAACGGGTCTGAATCAGGCCCTAAATCTTAGTTGTCAGTACTTAGGAACCCAGGGGGGAGAGACAAAGGGGGTCATTCAGACCCGCTTGTGAGCGGCAGTACGCTCGCAAGCGGGTCGATGTTCCCCCACTGCGCATGCGCACTTAGGAGGGAGCTCCGTCGTGCGCATGCGCGAGACCCGGTGAGCGTCGGGCTCTCCATCGCTCCGGGTCTCGCACCAAAGGGGGCGTGCTGTCAATGTTGATTGACAGCACGCCCCCTTTGGTGGGCATGCTGGGGGCGTGCCTGCCAGACGGAGGCGTTTCCATGGGAACGCCTACCGTCTGAATCTGGCCCCACTGACATCACTAGTGATATCAGTGGGTCCAAATAGTCATAAGTGCAAGGAGAATTGTCTTTATTACTTCTGGCATTTTTTATTTAATGCTTTTTATTACATTGTGAAAAGGAAGGCTAGAAATGAGCTTTCCCACAGAAGTTCAAATGATTTGTGTAAAGTGTATGATATTATAAGAATAGTAATGATTAAACATGATCTCCATATGATCTTTTGATGGTTCCAAAGTTCAAAGCAGAGAATGTTCCTAAAAATGTGCTTGTAATCCCCAAAGTCCTAGACCAGCCTCCACCCCCCCACAGTGCCACAGCCCACAGGCTGTGTCTGTGGGCTGTGGCACTGTGACTGGAGACAGGCAGTAAAAAACAATATAGTCCAGGGCTGCCATCAAAGATTGTGGGGCCCGGGACTCTCAAAATAGGCAGGGCCCCACCCCTTCGGTGGGGGGGCAGTTTGTCAGAGGTGGGTATTGCTAATGTGGGTGGGGCATTACTGGTGCATAAACCAGTTACATTTTTTATTTTATTTTTCAAAAGTTTGGCCTGTGATGAGAGCAGGGTGAGAGAGCAGGGTGAGGGTGGGAAAGCAGTGATCTCTGTACCTGATGTCTCTACCATTGGAATAAGTGGGTGGGAAGTGGGATCCCCCGCAGCCTCTACTGCTCGTCTGAGCTCTTTACCTTCCCCATCGTGCGGCAGCGGATGCAGTCAGCTTCTCCTCCTGGCGCTACTGCTCCTCCCTCTCCCCTGGGTGTACTCTTCGTGGCCTGGCCCGGCCTCGCCACGCTGGATGGCAGTTGCCAGGCAGCGTCTCCTTCTCCAGGCACGCGGCTGACGCTGAAAGGCCCCAGGTAACGTGAGTGACATATCCAATGTGGTGCCGGCTGCAATTTAATTGGAGGTCGCAGACCGTCCCCCCCTGATGGCGGCCCTGGTCCCGGCCACTAGTCTCTCCACGGTCCGCACTCCGCATCCGCAGTAGTCAGTACCAGCCGCCGATGCAGTGTCGGAGGCTCCTCAGAAGGGGCAGGCACAGGGTTGTGGGCGGTCACATGATACGTGACGTCTGCGGCCCGATGCGACCAGAGAGACCACAGAGTATAGTGGAGCCGGAGGAGGAGCGCCGCTGATGCTGATAGGCGCTCAGCTCAGCGGCTCTGTTTTTTTTTTAACTGTTACGAAGAAGCCGGTACTGGTAGGCGTAGGTGGAATGGCCGGGACCCTGGTGACAATGGAGCCAGGTGCCCCCTTCAGGGCTGGTGCCCGGCCGCAACTGACTCCATTGTCTCAGGGAGTTCCGCCGCTGAGTGGGAGTGATTTTGGCTCTGATAGAGCCAAAATCACTCCAGGGCTTGCGGCAGCGAGACCCTACCGCAGGGTCTCCGTCGCAAGCCCGATGGTCGCGATGGTCAAGACCATCGCGACCATCATCATGGATGCTCGCATATGCTGTGGGTGGTCACCCACAGCTATGCGAGCGTCCATGAGGACGCTCCAAAGAAAAGGTAGGAGGGTCCTGATTCAAAGCGAGCACTCTGGTCAGAGCGTTCAGCTCTGAATCAGGCCCAAAGTGTAGAGAGGTCAAGTACCAACCAATCAGCTCCTAACTGTAATTTTTCAAACATAGCCTGTAAAATGACGGTTAGGAGCTGATTGGTTGGTACTTTTTAAAAAATCTCTCCACTTTATCTCTCTCTAAGCTTTGATAAGTCTCCCCCATATATCATTTTTCACATAAAGAAAGCGATGACCCCGTGTGACACCTAATTTTGCATTGCATAAGGAAAAAAAAAATTGTGGGAATGTATCAAAAGTAAAGATGAAAAAGTAACTATACAAACACTATAAATATACTATTTCAAGCATAATATTTTCGAGATGCAATCTTTCAGTATTACTTCTATATATTACCCTGTAATTTCTTCTAGTGCGCAGGTGCCGGTAAAGAGACAACGCTCAATCAGGCAAAGAGCACGTTGCTATTTACAGTAAGCAGCAATATGAAATGTCCTGGTGTAGAGCCCAATGACTGATACATATGGATGTAGTAGCCCAAATTATAATATTCTTATACAGTGTCCCATGTGACTACTATTATTTCACACTATAAACATATTCCATTACCTTTTACCAGCAAGATAGGATCACAGTTACCCAATTACTATGTATAAAATATTGTGGATCCATTTACTTACACATGCAGAATAATTAAAGGTAATTAAAGGTCCAGATAAAGTGTGCTGTGATGAAGTCTCCTGCTCATTAGTAACAAGCTCTTTTCATACACAGGGGGGCTCTCATACAGTACATGGGGGGGCTCTCATACATGGGTGGGCTCTCATACATGGGTGGGCTCTCATACATGGGGGGCTCTCATACATGGATGGGCTCTCATACATGGATGGGCTCTCATACAGTACATGGGGCGCTCTCATAAATGGGTGGGCTCTCATACATGGGTGGGCTCTCATACATGGATGGGCTCTCATACAGTACATGGATGGGCTCTCATACAGTACATGGGTGGGCTCTCATACAGTACATGGGGGCTCTCATACATGGGTGGGCTCTCATACAGTACATGGGGGCTCTCATACATGGGTGGGCTCTCATACAGTACATGGGGGGCTCTCATACATGGGTGGGCTCTCATACAGTACTGTACATGGATGGGCTCTCATACAGTACTGTACATGGATGGGCTCTCATACATTACATGGGGGGCTCTCATACATGGGTGGGCTCTCATACAGTACTGTACATGGGTGGGCTCTCATACATAGGTGGGCTCTCAGATCCCCTCTCCTACTTCTTATGATAAAGCTATTTCTATGCCATCTGAGCCATGCGATAACACTGTACAACAAATTAATACTTTTAATTTGTTTCCTTTCTAAAAATAGTCATACATTACTAATTTGAGGTCAAGAAAAATTAAAATGATTTCAGAATGTTTTTACTAGCTCTATTTTTGAGCTACACTACTTGCACTATACTGTATGTACATTAGTAACATAGTCATAGTGAAAAGCTATTTTAAAATAATCTGATATTTTCTTGATAGAAAATAAATAACAGTTGTTTTAATTCAATCAATCACAAATAAGAACACAACACAAAACAAATATACAGCGTACGAAACAAACATACAGCATAGGAAACAAACATACAGCATACAAAACAAACATACAGCATAGGAAACAAACATACAGCATAGGAAACAAACATACAGCATAGGAAACCAACATACAGCATAGGAAACCAACATACAGCATAGGAAACCAACATACAGCATAGGAAACATACATACAGCATACGAAACAAACATACAGCATAGGAAACAAACATACAGCATAGGAAACAAACATACAGCATAGGAAAGTACTATGTAATATAGTGGCCTATTCATGGAGGTGCTTTCTCTTTGCTTGTCGCTTGTACTCCTCTTCTTGGGCCTCTCTTGTCACTGTCACCTACCCTGATATCTTTGTTCCATTGCTGAAATGTCTTGGTGGAATCGCTCTCTATGCTGTCACTCAGTGCACCACAGTTATCTTGTCTGGGTAATCCCGTGAATCGCATATATTTGAATTGGGGAGGGGACAAATAACTGTTTCATATAATTGGGTCATTAGGCCCCGCCCCCTCTGCGCAGAACGCAGATTGCTGGTAAGATTGTCTCCATTCTGCCCACTTCACTAGGAATACCCCTACATCGTCAGAAATGGGCTATATCTCAGAACTCAGAGCTAACAGAGAGTTTTACATGTCATATTCATTCTTTGCATGCTGACATCAATTAGAAGTAACTACTTTCACATCGGAAACATTTTCATTGTTGTGCAGTGATAATCTAGAGCAAGAAAATCCAATAAATACAGTATTTTTGAATGATGCACACGAAAATATCACAACGTATCTTTCAATAGCAAGACAAAGGTTTTATGATCATCACTAAACAGATATTTATCACAATCATTTTCTGCGGAAGAAAAACAAATCTCTTGCTTAGTACGATAATGAAGTGAATCCCATTTTGTTGGTGCAATCCTTGTTACATTGGCCCTTTGTGTGTAATAGTGAGTGTGATATGTTTTAGGGGAGATTTTAAGCTCTTTTTACACAGAACTGGAGGTTTTGTTTTAATTAACGCTTTCACATCCACATGTAACGTATGCTCAAGTGGGACAAACCTATATCCCCCAGTCAGCCCAATATTGGATTAATGGTATCACATTTAATAAGCCAAAATCCCGAAAAACACTAACTGTAAATTATTAGCTGCAAAATTTAATACAGAGATCCCACATTGCCTCAATCATGTACTGTCTTCTTTATATAATTATGCTAACTTCACAATGTTATTATGTATCTATATGAATGAATGTGTGTATATATATATATATATATATATATATATATATATACACATACACACTCTGGCCCTGATTCAGAGCCGGACGCTCTGTCAGAGCGCTCGCTCATCAGGGCCGGTCTTTTTTTTTTTTTTTAGAACGGCCTCCTGGCCGCTCGCATAGCTGTGGGTGACCACCCACAGCTATAGCGAGCGGCCAGGAAGATGGTCGCGATGGTCAAGACCATCGCGACCATCGGGCTTGCGACGAGACCCTTGTGGTAGGGTCTCGTGGCCGCAAGCCCCAGAGAGATTTCGGCTCTCCCACTATCACTCGTGATGTCAGTGGGGCCGTCCCCAAATGGAGGCGTTCACATGGGAACGCCTCCATTTGGGCAGCCACTCCCCCGTCCCACCCACCAAAGAGGGCGTGCTGTCACTCAACATCGACAGCACGCCCCCTTTGGTACGAGACCCGGAGCGATGGATTGCCTGTCGCTATCCGGGTCTCGCACATGCGCACGACGGAGCCGGCTCCGTCGTGCGCATGCGCACTGGCCCACCATCGACCCGGTTACGAGTGCACAGCGCTTGCGACCGGGTCTGAATCAGGCCCTCTGTATCGATCTGTATTGTATTGGCCCTCTGTATTGTTATCCCCTTGTATGATGTTATGGGAACCCTTGTGTCCCCTTATAAATAAAATATAATGTATAAATAGCTCTCACCAACCCTATATTACTATAATAGCTCCCAGATTTAATAAAGAGCCCCTACATACCATCAGTCTCCCCACACCAGCCCATAATATGAGTCCCCACATTACATTATTAGCCTCCCCAACGTACTTACCCACTGTTGACTACGGAATCGGTATGTAATGCCGGTGGCTGTTTAGCCGCCGGATCAAATACCAACAGCGGCAGCCCGACTGGTCGAAATCTTGACTGCTGAAGGTAAGTACCCCAAGCCTCTCCTCTCCCCCCCTAACCCTCTCTTAGGGGTGCTTAACCCTAACCTCCCCCTGTTAGTGCCTAAACCTAACCCACCTCCCCGCACCCTAAACCTATCCCTCCTGGGAGGGTGACTAACCCTAACCCCCCCTAGGGGTGCCTAAGCCTAACCCCCTTCCCCGACTCTAACCCTCCCAGGGGAATGCCTATCCCTAAGTGCCCCTGGGGGTCCCTAAACCTAATTCCCCCCCCCCTGCAGCTAGACGCTAAGACACCCGGCATACCTTTGTTCGGTATGCCGGGTGTCGGGATTTCAGTGTGGGGCTAATGATAGGCGTCAGGATTTCGACGCCTATCTTTAGTCCCATGCCGGGATGTAAGTGTCGGGATATCGGCAGGCGGAATAGTGCCCGCTGGTATCCTGACTGCATCCCGTTGACTACTGTGACAGACAGACTCATTTGCCTCCAGGCAGTCTTTGCTCATTCGGAGAGGAGCGGTGGAGGGAATGAAAGAAAGTAGGTGAGGGAAAGGGAGGTACAGGGATCTTATGGCACTTTGAGGTTTAAAGCAGTAAAAAGTGTGGAGTAGTGGACCAGTGGAGAAGTTGCCCATAGCAACCAATCAGCACCTACCTACTATTTTATAGACTGTACTTGATAGATGCTACTTTAAAGCTGATTGGTTGCTATGGGCAACTTCTCAACCGGCCCACTGCTCCATGATACATAAACCCCTTTATATATGTTAAATGCAGTTAAATAAAGATACCCATTTCAGGTGCATTAATTCGTGAATTATAAGAATTTATGTTTTAAAATGTCCCATTAAGTCATCTTTGAGATAGTAATAATAACAAACAGTAAATATTACCCACTTTAATTAAAGAACAGACAAATTACTCTTTATTTTACCCGATCACACTCCACCTTGGTTGGAAGGAATCAACTCTTTATTTGATTCTATAGAATTTATTACCAGTATAAACCAATATATATACAAATCAAACATAACATGCTATAAATATTTAACAGAGATTAAATACAGAAACATATGTACACGTTAAAGCCCATATCCAGCAATGCTGCTAAATGGGCCGGTCCTCCATTCTGTTTATAACAAGGCTACTGAAACCCATCGAGCGCGATCTCTGCCATTTTGAAAGTTTGACCACTGGTCACCATTGGGATACAAGTATGACAGTTGCTGTAATATATATATATATATATATATATATATATATAATAGGCTGTGATCAGAGCCGTAACTAGACTTTTTGGTGTCCTGTGCCAGAGGGAGCATTGGCACCCCCCCATTTTTTAAATAGGGACATCAGATAGTGCACCTGAAAAGGGGCCTTATGGGGAAGGGCCAGGAAAGAGACAGAGGAGGCCAGGAGATGCTGGGGATAGAAGAAGAGGAAGCTACAAGTGAGAATGATAATAAACAGGAAAATTGACAGGCCCAAACAGCGCCCCCTGCCCACGGCACAGGTTGCACCACCCTAGTTACGGCCCTGGCTGTGACTAGTAGTACTGTCATTGTAATAATATTACTCAGCTTAATTTTTATTCAATGGCTGCTGTCTCATAACCTTTCACCCATTCACATTATTTTACCACAACGTTGTTGGCAAGCCTACCTATATGGTATTTCGGAAGACGTGTATATTCCTTCTCTTTTGGTTTTTCTTTTTTTTTTCTTTTTTTTTTTTTCTTTTTATAAACAGTTGTTTTTGTTTTATTTTCGCTCCATGTTGCATTGTGAAGTTGATCTCATTGTCACTGTAAGCAAGCACACATTTCTCCCTCTGTAACCGGGTTAGATCGTTGCTGTGTGATTTGTGCACTAGATTGTCCTTCGTCCATAGCAGGAGAAAGAGTGTCTGCCATTTGTGTTTTTGTGACTGCGAAACAGAAAGGGGCCAAATTCAGGCTGGACTTTCATTGGCTGATGCTGTTTCCTCCTACAACAACAAACAAATCTAAATTCAGGTCACGTACAGTAAAAGTCACGGATAAGCAATGCAGCTTAGGCACCAATGTTTCAATAGACTAAAATCTGATTCAGAAGTGTACGTAATTGCGATGACGCACGCAAGTGGCCAAAGTTTTTAGTCTGCGCGTGCGTCCAAGTGCCACTAAGCATGCATCTCGATGGTTACTGCACAAAAGCACAAAACTAAATTGCACGCAGAACCATGCAATGCAACAGGGGGGTGGCTAGCCAGATGATGGGGTTGTGGTCAGTGACTGTGTCCACAAATATGGTTGCACTGAGCATGGCGGCCATGTTCTGCTGGAAAAATTGCAGCTGCCATAGGATAGATGCAATCTCTGGTGGTGCGTCTTAATATGCACAGCGGTGACTTAGCGCCGAAGCCGGTGGGTGTCTCAGTAAAATGCCCATTGGCTGCAGCATTAGCATAAATTTTCCCAAAATCTCACGTCGTGGGGTTTTTCCCACTGGTGTGAGATTTTTGCAATATAATTGGATGTGAGATTTTTTTTTGGGGGGGGGGGGCCACGCAATTTTTTTTATATTGAGCATCTTCAGAGATAGTCCAATTTTTCCTAAAATCTTTATTTTTAGAAATAAAAAATGTTTGTTTTTCAGAGCTCCCCATCTAATTACTATTATCCAAATAGCTGAATTAGTCCAAAAATTCCGTCATTGTTAAATCCAATGATGCCTTCAAATTACACCAAAAATCAACTTTTTAGTTGATTTCTGCAACCCAAATTTAAATGAAAAAAATTATTGTTGTATATTTTTTTGTAATTGGCTTAAAATACCCCCCCCAAAAAATCACCTTTTTTCTAATTTTTTTTAGCCTTTTTTTTGTTTGAAACTAAATGAACAAAAGTGTCTTTTTTATCAATTTTTTTTTGTTGACCTAAAATCCCCCCCCCCCCCAAAAAAAAATCACTTTTTTTTTCTTTTAATTTTTTGTTATGTTTTTAGTTTTATTCATCTGAAATGATACAAGAAAATGTTGTTTTTTTCTGTTTTTTTTGTTTTATATTTTATTTATTTATTTTAGGGGGGAGGGGGGGATAGGCTGATTTTCCCATTTTTTTCTAATTTTCATGGTCATATTTTTTGTAAAAAAACTGCACATGATATTTTTTGGCAGCACACATACCCATGGTAATAAAAAATTGGTCAAGATGCATGCAAATTTTTTTTGCAGGGAAAACCTTGCGGCCAATTGGATATGACCCTCTGACTCAAACCCCATATACTCTTCCCATACCCATTATTGATAACAGGCCAAAGAATAGATACAGCTTTAATCTATACCCTAGATTAGGGGTGGGAAATAAGAGGCCCACCTGCTGTTGTAGAACTACATATCCCAGAATGCCCTGCCACAGTTTTGCTATTTGACTATGCTAAAACTGTTGCAAGATATACCAGGATGTGTAGTTCATTGACAGCTGGAGGGCTTCTTATTGCCCACCCCTACCCTAGATAGAAGTCTATTAATCATACTTGTCTACTTTTTAGACTGTCCAAGGAGCAAGAGTGGGACATGATCACATGATTTGCGTAACGACGACTCTTAACAATGCTGCGGTTAGCGTCGTTCGCTCGGTTCATTTCGTGGTGAATAATAAGCTTTGATGATGCAGTTCACTGCGAAGTGCTCAATTATACCCCAACCCCCAGGTATGACGCAAGTCGCAGCATTGCACAATGGATTCGGGAGGGTGCCCGATTCTCCCAGGAGCCTGGGAGAACTTTGGGATTCTCACGGTCATTCCGGGTGAGTAGGTTATTTTGCTATTACTATACACCGCAATTTTCATGCTAAGAGTATGTTGCAAACAGCAGCAAAATATGTCAATCACAACCATACCATCATAACGTCATGATTTAGATAAAACAATCCCAATTCACAAAACCTGAATGAAGTGGCATTTACTGGTACGTGGGTGTGGCTTCATATAACAGCAGGCTTGGCTGGGAGGATTACGGCGTGTTTTGTGTAAGATGAGGACATAGCTTCCATAGATAGGGATGGGGCTTATTTTGTCCCAGTTATGTCTGAGCCTGTTGAGATGTATGCACAAGTTAAGTAACATAAATGAGCAAGTCACTCACACCATGCTCACTTTGGCGACCATTTATTAACTTAATTTCCCCCGAAAATCATGTAAAAACTGTCATTTCCGCCTATCTAACAAAGCCTGAGCTCAGGAGATATCAGAGATATAGCCTGATGGAGGCAGACTGCATCCCCCTGTTTTTTTCAATAAGGACTGCGGTCTAGCCCAATTTATCAAGCTCCAAAAAGCAGTGCCGTAACAGGATTTCAGTGCACCCTGCCCCATAAACCCGTGACGTCATAACGTCACACCTGCCAGCTCCGGTAGGTGGAGCACTCCCCGGAACATCCCTAAGGACTCTCCAGGAAGCTTCGTGGGCTGCAGGGTGCCTGTGCGGAGAGTCCCTTGGATGCTCCAGGCAGCTCAGTAGTATCGCTTGCGGCTGCAGGGTGCAGTTCCAACCACCTGCAGGCGCAGTGGGGAAGCAGCGTTGCCGCCCATAGGGCTTTGCGCTCTGTTTGTTGGCGCCACTCGCACACCCCTAGTTATGGCAGCTTAGCTAACGCCATTTTCAGATGGTGTTAACCATTGTGCCTATGGGATATCGTATTGGTGCATGAAGTATTTAGCTAAAAGGCTGCATGAAGAGGACAGTGCTTTGTCGTGACGGCCTATTTTCAGATGCGATATCTCGACAAGCAAGCACTGTTAAATGTCTCCGATAAATCAGAGCTAAATAAGGCTAAATGGATTGTCATCTATTGGGGAACCCCCCCAGATAAATGCTAAATTGACCCCATAACTTATCAAGATCGTAACTGTAGCGGTGACTTTGAATAGGGAAGTTCTGAGGCTATAATAACATTGAGCCCTTGGCTTCTGTCCCGTATGACATTACTGTAAAACACCACAACTATTTGCTTATTAGATAGGAATCATTTGAAGTTGTCGCTTATGTGTTTTATGGTGCTGTCGAGGTAAGTTCATTTGCTACTCGTCGCTGGGCTTTTCTTGTCCTAATTCAGAGCTGTTTTGACTGGCGAGTGTAATTACAGAACAATTCTGCTGCCTTCTGGTGGAATAATAAGGAAATATAAGCAGACATTAAAAAAGGTTTTAGCTCTTACTCCCTACATATCATACCAGCACGGCGGTGGATAGGCAGGTGTGAGAGGAAGAAGCAGGCGTGGCTTTGATGATGCCATTTGTGTCATTAATTGGACTGAAGTATCGTTTCTTTTTGTATTGCTTAGATCAGGGGTGGGGAACCTTTTTTCTGCTGAGGGCCATTTTGATTTATAAAATATTATTTGCGGGGGCCGGTGCAGGCCACGACCCCTTCGTGTGATGTCACCGGGGGGCGGGGCCACAATCACTGGTGATTACAGCAATCATCCTGAGGATGCTCCGTGGAGCTGTAAGGGCAGCGGGGCTGTAAGGGCGGTGTGACCGTCTGAAGCTTCCTAAGGATGCCCCAGGCGGCACTGCTGCATAGATTCTGGCTGCAGGGGGCCATTCTAGGCACCCTGTTAGCCAGATTAGGCTAGCAGAAAAAAGCTCAGAGGGCCAAACCAAATGATTCCGGGGGCCCTTATACGGCCCCCGGGCCTGAGGTTCCCCATCCCTGGCTTAGATGAACCAGTTTGAGAAATGACTTGAGGCTGGTTTCAGCATCTCATTGCCGTTGCATTTAATTGAAGTGACTCCGCGTGTTAAATGTGATTGTGTTTGGCATGCAGTGGTAACGAGAACTTGCGCAAAGCATAGTGGATATGGAGTATCTGGAACCAGTGGATACTATACCTATACCATGGGCATTTTAACAGCAGGAGGGGCATTTTGTAGTGCGCCAACCCACCGGGCACCCCTCCATACTTGTTCCTGCAGGTACCATCTTATCGGTTGATGTCTTTGGAAAGATGGCGCCACCAACTGGAAGTATAAGGGGTTTGCTGCTGCACGGACAATACTAGCAAATCCATGGGACCTCCCTTGATCCCGGGGCTCGTATGTACTGTACATCCAGCACCCATTATAGATACATCACTGCCTCATATTTACATGATTGGCAAACTGTTGGTGCTGGTAGCAACTATCGGAGTACAATGCTCATTTCGCGAGCAGGGCAAAAAGCGCCTGTCAGTGATTGATACATATGTATCAGTTAATCAGTTCCACTGTTTGTTGTGTATTTATGACAATTAGCTTTTTATTATTTCATAGAACTAATGTCCGTCTGACACATGACCTCCTAGCTCTATAACAAGATGGATAAGATTTCACAGTGGACTTTCGCCGTAACAAAGGAACGGACCTGACAAATGAAAATGCAGAATTCATCTAACATGTAACACGTAGGCCACATATGAGTACGTCTTGGCCTGGTCACAATGACTGGCTAATGGGATGGTAAATGTACCTCATTTGTTGGCAGTTGAATTTCACTTTCTATATCAAAACACTTTTCGGGAATCGGTGGAGGATCGTCCCGGTCAACCAGTATACTGACACTAACAGCTGGACTGGGCATCTTGTTGTATTTCAAACTTCGCTTGTTGGTTCGGTTTAGCGCCGAATCTAATTTAACCGAAGAAGTGGATCGGGCTGGTGGCCTCTGTCCTGGAATGCCGGTCATGTGAAGAGTTTGGTTGCCATCGGTACCTTGGCTGATTACCTCCGGTATGAGAGCTCCCTTCACAGCTGAGTTTCCGGGACTATTTCCCTGTTTTTTTTTCCACACAACTGAATAAAGAGATTCTCTGTCAAGTTTTCCTTCTGGTTTAGGTTCCTCTGTCTTACTCTCTACATCTGTCTGGCTGGGTTCAGGGCTTGTGAGAGCAGATACGGGTCCCTGCTTTGACGACTGATCCTTCAGATTTTCTACCGAATCATAAAGAGGGTTTATACGTTCTAGAGTCTCCCCATTTTCCCTCGCAGCGTTACTTATCGCGCTGGAGGCATCTTCCTTGTTTATCCCGTCTGTACCAGTGTCTGCAAAGGAAAGATTATGAAAGTGTCAGGTACAATTCATATTCTAACAAAATGACATATCTGCGCCTGATAATAAGGCGAATCTAATTGCTGCAGTTGTATTTGTTTTTCTCACAGTTGGTATAAAGTAAAATGCTGGAATGCGTCAGAGTCTATAGCGCATGCAGGTCTCCAGTAACATGGCCCCCATGCTATGTCCCCGGACACTTCTCTATTGCGTATGTGCAGGTCTCCAGTAACATGGCCCCCGAGCTATGTCCCCGGACACTTCTCCATTGCATATGTGCAGGTCTCCAGTAACATGGCGCCCGTGTTATGTCCCCAGACACTTCTCTATTGCGTATGCGCAGGTCTCCAGTAACATGGCGCCCGTGCTATGTCCCCGGACACTTCTCTATTGTGTATGCGCAGGTCTCCAGTAACATGGCCCTGTGCATTGTCCCCAGACACTTCTCTATTGCGTATGTACAGGTCTCCAGTAACATGGTGCCCGTGCTATGTCCCCGGACACTTCCCTATTGCATATGTGCAGGTCTCCGGTAACATGGCCCCGTGCTATGTCCCTGGACGCTTCTCTATTGCGTATGCGCAGGTCTCCAGTAACATGGCCCCGTGCAATGTCCCTGGACGCTTCTCTATTGCGTATGTGCAGGTCTCCAGTAACATGGCGCCCGTGTTATGTCCCCGGACACTTCTCTATTGCGTATGCGCAGGTCTTCAGTAACATGGCGTCCGTGCTATGTCCCCGGACACTTCTCTATTGTGTATGCGCAGGTCTCCAGTAACATGGCCCTGTGCATTGTCCCCGGACACTTCCCTCTTGCGTATGCACAGGTCTCCAGTAACATGGTGCCCGTGCTATGTCCCCGGACACTTCTCTATTGCGTATGCGCAGGTCTCCAGTAACATGGCCCCGTGCTATGTCCCTGGATGCTTCTCTATTGCGTATGTGCAGGTCTCCAGTAACATGGCCCCCGAGCTATGTCCCCGGACACTTCTCTATTGCGTATGCGCAGGTCTACAGTAACATGGCCCCGTGCTATATCCCTGGACACTTCTCTATTGTGTATGTGTAGGTCTCCAGTAACATGGCCCCGTGCTATGTCCCGGACACTTCCCTCTTGTGTATGCGCAGGTCTCCAGTAACATGGTGCCCGTGTTATGTCCCCGGACACTTCCCTATTGCGTATGTTCAGGTCTCCAGTAACAAGGGCCCGTGCTATGTCCCGGACACTTCTCTATTGCGTATGTGCAGGTCTCCAGTAACATGGCCCCGTGCTATGTCCCCGGATACTTCTCTATTGTGTATGTGCAGGTCTCCAGTAACATGGTGCCCGTGCTATGTCCCTGGACACTTCTCTATTGTGTATGCGCAGGTGTCCAGTGACATGGCGCCCGCGTCATTTTCCCAGTGACTTCTGTCGGCAGCACCAGCAGACCGTGGGAGGACTCTGGAGAGGTAAGTATAATTATATGGGTACAGGGAGAGCAGTGTGGGCCCCTCTGGAACCAGGGGCCCGTGTACATCATGCACCTCTCACCCACTATAGATACTGTAACACTGGACAGACTGAGGTGGTACTCTCCGCTATCACTACCTAAGATAAGCACATAGGGGCATATTTATCCGGTCTCATAAAATTATCCATAAGCTGCAGGTTCTGCATAATTTTATGTATCCCGGATATATGTAACAATAGCCTATACCAGCCTAATACAGGAGAATTCAGAGAAATCTCCTGCAAAATAAGGCTAATTAGCGCTGCAATCCCTATTTGTCTCAATGGGGAGTTTGGTCTGAACCCTAGGTACCAAAATCCAAAAAGACTTACGAGATTTTTAATACATAGGCCCCATATACACACTGGAGTAAGAACTGGCTCTTTAACAACTTTTTTTTTTACTTTCTACTAAATTTTTTTTCTCTATAACTTCTTTCGCTGACACTAAAAGACGTTCGCTGGATACAGCTGGACGCAGTGGCGAGAGCGGGGAAGACCTGTGTTGTATGCAAATCAATCAATAAATAAATAACAATAAGCAACGATGGCCTCTCCTTAATACACAGCAGAAGGATACAGAAAGACAGAACAACGCGTTTCGCAAATGTGGCAGGACACATCAATAATACGGATATGCAGCATTACATCTGAACACAAAGTTAGAGAATTGCCAGTCTCATGTTCCGGGCCTGAGTTCTGCAGATGCGTGGAGTCTTGCGTGTCTCATGCCTCAGTCACTACTTCCTACTGAACTGCTAGAATTGGTGCGGCCCATGGGAACATGTCCCCTTTGTGTGATATGTACAGGAGTGAATAAGGGACATGATGCAGCAGTGTTTTCACCATACCTACCGATCTGGCTGCTGGCCGGGACTTGTGCTTGCTGTGCTATTCTCTCCTTTATCTCATTCACACTGTCATAGAGATGATCCCAGTCCGCCGTGGGTGGAGGAAACTCTGGTTGGTCCTGAGGGGGCAGTGGGAGAACTCTCTGCGTCATACTGGGAGAGGTTGCATTAGAACCAGGCTGTAGCGAGCCATGGACTGCGCCATTCTTCAGCGGGGGTGCTCCAAGTATTTTCCCCTCATTGTTTGTTCTATCTTCATTTATAGTAGCACCTGCAAAGGGAGAATAATGAAGTCAGGGTTAATAGAGGGACCTGCAGTGCAAACTACATCTGATATAACAAAGCAGCGTCTCCTTTCTACAGCTTCAAACTTTCAAATCTCAATACAAATTGCAGCTTTTCATAGTAATTTGAATAAAGTTGAGTGATCTCAGGTTATTCCTATTTTTTATTTTTTTACAATAAATTTATGCTAATTAATGGCAGAGTTCTAGTAAATTCTAATCTAGTTAGATTTGATGTAGAACCCCCCCATTACCAGATTGGAACGTTGACTGCAGAAATGGTTTGCAGACGGGCCATATTCACGCCCGTTTTTTTTCACCATTGGCCAAAAAACTGGCGAAACGGCAGCAGGCAAAAAAAAACTGAAGAAAAGTTTTCTCCATCCCAGGCCAAATGTAAAATCCTATTTTTGGCAAAAAAATTGGGGATTTCTTTCAGAACCCTTTGGATACCCCCCTAATGATAAATGGCAAGAAAAAAATCGTAAGTTGGGTACTTTAGCTAAAAACGACCGCGCAAATTTTGGATGATAGAAAAACGTTGAAAAAAGATAGAAAGCAATTTTTTTCCAGGAAATTACTGCTCCACGTAAATTGAGGGTACGTTAAAATGGGTGCAAGTATATTTTCATGTCGTGAAAACACAATAAAAAAAAACGCCTGTTGCGACCGCGTGCGATATTTAAAACACTTGACGCATCCATACCACCCATCGAGAAACCAGACCCAATACGTTAAAACCATTTTCAAAATTTTTTTTTTTTGCCCAAAATTTGCGCCGTCGTTGTTCACCAAAGTACGCAACTTACACATTTTTTTTCCAGCAATTTATCATTAGGGGGGTGTCCAAAGGGTTCTGAAAGAAATCCCCACATTTTTAACCAAAAATAGGGATTTTGCATTTGGTCTGGGATGGAGAAAACTGTTCTTCAGTTTTTTTTCGCCTGTTGCCGTTTTCGTCTTTTTTTTGGCTAAAATGTTACCATTTTTTTTTGCGAAATTGTCCGTTTTCGCCACTAATTGAATACGGGATTGCAGGTATCTCGTCCGTTCACAACCAACTCTATTTTCCGATGTATTTTTCTGTGAACATTAAAATAAAATATTGGAAAAACAATCTGCTACAATGCGTAGTTTATAATATTGAATTTATGCTGAGTTTTATACATACTAGCCAACATTTATATTTTGCCCAGAGAGGAGATGCAGGTGGGTGGCCTTGGGGGTGACTATTCGTGTCATTAAGCTCCACCCTTTTGTGGTAAGGGAGCGGGGCCAAATGACTCAATTATCAGAGAATCGCGTCAATAGGCCCCGCCCCCTAACTTACAGACCCGCCGATTCCTGGGAAAGTTCTTACCCGAAAAATCGTGAGTCTCCCACAGGTTCCAGGAGAGTAAGCAACTATGGTTTTACATATGGCGATTTACAACTCGCTAGAGTATCGACTTTTTTTTTTTTAAAAGTTAGAGGTTATTGCATTCCGTCCTGAATATGCAGATGCGTCCACAATATTTGGCGCACTACTAAGTCGCACCATGCCCTCGTCACACATTTTAGTATGAAATATGCATCTCAGTGGCATCACTAATGCGACAAAAGTACAGTACAGGGGTTCCCCGGATACTGCCGCTGCCAGTATGTGCATACTGATGCGAGTGAGCCACGCCATGCAGCGCTGTGCTAGATCTGCTTACATGTGCTATACCAGCTCTGATAAGACAAAAAACACTATTTCTATGCCCCCAGTACAGTGTAAGTGACTTTGAATGCAGCTATGATGCAACACAGAAGCTAATTTAAGGGGATGCAACCGGGAAACCGGCTGTATTAATCCCGACAGACGGCTTCCCGACTGCTTTATCCCGACGAGGGTTAAATGACAGGTGTCTATATCTAGACGCCTGTCATTTTCCCGACGCTGGGAGACCGGCGCCCGGCATCCCGATCGAAGGGATGCCGGGCGCCGGGAGCGGACAGCCGCGGGGGGGGAGGGTTAGGTTTAGGGCACCCGGGGGGGACTTAGGGTTAGGCAACCCCCGGGAGGGTTAGGCTAGGGGGAGGGAGGGTTAGGCACCCCCGGAAGGACTTAGGTTTAGGCAGCGGGGAAGTGGAGGGTTGGGGTTAGGCACTTAGAGGGGGGATTAGGTTTAGGCACTTGGGGGGGAGGTTAGGGTTAGGCACCCCTAAGGAGGGTTAGGGTTAGGGGTTAGGTTAGTTTTTACTTACCTGCGGTCGATCGGGATTTCCAGCGCTGGATCTCTGGATCGGGATCTCTGCTTCTGTCAGCCAGGCGCTGCCGGGATTCGAACTGCCAGCCAGAGGGCCGGCGGTATTTCATACCAATTCCATCTTTGATGTAGGTATGAAAGTCGCTACCCGTGGTGGAGCGTCTGAATCACGCCATGCATTATGTGCTATATACGGCGAAAAAAGATGGGCGAGTAAGTAGAAATCTGTAGTTCATCTTTAGAGATGTTGTGTATGGGATACTTTCAGCTCAATCATCATAAATGTTTTTCATAAAAACACAACAACATGAAAAGTATGGGCGTCAGTCTGGACACGTAAGTGACACTTCATACTGAATTGCTAAAAAAAAAAGCCACATTCGCATCAGAAACTCCCATATATGTTATAGAAATAAGCTCAAAGCGCTGGGAGTTTCCCATCGTTGTTGCTAATGAAATCTCTTGGACCTCATTTCGAATATTAGCTCTAATTTAATCAGTCTGGGTACAAAGACTTTACTGAAGGCAAGAGGTTTGTATAGAGGTCAGATGTCACTCATTGTATCTGTGTTCAAATTAAGTAATAGAGATAGAATTTCTGTTGAAAATAACTGTTCATTTATTTTTATGTTAGGAACCGCATACTACATAGAAAAACATCTCTGAATTAAGTGTGTTCTTCCCATAATCTTAAGGAAGGCATAGTGTCAACTTTTATTTTTTTACAGGCGTTTGGTAACATTATCAATACTTAACTCTGCAATGCATTCCAATGAAAAAAAAAAAATCAAATAAATACTATTTGCCAATGTTCATTGTTTTGCTTCGTTCCAGAATTTATTTTTTTGTTGCACATTCTTTTAGCGGGTATGCAGTCGGGAAACCGGCGGACCTAATCCCGACAGCCGGCTTCCCGACTGCTTAATCCCAGCGAGGGTTAAATGACAGGCGTCTAAATCTAGGGGGGTTAGGGTTAGGCACCCCCCCAGGGGACTTCGGTTTATGCGGCGGGGAAAGGGGGGTTAGGTTTAGGCACATAGGGGCCCATTTATCAAAGTGCATTTGAGGTAAATTCCCCTAAAACACCTGTTTACGGGGGTTTACCTCAAATACTTAGTATCCCCCGAATGTATGAAGGAGGGACCGCAGCAGGTATCTCCGATACCTGCTGCGATCCCTCCATTGCCGCCAGCAGCCGCCTCCCCCATAGGTTTCTATGGGGGATACGATGCTGCCAAATGTATCAATATCAGGAATGCGAAGCATTCCCGATATTGGCCCCAGCAGCTAACGCTATCTAAAGATAGAGTTAGCCACTGTTTCCTATGGGCACTTACCGCATATCAGCCGGCAGAGGGATCTGCCAGATCCCTCCACCGGCAATGGGCGCCGCTCATGTGCAGTCCGCGGGACTGCGCATGCGCAGAAGCCCCGACTGCCCTCCGGAGACATCGCAGGGACGGGCTCTTTTCGGAGCCCGTCTCCCTGCATGTCCTGGATAATACATCCGGCAGATAGGATCGCATTTTGCAATGCGATCAGGGGCGGTACTGCATGCCCTGATCGCATTGCAAAATGCGATCATTAATAAATGGGCCCCTTAGAGGTGGGATTAGGGTTAGGCACTGGAGGGGAAGGTTAGGGTTAGGGGGTAGAATTAGGTTAGAGAATACTTTCCTTGGACGATCGGGATTTCCTCCTCTGCCGGGATTCCAACCGCCGGGCATGGGTCAGGCGGTAAATCATACCGATTCCTTTTAGCATTCATGTATCACTGTTGCAATTACTGTCTATAGGAAGCATTTGGCCAGCGGCTAGATCTCTCCATCTACAGGGCATGCAGTCATTATATTGACATTCCGAATGCCGACACCAGAATGTCCACATGGACAAAATGTCGACATTCTCAATGTGACAAATCACCTTTCTTTCCTCTCTCTCTCTGTTATTAGCATCAGAACCTTTTGTTAGTGTAGGTTAAATGTACAATAATGTTTCTTCTGTAATTCCAGTGGGCTGAGAGAAAACACACAAACGCCTCATTGTACCAGCAGCAGGTACACCCAGCGAGTAGGGATCAGGAGTCAGGCGCTCTCTGTAGTGTGTGCATAGCATTCTCTAGTGCCCATTCATCATCATCATCATCATGTCTTGTGTCTGACACGCAGCCTGGACACATTCTTGGCTCCAGTTTCTTGCTCGCACCATCAGGGGGTAAGTTCTCCAGAGCCAAATCCAGACTTCCAAATGTAAAAATAATGTTCCCCGACAAGCTGGGACTTGCGCAGTCTACCTCGCGTCGGCGTGAACCAGGGGACGTATCCGCTTTATAGAGCAGCCTCGCCCCTTACTAAAGAGAAAGGGCTTCACACACCGCCCCAATCCTCAGACAGACCCCATAGAGCCTTCCAGGACTGTGTGTTCCGGGGAATTCTGTTTTGTATGTTTCTCTATCCAATTTCTTTTCTTAATTAGTTTTGTTGTCCTGCACTTCTTAATGCACAGAACAAGTAAATAGCATCCTGCCTTCCTGTATGGAGAGGCTATACCACGGATCTACTGTACCTAGAACATGTCCCAATAAGCCCACACCAGACCACGCTGCCTTTGTCCACCAGAAACCGGGCCTGTCCCACAACAATCGGTTCAGGTGCTGGATATGCTCTCAGAAATCTATTATGAAAATATTTGGGACTATGGCCCTGATTCAGGGCCGGTCTTTTTTTTTTTTTAGAACGCATAGCTGTGGGTGACCACCCACAGCTATTGCGAGCGGCCATGATGATGGCTTGCGACGAGACCCTTGTGGTAGGGTCTCGTTGCCGCAAGCCCCAGAGAGATTTCGGCTTTAACTTCTCATGGGCACGCCTCCATTTGGGCAGCCACCCCCCCTGGCCCGCCCACCAAAGGGGGCGTGCTGTCACTCAACATCGACAGCACGCCCCCTTTGGTGCGAGACCTGGAGCGACGGAGTGCTATCCGGGTCTCGCGCATGCCCACGACGGAGCCGGCTCCGTCGTGCGCATGCGCTCTGGGCCACCATCGACCCGGTTGCGAGCGATCAGCGCTTGCGACCGGGTCTGAATCAGGCCCACAGTTATACTGTACATGGAGAACCGTAGACAGTTACCTGGCGCCCTCGCTTCCCATTCCACCAGTCACTGTGGCTCGAGAGTTAAAGAGGAAATCCATACTCCACATGTGCTACATGGATGTACCCGTGCAGCTGAGGGACCCTGGCAGTGATATAGCCGTCTTTGGGCCCAATTCAGACCCCTTCGCTAAGCTGCGAAAGCACACTATGGGCAATTATTGCACGTTTGCGCATGCGTCAAAGTACGCATGCGCGAACCAGTCACTGCGTGCGGGAATCGTGCGCTCGTAGTACACAGACTGGACGCTACTTTGAGTGACAGATAGCGCCGCTTGTGGGTGGTAACAGGGGAAGGTGCTTGTGAACGGGGGCGTGTCTGTGAACGCAGGCGTGTTTGGGCGTCAAAATGGAGTTTTATGGGTTTGCATAGTTAGCAAAGAAGCGTCATTGTACACGTCACTTGGTTGTATTTCAGCCTGCAGTGATCGCAGTGCTTGAGGCAGGGTAGGGTCTACCTCAAGCTCTGCGTGCAGCTCCGATGGTTCTCGATGTATCTGATTAATCATACACTTCCTGGAGATGATGTGTACTAAGAGAGAAAAGTGGGCGTCTTTATACTGGCGTGCGCACGCTCTGCCGTCGCTCTCTAAGGCATAGAGGGCGTCCTTCCGCCAGACAGTGCGATCGCGGCATTTGCATACCCGGCCCCTTTAAGCTGTGAGAGAGCGCAGCTTAGCGTCCGGGTCTGAATGAGCTCCTCTGACTGCCAATTTCACCAATTTTGCACCCCAGAATGCATAAGGATGGGAACCCTGTCATACTCCCTGTCAGACTGCAGAGTTTTGACTATAAAACTGATTAGAATAATACAAAGAAGATATTATTTATAAGTTATAAATATCTTCTTTGTATTATTCTTCTTTGTATTGTTCTGCTCATTTTAAAGGCAAAACTTACCAAAATTGCAGCACTCCCTGGACATACAGGACCTCATTCAGACCTGGTCGCAAGCGCGGAGCGCTCGCAACCAGGTCGATGTTTATCCCCTGCGCACGCGCAGCGGCCGCACTGTGCATGCGCATGCCCCAGAGCGAGAGAGAAACTCTCTCGCTCCAGAGCTCACTACAAAAGGGCCGGGTGTCGGTGTTGATCGACAGCTCAGCCCGTTTTGTAGGCGGGGCGGGGGGGGGTGGCTTAAGGAATGCCTGCCGTTTTGTGGGCGGCCGCACTGACATCAGCAGTGATGTCAGTGGGAAGCTTCCTTCTCGATCAGAGCAGGAAGCTCCCTGGGGCTTGCGGTTGCCGAGACCCAACCTTAGGGTCTCGTCGCAAGCCCCAATGGTCACGATGATCCTGACCATCGCGACCATCAACCTGGTCGGTCAGTAGGCTGTGGGTGGTAACCCACAGCTTAGCTAGCGACCAGGAGGCCGCACTAAAAAAAGAAGCAGCCGCCCTCATTCAGAGAGAGTGATCGCTTCTTGCGACCGCCTCTATGGGAGAGGAGAGATAAGGCAGTAAGAGCTCAGCCCTCACTGGGCTCTGATCCGGTCCTGGTTCTGGAAATACAGGGGACAAAAATGAGTAGGGTTCCTCTGTATTTACCAGAACCAGCACCAAATTTTTTCTAGCAGGGGGGAAATGCCACAGCCAGGGAAGCCCTTTCACCGGGTGCCCCGGCCAAAGCATTATCTCTGACCGCTAGTCAGCCCAGGGGGAGTTGGGGAGCCCCCCCAATAAAGGGGCCCCCTCTCCAGGGCACCCCAGGTGTAGGCTGATAGCCTGGGGCTATCCTCGGCACCCCTGGGAACTACAGGTCCCAGCAAGTCTCCCCCTGCATGCTGGGGGAGGCTTGCTGGCACCTGTAGTTCCACAGCAAAACACAATATTTTTAACTATTTCAAATGCACCACTCTACATAATCAACCCGGCACCCACCACCCAGGGATGCTGAGGATAGCCCCTGGCTATCAGCCTATGCCTGGGGTGCCCTGCAGAGGGGGACCCCTTTATTTGGGGGGTCTCCAACTCCCCAAGGTTTCCCGGCCTAGGCTGACTAGTGGTAAGGGTTAATGCTTTGGCTGGGGGACCCGGTAAAAGGGTCTCCCTGGCTGTGGCATTACCACCCCGCTAGAAACTGTCTGGTGCTGGTTCTGGAAATTGCAGGGGACCCCTATGCTTTTTGTCCCCTGTAATTCCAGAACCAGGAACGGATCAGAGCCTAGTGCTGGCTGCGCTAAATACAGGGGACCCCTACATAGTTTGTCCCCTGTATTTAGCACAACCAGTACTGGGTCACAAAAGCACGGGACTGGTTGTGCTTTGAGTGGGGCACGCCATTTTTTTTTTTTTCACTGTTTATTAATTTTTTCTTTATAATACAGCTTCATATACGGATCCGAACAATATATCGTTCAGGCAAAAAACAAATGATATGCCACTAGATCGTGTACGAGATTGGCAGGTCTCGTCTGCTGTAGGCTCGATCTGAGGATGCGATGTACGACCCGCAGGTACGCGCATCGGCCTTGTGATCGTGAGTGGACACTCACGATTAGGGCATATTTTACACGATTTGTCGTTTCTGATGGGTCGAAATCGGGTGAATCGTGTAAAATATCGCCTAGTGTGTACGCAGCTTAAGGGGTGGGGAGTCTTCTTTGCTAGGGGGAATTCTGTGTGTGTTTGTGGGGGAAATCTTTTGTGCTAGGGGGATCGTCTGTGTTAGTGGGAGATACTGTATGTGTGAGGGGGGATCTGTGTAATGAGGAGATCTGTGCTATATGTGTTTGTGCTAATCTGGCTCTGATATTAGCCAGAGGCAGATACTAGCAGCACGTCCCTGGCTGCAGCAGGATGGCTGATCAGTGCCCGCTGACACATGCTCTGCTGCACTGTGCAGGATGGTGAGGGGGAGGGGTAATGCCATTGGGGAGGTAGGGGGGGGCTGATATTTGCCTTGGGGTGAAGGAGTTAGGGGAAAAGTAATGTCCCACAAAAGGTTTATTAGCCTGGAGGGGCGGGGAGGATTATACATATATATAGTGACACATCGGGGAGTTAGTGCCACAGTGGGGACTTATGGCCACTGGTGAGTGGGAGGGCTATGCCACTAAGTATCTCTTTCCACTAGGGCAGTGGGGAGTAATGCCATTGGGGATCTATTGCCGCTGGGGGATCTACTGCAACTGGGGGTGGGAGGTAATGTTAGAATGCGGGGACTATTGAAATGAGGAGTTGTGCATAAGAGAAACCCCCTATGCATACTTTTTTGTCTGATAAAATATTTTAATTTTTAAAAATAATGTTCTAAACACAACTTAATAATAATAATAGTAAAATAAAAACAACAGTATCCAAGCCGTTTTTGGGAAACAAAGTCAGCCAGTTAAATGGTTAAATCTGCCTCCTGCTCAAGGGTGAAGTAAGGGTCAGGGCAAATGGTCAATATATAGAAAAGAGACAAGAAAGAATTGTCCATACTGGTCTATCAGCTGTTGGTCGGAATTATCACGTAACACAATCAGCCGGATGGTCACCACTGACAATAATATCTTTATCCATAGCGTTTTACTCCTCTCTTATCTCAAGGTGGCGATAACACATGAAGATCATTAACAAACATGTTGTATTCTGCGAATTAAGCAGTTTTTTTTTTTTTTTTAGTACAGTACATAACATTTTTGTTAAATATTATTTTTTTTTCCACCCCTTCGTCGCTGAGCCTGTTTTGTCAACTTTTTGCGCTGGTTATGTTCCAACATAATAATATATATTTTGGGTGCATTACCCACACAAATTATACTTTGTCTTTTTTTTAATTTTATTATTAGAAGACTTTGCATAATCAGAAAGTACCATTATTCCTTATGCTCAGTCTAACACGGCAAATAAAATCTACCCAAATGAGCCATAAAAAAGGAATTTTTTTAAAACTGAATAAAAAAATAAAAAAAAGTACAGGTAATGTAACGGGTGTCATTGTCCATTAGACCCCTGCCGGGATTAGACAGTTGGGAAGCCGGCTGTCGACATTTCGACCGTCGGCTTCCTGACTGCATCCAACATGCAGGGGAGGCCGCCGAGAGCTGAACGGGACCAGATACGGAGGTGAGGCCAAATCAGCCAGGCGTGTCCATGTCCCTTCACAAACAAAAAAATCTGCGAAAAAAAATTGTGAGATATATGTCACCAACCAATCAGCTACTAACTTACATTTTGCCGGCTGTGTTTAAGAAATGATAGTTTGGAGCCGATTGGTTGGTGACATATATTTCACAATTTTATCTCTGATACATATGCCCCTTAATGTAATATCTGGACGCGTTCCACTTGTCTTGTGCACTGAAGGGGTCGTCGTGAATTGTTAGAGGTCATTTTAAGCTGCCAGGGTGATAGTTTGTTGGTAAACTGCAATGATAAGGGACTTTTCAATTGCCATAAAAAACAGCGATAAAAGTTCACTTATTGCAGAATTGGTAAATAGGCCCCAGACAATGACTCTGCGTAAGTACAAAGGAAATCTAGCCAGAAGTAACATCAATCTCACATTTGATATTTAGGGATCATGCAATGCGCATCTGCGCAGCATAAGTGATTATTGCATCACATCCGATGAGCTCTATATTATCAACCTTTGCTGATTGTTTGCTAAACACCTCTGCTGTGTACAGTGTATACAGAGAGTAGAGGAAACTACCTAATAATGAACCTGCCCGGCTGTAAACATGTTATGTAACTCTGACTGCGCGGTACACAGGTAGGATGGGCAGTAGAATCTGCTGTACAGTATATATAGAGTAGAGGAATTACTGTACCTAATAATGAACCTGTCCTGTTGTCATCATGTTATGTAACTGTGGGCCTGATTCAGACCCGCTCGCAAGCGGGTCGATGGTCGGCCAGTGCGCATGCGTGGTGTGCGCGAGCCCCGAAGCAAGTGAGAACTTCACTCGATCCGGGGCTCACTACAAAACGGGGCGGCTGTCGATGTTTGTTGATCGACAGCTCGCCCCGTTTTGTAGCCGGGGAGGGGTGGTGGCTGGACAAACGGAGGCGTTCCCGAAGGAATGCCTGTCGTTTGTGGGCGGCCCTACTGACATCATTCGTGATGTCAGTAGTGAAATTCCTGCTCGTCGCAAGCCCGATGGTAGCGATAATCGCGACTATCACCAGGCCGCTCGCATAGCTGTGGGTGACCATCGCCAGGGCGCTCGCAAAAGCTGTGGCTGGTCACCCACAGCTATGCGAGCGGCCTGGGGGCGGATTTTTTTTAAAAAAATCCGCCCTGATTCAGAGCGAGCGCTCTGAATCAGGCCCTGCGTTTGAGCTGTACATAGGTAGGAGGGATACAAGGATCTGCTGTACTGTGTGGTGCAGTACAGTATACTGTATACCATACTTGCCAACTCTCCCTGATTATCAGGGAGACTCTCTGAAACAGCAGCAATCTCCCTGTCTCCCTGAAGAGTCTAGCAATCTCCCTGATTGCACCTTACCCCAATTATGAAGCTGTTATATATAGATATAAAAAAATAAAAAACCCCAGATATATACATTCAGATGGGATCATTAGTATCATTTCCCTGCATTGGTATAAGGCACTATGGCCCTCATTCAGAGCCGTATGCTCTGAGCAGAGCGCACGCTCTGAATGAGGGCCGCCCTCCATAATTATGGAGCGTCCTCCTGGACGCTCATATAGCTGTGGGTCACCCCCCACAGCCTATACGAGCGTGCAGTTTGATGGCCGCGATGGTCACGACCATCGCGACCATCGCCACTGCGAGACGGAGCCTGCGGTTGAGGTTTTCAACCGCAAGGCCCGGAGTGATTTTGGCTCTATCAGAGCCAAAATCACTCCCACTGACATCACTAGTGATGTCAGTGGGCCGGCTTCAGACGGTAGGCGATCCCTTGGGAACGCCCCCGTCAGGGAGGCACGCCCCCGGCACGCCCACCAAAGGGGGCGTGCTGTCAATCAACATCGACAGCACGCCCCCTTTGATCAGACACAACGAGCGAAGGAAAGTCCTTCGCTCGTCGCGTCTGGCGCATGCGCACGCCGGAGCTCCCGCCGTCGTGCGCATGCGCAGTGCACAACATCGACCCACTTGCGAGCGGACAGCCGCTCGCGAGTGGGTCTGAATCAGGCCCCATGATCCCTATGGCTACATGCATTTTCTGAAAAGTATCAGTGTGTTTTCATCAACACGTAGATCTTACTAACTACTTTAGGGCTCGTTTACATTTGAATAGAAGTAAATTTTATGACACGCCCCTGTAGTAGTACACGCCCACTTTACCGCCGCGCTCATAGGTGTTGCTTTCACAATGTCCCTGAAATGCTTTTTCAAAAGTGGACAAGTATGGCATATACAGAGTCAGGGAACTACTGTACCCAATAATGAATCTGCCCTGTTGTAATAATGTTATGTAACTGTGAGCGGGCTGTACGCAGGTAGGAGGGACACAAGGATCCGCTGTGCAGTATATACAGAGTCAGGGAACTACTGAACCCAATACAGAACCTGCCCTACTGTAACACTGTGACCGAGCTGTACACAGGTAGGAGGGACACAAGGATCCGCTGTACAGTATATACAGAGACAGGGAACTACTGTACCCAATACAGAAACTGCCCTACTGTAACACTGTGACCGAGCTGTACACAGGTAGGAGGGACACAAGGATCTGCTGTACAGTATATACAGAGACAGGGAACTACTCTACCCAATACAGAAACTGCCTTACTGTAACACTGTGACAGAGCTGTACACAGGTAGGAGGGACACAAGGATCTGCTGTACAGTATATACAGAGACAGGGAACTACTCTACCCAATACAGAAACTGCCCTACTGTAACACTGTGACCGAGCTATACACAGGTAGGAGGGACACAAGGATCTGCTGTACAGTATATACAGAGTCAGGGAACTACTGTACCCAGTACAGAACCTCCCCTACTGTAACACTGTGACATAGCTGTACACCGGTAGGAGGGAAACAAGGATCCGCTCTACAGTATATACAGAGTCAGGGAACTACTGTACCCAATACAAAACCTGCCCTCCTGTAACACTGTGACCGAGCTGTACACAGGTAGGAGGGACACAAGGATCCGCTGTACAGTATATACAGAGTCAGGGAACTACTGTACCCAATACAGAACCTGCCCTACTGTAAACACTGTGACCGAGCTGTACACAGGTAGGAGGGAAACAAGGATCCGCTGTACAGTATATACAGAGTCAGGGAACTACTGTACCCAATACAGAACCTGCCCTACTGTAACACTGTGACAGAGCTGTATACAGGTAGGAGGGACACAAGGATCTGCTGTACAGTATATACAGAGTCAGGTAACTACTGTACCCAATACAGAACCTGCCCTACTGTAACACTGTGACCGAGCTGTACACAGGTAGGAGGGACACAAGGATCTGCTGTACAGTATATACAGAGACAGGGAACTACTGTAAAAAAAACAGGACCTGCCCTACTGTAACACGGTGACCGAGCTGTACACAGGTAGGAGGGACACAAGGATCTGCTGTACAGTATATACAGAGACAGGGAACTACTGTAAAAAAAACAGGACCTGCCCTACTGTAACACGGTGACAGAGCTGTACACAGGTAGGAGGGACACAAGGATCTGCTGTACAGTATATACAGAGTCAGGGAACTATTGTACCCAATACAGAACCTGCCCTACTGTAACACTGTGACCGAGCTGTACACAGGTAGGAGGGACACCAGGATCTGCTGTACAGTATATACAGAGACAGGGAACTACTGTACCCAATACAGAAACTGCCCTACTGTAACACTGTGACCGAGCTGTACACAGGTAGGAGGGACACAAGGATCTGCTGTACAGTATATACAGAGACAGGGAACTACTGTACCCAATACAGAACCTGCCCTACTGTAACAGTGTGACCGAGCTGTACACAGGTAGGAGGGACACAAGGATCCGCTGTACAGTATATACAGAGTCAGGGAACTACTGTACCCAATACAGAACCTGCCCTACTGTAACACTGTGACAGAGCTGTACACAGGTAAGAGGGACACAAGGATCTGCTGTACAGTATATACAGAGACAGGGAACTACTGTACCCAGTACAGAACCTGCCCTACTGTAACACTGTGACATAGCTGTACACCGGTAGGAGGGAAACAAGGATCCGCTCTACAGTATATACAGAGTCAGGTAACTACTGTACCCAATACAGAACCTGCCCTACTGTAACACTGTGACCGAGCTGTACACAGGTAGGAGGGACACAAGGATCTGCTGTACAGTATATACAGAGACAGGGAACTACTGTACCCAATACAGAACCTGCCCTCCTGTAACACTGTGACCGAGCTGTACACAGGTAGGAGGGACACAAGAATCTGCTGTACAGTATATACAGAGTCAGGGAACAACTGTACCCAATACAAAACCTGCCCTCCTGTAACACTGTGACCGAGCTGTACACAGGTAGGAGGGACACAAGGATCCGCTGTACAGTATATACAGAGTCAGGGAACTACTGTACCCAATACAGAACCTGCCCTCCTGTAACACTGTGACCGAGCTGTACACAGGTAGGAGGGACACAAGGATCCGCTGTACAGTATATACAGAGTCAGGGAACTACTGTACCCAATAGAGAACCTGCCCTACTGTAAACACTGTGACCGAGCTGTACACAGGTAGGAGGGAAACAAGGATCCGCTGTACAGTATATACAGAGTCAGGGAACTACTGTACCCAATACAGAACCTGCCCTACTGCAACACTGTGACAGAGCTGTACACAGGTAGGAGGGACACAAGGATCCGCTCTACAGTATATACAGAGTCAGGTAACTACTGTACCCAATACAGAACCTGCCCTACTGTAACACTGTGACCGAGCTGTACACAGGTAGGAGGGACACAAGGATCTGCTGTACAGTATATACAGAGACAGGGAACTACTGTAAAAAAAACAGGACCTGCCCTACTGTAACACGGTGACCGAGCTGTACACAGGTAGGAGGGACACAAGGATCTGCTGTACAGTATATACAGAGACAGGGAACTACTGTAAAAAAAACAGGACCTGCCCTACTGTAACACGGTGACAGAGCTGTACACAGGTAGGAGGGACACAAGGATCCGCTGTACAGTATATACAGAGTCAGGGAACTACTGTACCCAATACAGAACCTGCCCTACTGTAACACTGTGACATAGCTGTACACCGGTAGGAGGGACACAAGGATCCGCTGTACAGTATATACAGAGACAGGGAACTAATGTACCCAATACAGAACCTGCCCTACTGTAACACTGTGACCGAGCTGTATACAGGTAGGAGGGACACAAGGATCTGCTGTACAGTATATACAGAGTCAGGGAACTACTGTACCCAATACAGAACCTGCCCTACTGTAACAGTGTGACCGAGCTGTACACAGGTTGGAGCGACACATGGATCTGCTGTACAATATATACAGAGTCAGGGAACTACTGTACCCAATACAGAACCTGCCCTACTGTAACACTGTGACAGAGCTGTACACAGGTAGGAGGGACACAAGGATCTGCTGTACAGTATATACAGAGTCAGGGAACTACTGTACCCAATACAGAACCTGCCCTACTGTAACACTGTGACCGAGCTGTACACAGGTAGGAGGGACACCAGGATCTGCTGTACAGTTTATACAGAGACAGGGAACTAATGTACCCAATACAGAACCTGCCCTACTGTAACACTGTGACTGAGCTGTACACAGGTAGGAGGGAAACAAGGATCTGCTGTACAGTATATACAGAGTCAGGGAACTACTGTACCCAATACAGAACCTGCCCTACTGTAACACTGTGACTGAGCTGTACACAGGTAGGAGGGAAACAAGGATGTGCTGTACAGTATATACAGAGTCAGGGAACTACTGTACCCAATACAGAACCTGCCCTACTGTAACACTGTGACCGAGCTGTACACAGGTAGGAGGGACACCAGGATCTGCTGTACAGTATATACAGAGACAGGGAACTACTGTATCCAATACAGAACCTGCCCTACTGTAACACTGTGACTGAGCTGTACACAGGTAGGAGGGACACAAGGATCTGCTGTACAGTATATACAGAGTCAGGGAACTACTGTACCCAATACAGAACCTGCCCTACTGTAACACTGTGACCGAGCTGTACACAGGTAGGAGGGACACAAGGATCTGCTGTACAGTATATACAGAGACAGGGAACTACTGTACCCAATACAGAACCTGCCCTACTGTAACACTGTGACATAGCTGTACACAGGTAGGAGGGATACAAGGATCTGCTGTACAGTATATACAGAGACAGGGAACTAATGTTCCCAATACAGAACTTGCCCTACTGTAACACTGTGACCGAGCTGTACACAGGTAGGAGGGACACAAGGATCTACTGTACAGTATATACAGAGTCAAGGAACTACTGTACCCAATACAGAACCTTCCCTACTGTAACACTGTGACCGAGCTGTACACAGGTAGGAGGGACACCAGGATCTGCTGTACAGTTTATACAGAGACAGGGAACTAATGTACCCAATACAGAACCTGCCCTACTGTAACACTCTGACTGAGCTGTACACAGGTAGGAGGGAAACAAGGATCTGCTGTACAGTATATACAGAGTCAGGGAACTACTGTACCCAATACAGAACCTGCCCTACTGTAACACTGTGACTGAGCTGTACACAGGTAGGAGGGAAACAAGGATGTGCTGTACAGTATATACAGAGTCAGGGAACTACTGTACCCAATACAGAACCTGCCCTACTGTAACACTGTGACCGAGCTGTACACAGGTAGGAGGGACACCAGGATCTGCTGTACAGTATATACAGAGACAGGGAACTACTGTATCCAATACAGAACCTGCCCTACTGTAACACTGTGACTGAGCTGTACACAGGTAGGAGGGACACAAGGATCTGCTGTACAGTATATACAGAGTCAGGGAACTACTGTACCCAATACAGAACCTGCCCTACTGTAACACTGTGACCGAGCTGTACACAGGTAGGAGGGACACCAGGATCTGCTGTACAGTATATACAGAGACAGGGAACTACTGTATCCAATACAGAACCTGCCCTACTGTAACACTGTGACAGAGCTGTACACAGGTAGGAGGGACAAAAGGATCTGCTGTACAGTATATACAGAGTCAGGGAACTACTGTACCCAATACAGAACCTGCCCTACTGTAACACTGTGACTGAGCTGTACACAGGTAGGAGGGACACAAGGATCTGCTGTACAGTATATACAGAGGGAACTACTGTACCCAATACAGAACCTGCCCTACTGTAACACTGTGACCGAGATGTATACAGGTAGGAGGGACATAAGGATCTGCTGTACAGTATATACAGAGTCAGGGAACTACTGTACCCAATACAGAACCTGCCCTACTGTAACACTGTGACCGAGCTGTACAAAGGTAGGAGGGACACAAGGATCCGCTGTACAGTATATACAGAGACAGGGAACTACTGTAACCAATACAGAACCTGCCCTACTGTAACACTGTGACAGAGCTGTACACAGGTAGGAGGGACACAAGGATCCGCTGTACAGTATATACAGAGACAGGGAACTACTGTACCCAATACAGAAACTGCCCTACTGTAACACTGTGACCGAGCTGTACACAGGTAGGAGGGACACAAGGATCCGCTGTACAGTATATACAGAGTCAGGGAACTACTGTACCCAATACAGAACCTGCCCTACTGTAACACTGTGACCGAGCTGTACACAGGTAGGAGGGACACAAGGATCCGCTGTACAGTATATACAGAGTCAGGGAACTACTGTACCCAATACAGAACCTGCCCTACTGTAACACTGTGACTGAGCTGTACACAGGTAGGAGGGACACAAGGATCCGCTGTACAGTATATACAGAGACAGGGAACTACTGTACCCAATACAGAACCTGCCCTACTGTAACACTGTGACCGAGCTGTACACAGGTAGGAGGGACACCAGGTTCTGCTGTACAGTATATACAGAGACAGGGAACTACTGTATCCAATACAGAACCTGCCCTACTGTAACACTGTGACTGAGCTGTACACAGGTAGGAGGGACACAAGGATCTGCTGTACAGTATATACAGAGTCAGGGAACTATTGTACCCAATACAGAACCTGCCCTACTGTAACACTGTGACCGAGCTGTACACAGGTAGGAGGGACACCAGGATCTGCTGTACAGTATATACAGAGTCAGGGAACTACTGTATCCAATACAGAACCTGCCCTACTGTAACACTGTGACAGAGCTGTACACAGGTAGGAGGGACACAAGGATCTGCTGTACAGTATATACAGAGACAGGGAACTACTGTATCCAATACAGAACCTGCCCTACTGTAACACTGTGACTGAGCAGTACACAGGTAGGAGGGACACAAGGATCTGCTGTACAGTATATACAGAGTCAGGGAACTATTGTACCCAATACAGAACCTGCCCTACTGTAACACTGTGACCGAGCTGTACACAGGTAGGAGGGACACCAGGATCTGCTGTACAGTATATACAGAGACAGGGAACTACTGTACCCAATACAGAACCTGCCCTACTGTAACAGTGTGACCGAGCTGTACACAGGTAGGAGGGATACAAGGATCTGCTGTACAGTATATACAGAGACAGGGAACTAATGTACCCAATACAGAACTTGCCCTACTGTAACACTGTGACCGAGCTGTACACAGGTAGGAGGGACACAAGGATCTGCTGTACAGTATATACAGAGTCAAGGAACTACTGTACCCAATACAGAACCTGCCCTACTGTAACACTGTGACTGAGCTGTACACAGGTAGGAGGGAAACTAGGATCCACTGTACAGTATATACAGAGACAGGGAACTACTGTACCCAATACAGAACCTGCCCTACTGTAACACTGTGACCGAGCTGTACACAGGTAGGAGGACACAAGGATCTGCTGTACAGTATATACAGAGACAGGGAACTACTGTACCCAATACAGAACCTGCCCTACTGTAACACTGTTACCGAGCTGTACACAGGTAGGAGGGAAACAAGGATCTGCTGTACAGTATATACAGAGACAGGGAACTACTGTACCCAATACAGAACCTGCCCTCCTGTAACACTGTGACCGAGCTGTACACAGGTAGGAGGACACAAGGATCTGCTGTACAGTATATACAGAGACAGGGAACTACTGTACCCATTACAGAACCTGCCCTCCTGTAACACTGTGACCGAGCTGTACACAGGTAGGAGGTACACAAGGATCTGCTGTACAGTATATACAGAGACAGGGAACTACTGTACCCAATATAGAACCTGCCCTACTGTAACAGTGTGACCGAGCTGTACACAGGTAGGAGGGAAACAAGGATCTGCTGTACAGTATATACAGAGACAGGGAACTACTGTACCCAATACAGAACCTGCCCTCCTGTAACACTGTGACCGAGCTATACACAGGTAGGAGGGACACAAGGATCCGCTGTGCAGTATATACAGAGTCAGGGAACTACTGAACCCAATACAGAACCTGCCCTACTGTAACACTGTGACCGAGCTGTACACAGGTAGGAGGGACACAAAGATCCGCTGTACAGTATATACAGAGACAGGGAACTACTGTACCCAATACAGAAACTGCCCTACTGTAACACTGTGACCGAGCTGTACACAGGTAGGAGGGACACCAGGATCTGCTGTACAGTATATACAGAGACAGGGAACTACTGTATCCAATACAGAACCTGCCCTACTGTAACACTGTGACTGAGCAGTACACAGGTAGGAGGGACACAAGGATCTGCTGTACAGTATATACAGAGTCAGGGAACTATTGTACCCAATACAGAACCTGCCCTACTGTAACACTGTGACCGAGCTGTACACAGGTAGGAGGGACACCAGGATCTGCTGTACAGTATATACAGAGACAGGGAACTACTGTACCCAATACAGAACCTGCCCTACTGTAACAGTGTGACCGAGCTGTACACAGGTAGGAGGGACACAAGGATCTGCTGTACAGTATATACAGAGTCAGGGAACTATTGTACCCAATACACAACCTGCCCTACTGTAACACTGTGACCAAGCTGTACACAGGTAGGAGGGACACCAGGATCTGCTGTACAGTATATACAGAGACAGGGAACTACTGTACCCAATACAGAAACTGCCGTACTGTAACACTGTGACCGAGCTGTACACAGGTAGGAGGGACACAAGGATCTGCTGAACAGTATATACAGAGACAGGGAACTACTGTACCCAATACAGAACCTGCCCTACTGTAACAGTGTGACCGAGCTGTACACAGGTAAGAGGGACACAAGGATCCGCTGTACAGTATATACAGAGTCAGGGAACTACTGTACCCAATACAGAACCTGCCCTACTGTAACACTGTGACCGAGCTGTACACAGGTAAGAGGGACACAAGGATCTGCTGTACAGTATATACAGAGACAGGGAACTACTGTACCCAGTACAGAAACTGCCCTACTGTAACACTGTGACATAGCTGTACACCGGTAGGAGGGAAACAAGGATCCGCTCTACAGTATATACAGAGTCAGGTAACTACTGTACCCAATACAGAACCTGCCCTACTGTAACACTGTGACCGAGCTGTACACAGGTAGGAGGGACACAAGGATCTGCTGTACAGTATATACAGAGACAGGGAACTACTGTACCCAATACAGAACCTGCCCTCCTGTAACACTGTGACCGAGCTGTACACAGGTAGGAGGGACACAAGAATCTGCTGTACAGTATATACAGAGTCAGGGAACTACTGTACCCAATACAAAACCTGCCCTCCTGTAATACTGTGACCGAGCTGTACACAGGTAGGAGGGACACAAGGATCCGCTGTACAGTATATACAGAGTCAGGGAACTACTGTACCCAATACAGAACCTGCCCTACTGTAAACACTGTGACCGAGCTGTACACAGGTAGGAGGGAAACAAGGATCCGCTGTACAGTATATACAGAGTCAGGGAACTACTGTAGCCAATACAGAACCTGCCCTACTGCAACACTGTGACAGAGATGTACACAGGTAGGAGGGACACAAGGATCCGCTCTACAGTATATACAGAGTCAGGTAACTACTGTACCCAATACAGAACCTGCCCTACTGTAACACTGTGACCGAGCTGTACACAGGTAGGAGGGACACAAGGATCTGCTGTACAGTATATACAGAGACAGGGAACTACTGTAAAAAAAACAGGACCTGCCCTACTGTAACACGGTGACCGAGCTGTACACAGGTAGGAGGGACACAAGGATCCGCTGTACAGTATATACAGAGTCAGGGAACTACTGTACCCAATACAGAACCTGCCCTACTGTAACACTGTGACATAGCTGTACACCGGTAGGAGGGACACAAGGATCCGCTGTACAGTATATACAGAGACAGGGAACTAATGTACCCAATACAGAACCTGCCCTACTGTAACACTGTGACCGAGCTGTATACAGGTAGGAGGGACACAAGGATCTGCTGTACAGTATATACAGAGTCAGGGAACTACTGTACCCAATACAGAACCTGCCCTACTGTAACACTGTAACCGAGCTGTACACAGGTTGGAGCGACACATGGATCTGCTGTACAGTATATACAGAGTCAGGGAACTACTGTACCCAATACAGAACCTGCCCTACTGTAACACTGTGACAGAGCTGTACACAGGTAGGAGGGACACAAGGATCTGCTGTACAGTATATACAGAGTCAGGGAACTACTGTACCCAATACAGAACCTGCCCTACTGTAACACTGTGACCGAGCTGTACACAGGTAGGAGGGACACCAGGATCTGCTGTACAGTTTATACAGAGACAGGGAACTAATGTACCCAATACAGAACCTGCCCTACTGTAACACTGTGACTGAGCTGTACACAGGTAGGAGGGAAACAAGGATCTGCTGTACAGTATATACAGAGTCAGGGAACTACTGTACCCAATACAGAACCTGCCCTACTGTAACACTGTGACTGAGCTGTACACAGGTAGGAGGGAAACAAGGATGTGCTGTACAGTATATACAGAGTCAGGGAACTACTGTACCCAATACAGAACCTGCCCTACTGTAACACTGTGACCGAGCTGTACACAGGTAGGAGGGACACCAGGATCTGCTGTACAGTATATACAGAGACAGGGAAGTACTGTATCCAATACAGAACCTGCCCTACTGTAACACTGTGACTGAGCTGTACACAGGTAGGAGGGACACAAGGATCTGCTGTATAGTATATACAGAGTCAGGGAACTACTGTACCCAATACAGAACCTGCCCTACTGTAACACTGTGACCGAGCTGCACACAGGTAGGAGGGACACCAGGATCTGCTGTACAGTATATACAGAGACAGGGAACTACTGTATCCAATACAGAACCTGCCCTACTGTAACACTGTGACCGAGATGTATACAGGTAGGAGGGACATAAGGATCTGCTGTACAGTATATACAGAGTCAGGGAACTACTGTACCCAATACAGAACCTGCCCTACTGTAACACTGTGACCGAGCTGTACAAAGGTAGGAGCGACACAAGGATCCGCTGTACAGTATATACAGAGACAGGGAACTACTGTAACCAATACAGAACCTGCCCTACTGTAACACTGTGACAGAGCTGTACACAGGTAGGAGGGACACAAGGATCCGCTGTACAGTATATACAGAGACAGGGAACTACTGTACCCAATACAGAAACTGCCCTACTGTAACACTGTGACCGAGCTGTACACAGGTAGGAGGGACACAAGGATCCGCTGTACAGTATATACAGAGTCAGGGAACTACTGTACCCAATACAGAACCTGCCCTACTGTAACACTGTGACCGAGCTGTACACAGGTAGGAGGGACACAAGGATCCGCTGTGCAGTCTATACAGAGTCAGGGAACTACTGTACCCAATACAGAACCTGCCCTACTGTAACACTGTGACCGAGCTGTACACAGGTAGGAGGGAAACAAGGATCCGCTGTACAGTATATACAGAGTCAGGGAACTACTGTACCCAATACAGAACCTGCCCTACTGTAACACTGTGACCGAGCTGTACACAGGTAGGAGGGACACAAGGATCCGCTGTACAGTATATACAGAGACAGGGAACTACTGTACCCAATACAGAACCTGCCCTACTGTAACACTGTGACCGAGCTGTACACAGGTAGGAGGGACACAAGGATCTGCTGTACAGTATATACAGAGACAGGGAACTACTGTATCCAATACAGAACCTGCCCTACTTTAACACTGTGACTGAGCTGTACACAGGTAGGAGGGACACAAGGATCTGCTGTACAGTATATACAGAGTCAGGGAACTATTGTACCCAATACAGAACCTGCCCTACTGTAACACTGTGACCGAGCTGTACACAGGTAGGAGGGACACCAGGATCTGCTGTACAGTATATACAGAGTCAGGGAACTACTGTATCCAATACAGAACCTGCCCTACTGTAACACTGTGACAGAGCTGTACACAGGTAAGAGGGACACAAGGATCTGCTGTACAGTATATACAGAGACAGGGAACTACTGTATCCAATACAGAACCTGCCCTACTGTAACACTGTGACTGAGCTGTACACAGGTAGGAGGGACACAAGGATCTGCTGTACAGTATATACAGAGTCAGGGAACTATTGTACCCAATACAGAACCTGCCCTACTGTAACACTGTGACCGAGCTGTACACAGGTAGGAGGGACACCAGGATCTGCTGTACAGTATATACAGAGACAGGGAACTACTGTATCCAATACAGAACCTGCCCTACTGTAACACTGTGACAGAGCTGTACACAGGTAGCAGGGGCACAAGGATCTGCTGTACAGTATATACAGAGTCAGGGAACTACTGTACCCAATACAGAACCTGCCCTACTGTAACACTGTGACATAGCTGTACACAGGTAGGAGGGACATAAGGATCTGCTGTACAGTATATACAGAGACAGGGAACTACTGTACCCAATACAGAACCTGCCCTACTGTAACAGTGTGACCGAGCTGTACACAGGTAGGAGGGATACAAGGATCTGCTGTACAGTATATACAGAGACAGGGAACTAATGTACCCAATACAGAACTTGCCCTACTGTAACACTGTGACCGAGCTGTACACAGGTAGGAGGGACACAAGGATCTGCTGTACAGTATATACAGAGTCAAGGAACTACTGTACCCAATACAGAACCTGCCCTACTGTAACACTGTGACTGAGCTGTACACAGGTAGGAGGGAAACTAGGATCCGCTGTACAGTATATACAGAGACAGGGAACTACTGTACCCAATACAGAACCTGCCCTACTGTAACACTGTGACCGAGCTGTACACAGGTAGGAGGACACAAGGATCTGCTGTACAGTATATACAGAGACAGGGAACTACTGTACCCAATACAGAACCTGCCTTACTGTAACACTGTTACCGAGCTGTACACAGGTAGGAGGGAAACAAGGATCTGCTGTACAGTATATACAGAGACAGGGAACTACTGTACCCAATACAGAACCTGCACTCCTGTAACACTGTGACCGAGCTGTACACAGGTAGGAGGACACAAGGATCTGCTGTACAGTATATACAGAGACAGGGAACTACTGTACCCAATACAGAACCTGCCCTCCTGTAACACTGTGACCGAGCTGTACACAGGTAGGAGGTACACAAGGATCTGCTGTACAGTATATACAGAGACAGGGAACTACTGTACCCAATACAGAACCTGCCCTACTGTAACAGTGTGACCGAGCTGTACACAGGTAGGAGGGAAACAAGGATCTGCTGTACAGTATATACAGAGACAGGGAACTACTGTACCCAATACAGAACCTGCCCTCCTGTAACACTGTGACCGAGCTATACACAGGTAGGAGGACACAGGGATCTGCTGTACAGTATATACAGAGACAGGGAACTACTGTACCCAATATAGAACCTGCCCTCCTGTAACACTGTGACCGAGCTGTACACAGGTAGGAGGGACACAAGGATCTGCTGTACAGTATATACAGAGACAGGGAACTACTGTACCCAATACAGAACTTGCCCTCCTGTAATCATGTTATATAACTGTAACAGAGCCGTACACACAGGTAGGAGGGATACAAGGATCTGCTGTTTGATTCAATGCTGCTAATACAGCAGTTTATCTTTTAAACCCAAATCACTGGCTCGGAACATGAGACATATTTGCCATCTCTCCCTCATTGTCATGGAGACTCCCTGAAATAGTAGCAATCTCTCTGATCGCGCCTTGCCCTCATTATGAAGCTGTTATATTATAAAAAATACCCCAGAGATTCAAATGGGATCATTAGTGTTATATCCCTGCATTGGGTATAAGGCACAATGGCCCTCATTCAGAGCCGTACGCTCTGAGCAGAGCGCACGCTCTGAGCAGAGCGCACGCTCTGAATGAGGGCCGGCCTCCATGAAAATGGAGCGTCCTTCTGGACGCTCGTATAGCTGTGGGTCACCACCCACAGGCTATACGAGCGTGCATTTTGATGGCCGCGATGGTCGAGACCATCGCGACCATCGAAATTGCGAGCCGGAGCCTGCGGTTGAGGTTTTCAACCGCAAGCACCGGAGTGATTTTGGCTCTATCAGAGCCAAAATCACTCCCACTGACATCACTAGTGATGTCAGTGGGCCGGCTTCTGACGGGAGGCGTTCCCGTGGGAACGCCCCCTTCAGGGAGGCACGCCCCCGGCACGCCTACCAAAGGGGGCGTGCTGTCAATCAACATCGACAGCACGCCCCCTTTGATCAGACACAACGAGCGAAGGACTTTCCTTCGCTCGTCGCGTCTGGCGCATGCGCACGACGGAGCTCCCTCCGTCGTGCGCATGCTCAGTCCATAACATCGACCCACTTGCGAGCGGACAGCCACTCGCGAGTGGGTCTGAATCAGGCCCAATGATCCCTATGGCTACATGCATTTTATGAAAGGCATCAGTGTGTTTTCATCAACAAGTAGATCTCCTTTGGGTCTCGGTTTACATTTGGTCCAATTAATCACACACCCCTCAGCTGTAGCAGTACACGATTACTTTACCACCGCGCAAATAGGTGTTAAGGTGCGTATCCACTAGCAGATAGTGGAACGACAGTACGATTACAACATTGTAATCGTACTATAGTTCCTCTTCCCCTGCAGTGCCTACACTGAGCGATATGTCGGGAGCGCGCATCAGTGGTCACTTCCGACATTTTCATGCCCGATTTGCGCACGATTACTGAGCGATTGAACGATAACGTTATTGTTCAATCGCTCATTTTAATCGGCAAGTGGATACCCGCCTTTACTTTCACAATCTCCCTGAAATGCTTTTTTCAAAAGTAGGCAAGTATGACATGAGACAAGCTCAGTCAGCTATAGTCCCAGGGATGGAACTACCGGCGGTGCAGCCGGAGCACTGCACCGGGGCCCGCCGCAATATCGGGGTCCACACTGCCTGTATGGCAGCCTGCAGTGCAGCTGCTTGCAGGGCAGTCATCAAGGCTGTGACTGACCCGGCCGGCAGCTACACGCAGGGGACCGGAGCACAGTGCAGTCCGGCTCAGCACTGCAGTGCATACTGGGTAATAAATCCCAGTAGTCTCTGCAGTAGGGTCAGAGGAGCATGTGCTGAGTTCTGATTGGAGGAGCCCATCACATGCTCCTCTGACCCAGCAGCAGCCCAGTCTCATGGGTGTGACTCACTGTGAGGCTGTGACTGCTGCTCTGCCAGCTGCCTGAGGATGCTGCTGGTGGCGAGTACACTGTGTGGGCACTACAGGTGGCATAATGTGTGGGGACTACAGTGTAGCATAATGTGTGGGGACTACAGTGTAGCATAATGTGTGGGGACTACAGTGTAGCATAATGTGTGGGCACGACAGGTGGCATAATGTGTGGGCACTACAGGTGGCATAATGTGTGGGCACTACAATGTAGCATAATGTATGGGCTCTACAAGTGGCATAATGTGGGCACTACAGTGTAGCATTATGTGTGGGCTCTACAAGTGGCATAATGTGTGGGCACTACAAGTGGCATAATGTGGGCACTACAGTGTAGCATTATGTGTGGGCTCTACAAGTAGCAATAATGTGGAGGGCACTACACAGTGTGGTATAATGTGTCGGGCACCCACTGCATCTCCCCGTCACCCACTGCCTCTCCCCTCTACCTGTCACACACTGCCTGTCACCCTCTCACCCACTGCCTGTCACCCTCTCACCCACTGCCTGTCACCTCTCCCTATCACCCTCTCCTTGTCACCCTCTCCCTGTCACCCTCTCACCCACTGCCTGTCACCTCTCCCTATCACCCTCTCCCTGTCACCCACTGCCTGTCACCCTCTCCCTGTCACCCTCTCACCCACTGCCTGTCACCCACTGCCTTTTATCTCTCCGTCACCCACTGCCTGTCACCTCTCTCTATCACCCTCTCCCTGTCACCCACTGCCTGTTATCTCTCCGTCACCCACTTCCTCTCCCTGTCACCCACTCCTTGTCACCTTCTTGCCTCTCCCTGTCACCCTCTACCTCTCTCTGTCACCCACTGCACTTTGAACTTGGAGTAGGGCGGAAGAGGGGGGGCCCAAAGCAAAATTTTTGCACCTGTGCCCACCACTCACAAGTTCCGCCACTGTATAGCCCAGTACGCTGTTACTACATTTTTCCACAATTAAACATCTGACAACTACTGAAAGTTGGTAAAGTTCACCGTTTGCTATTTTGTTATTTACGTTTCTGTATAAGTCTGTGCTGTCACATTAGCTTACTGAAAAACTGTGATATGTATGTGTCCACAACACTGTGTTTTATTCTAGAAATCACAAAAAAACTATTATATGAGTGAAGGATGGACCAGCGGCCCTCAGTGCACTGAATAAGGGACCGGGGAAATGGCACATGTGATTACTGTATAATGGGCACAGATAAATTAGGTGTATATGGTACACCTAGAGAATTTTCCCTTTCTTCCTCTAGTAACGACCCCACAAGCTTATCCGCCTCAAGCTGTAGCAGAGAGGCTAGCCCTATACACACAGTAACATGACATAATGTGACAGCCTTGATGAATAGAATATACTAGAATATTTATTAAAGGGGAATTAAAAGGAAGTGGGTCCTGGGAACAAAGTATGGAGAAAATAGGGACCACCATACAAATGACATGCAATCGGACACAAAGGAAACACTACAAATGTATGACAATACTTAGCTATACAGTAACAGTTAAGCACAAGGCAATAGTTATCTTTAGTAGTTAAATAGGCTTCTTTATTCTACTGTAACTGCTGCAGAACTTCTTTAGCTATGAGAATAAGACATGCTATTTCTCAATGACTTCAAAACACTAGATTCTAAACATGCAATAACTGTCTAAAAAGCACATATATATATATATGGAAATTGCAAAATAGAAAATAGATCAGTAGTTAGCAAACCAATAACCCCAGACTAATCAGTCATTTACTGTAAGCGAACACAAAGGACCTCATTCAGAGTCGATCGCTTGCTGCAAGCGATCGCTCTGAATGAGGGCGGCCACTTACTTTTTTAAGTGCCGCCTTCTGGTCGATCGCTTGACTGTGGGTTACCACCCACAGCTCTATCGACCGACCAGGGTGATTGTCGTAATGGTCATCACCATCGCGACCATCGGGGCTTACGACCAGACCCTAACGTTGGGTCTGGGCTCTCGTAAGCCCCAGGGAACTTCCTGCTCTGCTTGAGCAGGAAGTTCCCCACTGACATCATCAATGATGTCAGTGGGGTTGCCCCCAAACGGCAAGCGTTCCGACTGGAACGCCTCCGTTTGGCCGGGCACGCCCCCGCACCGCCTGGCAAGTGGGGCGAGCTGTCACTCAACATCGATAGCTCGCCCCGTCTGCTACGAGACCCCTAGCGACGGAGCATCCATCGCTATCCGGGTCTCGCGCATGCACACGACGGAGCCGGCTCCGTCGTGCGCATGCTCTGTGGGGACCATCGACCCGATTGCGAGCGCATCGGCGCTTGCGACCGGGTCTGAACGAGACCCAAAGTCCTTTCAGTGGAGTATACAAGATACAAAGAAAAAAGAAGTCTATATATGGCGCACTATTCAAGCTCAATAAAATATAACTTTTAATCTATTCGTTAAAATTAAGTACCACAAATATGATCTAGCGAAATATAAAAAAAGAGAAAAGAAAACTGTGAAAAGGTAGAAATTATGTGAATTATAAAAATCACTCTGTATGCCTGATACGGAATCTACCATAATAATGGTAAGTGCCTCGTACTAGTTTTTTAAATGCAGTATAAGCATTCAGCGACAGTGCCTTCTTAATTGATAGCTCCAATCATTAGGTCAGTATTACGACCTTAGGACCTCTATGTCCTCTCTCCAATTAACAGAATCTGGTTTATTTATAAAGATATTAATAGTATAGTCAGCTACTAGTAATATGTATTCCTTAGTATGCCTTTCATAAGTAACTAATCAGGGCTATATTAATTCACATTGCATTCCCCCTGCATTGTCTGGTTTGGACAGTATAATATTGAGGTGATACTATGACCCGAGTTAACAATAAAATGTAATTGTGTGTCAGAAGAATATTTATCTAATAGATTCTATTGTAACTTGGTAACAATATTACTCTGCACAACACGCTGTATTCATGGTGTTCCAGCTCACCCTTTATTTCAATTATGATAGAATGCACTTCAATAGAAACAATATTTGATGATTTAGAAACAAAGCTATCATTAATAATATATGGCCCACATTGTTTATGCTAAGTTGACACATAATGGTGTAATGCTCCTATTTTCAGGACACTTTCCTTATCATTCTGTCACAATCTATACAGTATTTATATTATACTACAGGGGCAGAACATGAACACATACTGTAGTGTGTCTTTTATTCAGGATAAACCCGACAGTTCAGACTTCAGGCCGTGTTTAAGTGCTACTGAATGTCTGTTGTTTAACAGACATCAACGTTCTAACCACGAGGAGTTCTTATTGAGTGTATTGTAATAATCATAGTTCATGTACTGGATAAATAATTATTATCAGCGCACCGCCGCCTACCTGCTGTATAGTGAACAGCAAGGTTAATTCTCAAGGCCAATATTAAACATATATCAAACAGACACAATTTCAACAATTTAAGTAGGAGATTCAAGCATACAGTGATCACGTCGACGCGCGTTTCGCTGTCATAGCATTTACTAGGCAACCCGATCTGTGGAAATGAGTATGTATTTAAAAGACATCACAACCAATCCCAGAGTGTGACATCAAATGGGGGCGGAACTTACTGCTGGCAAATCCGCAAGTGCCACCTCATCATATAGTAAGTCCATTCATAAATCCATGAGTAACTTTTATTCTGGGCATACACAGTTTACCACGGGAAGCATATATCATCCCCATTCTCCATTAACTCCATAATCGGAGGTTATTATCTCCATGAAGCCTCTCCTAGTATACTTTATGAACATTTATTAGTCCAGGATATATTCTAATATATATCTCAGGTAGGTATGGTAATTAAATATTTATATCGCTGCACAAGTGAATTCCTACATAGTACACATTGAATATGTTTTAAAATGTTTTAATTTATAGCCTTAACTTAACCCAAATTGATTGATATCTTCCAGTGCAATAGACACTCTTTCTCTTTTCTTTCAGTGGAGTACTATTTTGCTAGATGGTCACTGTCCTATTGTCACGACCCTGGCTAGTTTTTCACCTTTTTCCCTTGAGACTTACCCCTGCCAACTGTCCCATGAATCTGTATTTGTAATTTGCCTGGGAGATCTGCTCTGATCATGCTGGCTGCAGTACTTCTCTGTATGCATTTGAACTATGCACTCCCTTCCACAGTGATTATTCACCTGGGTCCTTTCCTGTCTGTGAACACTGCTAGCCTTGATTGGAATCGCAGGTATAGATCTGACTGTCAGTGCTGCAGATATGTTTGCTTCCTCTGCGTGTTGTGCCCTCCACCACTCAGAGTCCTACTGCCAGACCACCTGACTGTATCACCAATTCCTGTGAGACCCAGGGTATAAACATCCTCCTTTGATAGCATTTAGGGCCGGAGTATCTCGTTACTTCCCGTGGTGTACAGATTGTGCTATATCTGTCTCTCTGTGTACAAGTGTATTCCAGGCTCCTGCTGGCAGCAACCCCTAGTGCATCCGGAAATCCTGCTGGTTCCCAGACCAGTTTATGCAGTAATCCTGCTGGCAGCAATACCTGGCATATCTAGAATTCCTGCTGGTTCCCAGACCAGTTCATCTAGTAATCCTGCTAACTGCTATACCTGGCATATCTAGAAATCCTGCTGGTTCCCAGACCAGTTCATCTAGTTATCCTGCTAACTGCTATACCTGGCATATCCAGAAATCCTGCTGGTTCCCAGACCAGTTAATTCAGCAATCCTGATAATAGCTATACCTGGCGCATCGGAAATCCTGCTGGTTCCCAGACCAGTTCAATCAGCAATCCTGCTAATAGCTATACCTGGTGCATCTGGAAATCCTTCTGGTTCACAGACCAATTCAGCAAGTCTACCTACTAGTTCTCAGTCCAATTCTGCAAGACTACCTACTGGTACCCTGTCCAGCTCAGCCAGCCTTCCTGCCGGTCCCAGTCCAGTTCCTCCAAGTTTTCTACTGGTTCCACTCCAACGTTACAAGTTTCCTGTTCCTGTCATTTATCATCAAAGGCAGTTCTCACTGCCATACAATTCATATGCAAATAGAGCTATTTACAACATCCATGGTTCCAGTCAAGCCGGTCTCCGCTGAATCCAGTTCATCACCTGAGTCAGGTAACTCTCAAGCACCAACCGTGACACCTATTATATGCATGTACTTGTAATCCACAATATGCAAAGTTAGTAAACTTAGCATCTAATACAGATCTTTCTTGATTCCAGAGAACAATAGCTTGAGCTTCCCAATGATAAGGCACAATTAATTAGACTCATTGCTCACAGGTCCCAGTCCAGTTCCTCCAAGTTTTCTACTGGTTCCACTCCAACGTTACAAGTTTCCTGTTCCTGTCATTTATCATCAAAGGCAGTTCTCACTGCCATACAATTCATATGCAAATAGAGCTATTTACAACATCCATGGTTCCAGTCAAGCCGGTCTCCGCTGAATCCAGTTCATCACCTGAGTCAGGTAACTCTCAAGCACCAACCGTGACACCTATTATATGCATGTACTTGTAATCCACAATAAAGTTAGTAAACTTAGCATCTAATACAGATCTTTCTTGATTCCAGAGAACAATAGCTTGAGATTCCCAATGATAAGGCACAATGAATACAATTCAACTTTAACAGCACAGTTATCTTCATCACTCAATAATATTTGTATCTCAGTCCCAAGTGTACTTTTAGGGACTGATTCATTACAGATCGTTACTGCGATCGCAGCTGGTATTACTGATGCAGGCCCACTGCGAAAATATGCTAATGCATGCAATCGCAATGGCATCACAGCCCAACATAAGGACACCCACTTCCCCTTACTCACATCCATAATACTTTGCAAGTCTGTGAAACCATCGGTAACATCAAGTACCATCCGAGCCTCATGCATAATTACAACATGTCTGACCTCACTCAGAATTTGCTAACCTCGTTGCACACAGTGAAAGCTCAAGCTGCATATGCCATCGCAGTGGCTAATTTATGCACTCCCCTGTAACGGCGTTCAAACGCACTGACACGTCTGTTTCGCCGACCACCGGCCCATCAACACTCCCAAACGGTCACTTTCTGCCAATCACTCTGTGAGGGGCCATGCGTGGTCATTGCGATCGCAGTGGAGCCTTTGCGCATGCGCACTGCGATACATACACATGTGCAGTGCGCAACAATTGGCCGTCTGCGTGCCTAATCGCAGTTGCGATCTGTAATGAATCAGGCCCTTAGTCATCTCTTATATTAATCTTTCTTTCAAAATGGCTTCCGTTCTCTTTGCAACTAACAGAATAAGGAGTGGGATGTAATAGGGTCCGAGTTTTGGAAATTTTTAGAACTCGCTTCACAGGGTCTCCCGGCCACTGCATTAGCACCCCACGCTAGTCAGCCCAGGCTGGAGAACCCTGGGGAGGTGGGGACCCCCCCAATAAAGGGGACCCCCCCTCTCCAGAGCACCCCAGGCCTGGACTGATAACCCAGGGCTATCCCAGCAACCCTGGGCGGTGGGTGTCGGGTTGATTGTGTGAAAACTACAATAAATAATATTGTCCTTTACAGGAGAACTAGAGATCCCAGCAAGCCCCCACATGACTAAGAAGATGGCATTGTGCAAGGAGCATGGGGTGACGGCGCACCTCACGGGGGGCACAGTGGTCAGTCCTGGGTGCAGGATGTGCAGTGTGGGGGCCCTTTGGATCCATGGGCCCATGTGGACTGCATACCCGGCACCCATCATAGATATGCCACTGCTCACCCACAGTTGCCACCTAGCTTCACAAACTGACGCGTCCTGGCACAGACTGAGGAGCACTGCACCCTCTATACTGAATCTATTCCATGGAGAACCTGTGGAGCAGCCCGTGAGCAATGAGTCTAATTCAGTGCCAGCAACCCATTAAGCTCCCCAAGTTCTATCTCTGTCATTATCAAATGACTGAGTAACTACAAGCTATATAAATCCCTATCACAGAGCCATTAGCACTGAGTACCTGTAAATGGCGGTTCCCCTACCCTCCAGCTCAGCCTGTCCCTGCTTGCTTACCGAGACATAAGCCAAACATGAACCTTTTCTCTCTATAGAGCTTTTCTAGTTCTCATCACACCCACGGCAAAGAATGTGTTTCATGATAACATAAACATTGCAGCCTAAGTTCTTACTGTGGCACATGACCCATTGTCCCGGGCTGATTAGCCTGTAATGAAATAAACCCGACCCTAGAGGGAGCACTAACAACCAACTGGGTGATGTCACTTTGCCACAGACAATGGACACTATGGCAATATTAGATTATGGTACAACATGTGGGAGGAATAATTCAGCGCAATCTGATTTTTCATCTATGTATCCTATACAGCTGCGACAGATACAAATGACAGTGTCTGGGCCTCGGTTGTCTTTTATGCAATGGTTATTATAGTAGGGCTAATACAATCGTTCCCGCAATATTTAAGAGTAAGTTTTATGCCAATAAAGACAACTAATATGCCAGCAGTAATAAAAAGCAAATAAACGTCTGAATCTGTAGATATTGCATTATAAAGCCATTTCGCAAGCATAAAGGGAACCATCAAAATACATAAATAAACCAGATAATGCACATAAATACTGTTATATCCATTGTTGCAAAATGATGTCAGATATGTAATGTGTTATTGGCTACAGGCCGATCCTGAGTCGCACGGATCGCTCTTCGCGGACGCAATCGGCGAGTTTTGCATATAGCACATGCACAGATGCGACTGCGCATTTCTGCGTGTCTGACCTATTCTGAGTCAGATGCAACTCGACCAGCTCTGTCTTTCCGTATAATACAGTAGTAGGGTGTTTCTCGACGTGAACTGGGCGTTGTAAATGTGGTCGCACTATTGAATGTGCAACCCTTCTGTAGCTCCCAACTGTGAATGCGTGGAAATAATACTGATCCTAGAGAAGAGTGATTTTATTTTCCCGATTATTCCCGACTCCGTATCCAACATATCGATACGGGACCGCCGATTGGCCATTCTTACCCCAGTGCAGCGAGGTAGCAATGCTAACCACTGTGATGTCCTCTCACAATCTCTTATGAGACAGAGGTCCTGATTCAGAGCAGGACACTATTTGCGCTCGCTCGTTCAGAAAAAGGGGCCGGCTATTTAAATTGAGCGCTCGCTCTTTGCGGTCTGTTGACGCCTCTATGTCTGAGCGAACGAAGGAAACATGCGCTCGCTATTTTGTAAAGACGCCCCCTGGCCGCTCGCATCCTACGTCATCTCAGCTATTTATTTGATTAATCGAGTACATCGAAAGGTGTCTGAACTTCTCGCAGTGCTTGTGGTTGGATTTTCCTACCGCAATCATGCGAACACTTCAGGCTAAGAAACAACCAAGTGACGTGGTCGATGACGCTGCTTTGTTAATTATGCACACCCTTAAAACGCCCGTTTTGACCGTTTGGCACGCCTGCGTTCGGATCTCCACTCCCCGTTTTCAAGCGCCTTCCCCTGTTACCACCCACAAACGCCTCATCCTGTCACTCAAATTAGCAGGCTCTCGCAATTTTGCGAACACACGTTTTCCGACCGCACTGACTGGTTGGCGCATGCGCATTACGACCCATACGCATGCGCAGATGTGCGAACATTGCTCGGAGTGAACGAGCGGCCGCTTACGAGAGGCTCTGAATCAGGCCCAGAGGTTTAAACTTTAAACATTACAATCTTTGCAGCCATAGAGATTACTATCCCCTGTAACATGGTGTGAGATCTGTAGAACCTAATGAAGCACATGCTGCCTTAATACATACACTGTTTACAGTAAATTCAGGCTTTAGTTTTAAACTGCATTCTTAGTGGTATGTTTACGGGAAGCTGTTCCGCCATCTGTGTCCCTCTAGGAATCCCACGCAGGGGTCACCATATGTCATTACACAGACGGCTTTCTCCAGACAGGGGGAGGTCTCCTACATGTATAATATTTCACGTTGAATCACAAACAAAGTCCCTGATACTTCCCCCTTTACTTAATGGATCCAGCTTCCATTCACCTGCCTACTGGGAAGACTGAGGGCCTGATTCAGAGCCGGACGCTATTTGCAGTCGTTCGTCCAGAAAATAGGGGTGGCTATTCAAATGAACCGTTCGCTCTTTGCGGTCTGTTCACGCCTCTATGTCTGAACGAGCTAACAAAACTTGCGGTTGTTTTTTGAAAAAATACGCCCCCTGGCCGTTCGCATCCTACCTCATGTCCGCTATTTATTAGATTAATCGAGTACATCGACCAGCTTATGAACTGCTCGCTATTCTTGTGGTTGGTTTTTGCTACCACAATCTTGCGAGCAGTTCTGGCTATAAAATAACCCAGTGACGTGGTCAGTGACGCTGCTGTATTAATTATGCACACCCTTAAAACGCCCGTTTTGACCTTTAAGCACCCCTGCGTTCGGATCTCCACTCCCTGTTTTCAAGCACCTTCCCCTGTTACCACCCACATACGCCTCCTCCTGTCACTCAAAATAGCAGGCATTCGCTATTTAGCGAACAAACGATTTTCGGCCGCACTGACTGGTTCGCGCATTCGTATTACGATCCGTACGCATGCGCAGTTGGGCAAACATCGCTCGGAGCGAACGAGCGGCCGCTTACGAGCGGCTCTGAATCAGGCCCTGAGGCACAAGTAACCAGTAACTGCTTCACTTTTCCACATTACTTCCAAATGAGGTTATAATACGGCACTCCTAAAATGTGGAGGAGCCATGCCGGTTTTATGCTGTGGAATAATGCGTTCTGTATGTGGTCCCATGGTGCCTTTTTTTTTTTTTTTACATCTATATGAACATTTTGCAGTGACACTTTAGGGGCTGATTTATCAAAGGGATAATAGCCTTATTGCTGGCGAAAACGTGCATCACTGCCTGTAATAACGGTACCACTGCCGGCAAAACCCCTGTGCCTTTACATCGTGGGATGGTGATAACAGATTTAAATCATTCAGTAAACGATCTATTCCTTGATTAAAACATTTTTTAATGTTTATTTTTTTTTTCCTTTAAAAATAATCATTTTTAAATATAAATATTAAATTTTTAAACTTTTTTTTTTTCCGGTCGCGATAGTGATCCCAGGCTGCGATCTCGGTCACAGCGCTGGGATCGCAAATGCAGCAAGGAGGCGTCTGACACCTCTCACCTCTGCATTTTATAGGGACGGATTTGTGTAGCTGCTGGTGTGCGGCTCTACAATTCCATCCATCTGTGATTCAGGCCCTTATATCGCTATTATAGTCTTCCCTGTGACTTTTCCGCACCTGTAGGAATGACGTCATGCTTTGTTCCGTTACTTGTGCCGTTGTCCTTTTGTGTTGTCTGGTGGAAAATAAAAGACACATTCAGTCAAGTATTCAGTTTGTAGACAACATTTTACAGAAAAAAAAAGTAAAGAGAGTTACTTCATTGGAAAACACATAAGTTATAGAGTCGATCTTGTTAGCTCCACCTGTGGATCTTTTCAAATGTGTTAGTGAGTAATGAACACACCTGTGCACCAGGTAGGTGGTCTGGAAAACGTGAACTGTTAAGTCCCCCATACATCAGAGATTGATTGCCACAATCGATTGAAAAAGGGAAAGACTTTTATACACATTTGACTGCAAATTGCACGATTGCTGCAATCAATCTCTGATGTATGGGGGCCTTTAGTAACTCTCAAGGACCGATGCTGGCTAGTTCATGTTTTGCAGGTCACCCAGCCGGTGCACAGGTGTAGTCATTACTCACTGACACATTTTAAAAGATCCACAGGTGAAGCTAATTATTTCACTTGCGATTCTGAGAGGAGAATTGGAAAACATGCACTGTTTGGGGTCCTGAGGACCCAGTTTGAGAACTTGTGATTTACTCCTAGATCTGTAAATCAATCAAAATTTAACACCAGTCCTCCTCATATAATTAGATCAATATTGTTTAGTCCAGGACCTTTGAGAAATATTGATCCTATATAGGCATCTGCCAAAAGATTATTTTGGTTCACGCAATAAAATAGTTACCCACTTTCCTGATGCCAGTTCCTATATAGACATAGCACACCAATAGGTGTATCTCCGGTTAATGCAGTCTGTAACCACCGTCGTCTTATGTCGCCCCAATATTGCAATATATCCACCGACCAGGTGCCGTGTGATCATGCATGCACGGGTAATGCTAAAGTTGCAAGGTGCACAGATGCTCACTACACACGGGGTAGCGCTCAACCACCTATCGGTGGGAGCACGGGCTTTTCGCGGACCAGTCGCTCGATGAGATGTAACAGCCGGGCTTTGCAGTAAGGCAGTAAAGTCTAGGTCAGGGGTAGCCAACCTAGGTCCTCGTGAGCTACCAACAGTTCACATTTTTCAGACCACCGAGCAGGTGCACAGGTGTATTAATTATTACTAACACATTTGAAAAGATCCACAGGTGGAGCTAATTATATCACTTGTGATTCTGTGAGGAGACCTGCAAAACATGCACCGTTGGTAGCTCTTGAGGACCAGGGTTGGCTACCACTGGTCTAGGTGAACCCATCAACGTGTCTGTCTGTGTGTTAGCGGTGAGCCGGCCCCTCGACGTTACTTCCCGGCTCGGCTCAGCAGCATAGTTGGCAGTGAGTCAGGGTGAGTAGGATGGTAATAGGAGCTGATCAGAGCAATCTCTTCGTTCTTGACGCATTTCTCTGGGTATTGGAGTCTCGGTTTCTTCAGAAGGTGTAGCTCTACTATTGGGGCGACATAATCCACTGGTGGTTACAGACTGCATTAACCGGAGATACACCTACGGGCATGTACTATTATATGTGGCAGTAGAGAGGACCACTCGAATTTTGCGTTTGCACCTCTGTCTCGCCTTTCTTTACGTTTCTAGTCTTTACTCTTTTTTCTAGGGCTCTTTTACTGCTATACAGTATCCTCCTCCAGTGCTTTATTTTTATGTGTATTTTTGTATAACAGTGCGGTCCTAATTAAATTAATGCACTTCTAATGATTAATTCAATGGTCCTCGGAAATACCAGGATAGCCTGTGAATATAAGTATGTTATTCCCAGGAGGAACTGTGTATTGTAGGTGCCGACAGCAATGTGCTGGTCAGAAAGCAAGATATATCCAAAAGATGCAATGTCTACTTCATTAGGTTAGGGAGTGAGTATGGATTAGATGTCCTGTGCACTGGGTTAGGGAGTGAGTATGGGTTATATGTCTTGTGCATTAGGTTAGGGAGTGAGTATGGGTTAGATGTTTCGTGCATTAGGTTAGGTAGTGAGTATGGGTTAGATGCATTGTGCACTGGGTTAGGGAGTGAGTATGGGTTATATGTCTTCTCCATTAGGTTTTGGAGTGAGTATGGATTAGATGTCCTATATATAAGGTTAGAGAGTGAGTATGGGTTAGATGTCTTGTGCACTGGGTGAGGGAGTGAGTACGGGTTAGATGCATTGTGCACTGGGTTAGAGAGTGAGTATGGGTTAGATGTCTTGTGAATTAGGTTAGGGAGTGAGTATGGATTAGATGTCTTGTGCATTAGAGTGAGGGAGCGAGTATGGGTTATATGTCTTGTGCATTGGGTTAGGGAGTGAGTATAGGTTAGATGTTTTGTGCATTAGGGTGAGGGAGTGAGTATGGGTTATATGTTTTGTGCATTAGGTTAGGTAGTGAGTATGGGTTAGATGCATTGTGCACTAGGTTAGGGAGTGAGTATGGATTAGATGTACTATATATAAGGTTAGAGTGAGTATGGGTTAGATGTCTTGTGCACTGGGTTAGGGAGTGAGTATGGGTTATATGTCTTGTGCATTAGGTTAGGGAGTGAGTATGGGTTAATTGTCTTGTGCATTAGGGTGAGGTAGTGAGTATGAGTTAGATGTCTTGTGCACTGGGTTAGGGAGTGAGTATGGGTTGGATGCATTGTGCACTAGGTTAGGGAGTGAGTATGGGTTAGATGCATTGTGCACTGGGTTAGGGAGTGAGTATGGGTTAGATGCATTGTGCACTGGGTTAGGGAGTGATTATGGGTTAGATGCATTGTGCACTGGGTTAGGGAGTGAGTATGGGTTAGATGCATTGTGCACTGGGTTAGGGAGTCAGTATGGGTTATATGTCTTGTGCACTGGGTTAGAGAGTGAGTATGGGTTAGATGTCTTGTGCATTAGGTTAGGGAGTGAGTATGGGTTAGATGTCTTGTGTATTAGGTTAGGGAGTGAGTATGGGTTAATTGTCTTGTGCATTAGGGTGAGGTAGTGAGTATGGGTTAGATGTCTTGTGCACTGGGTTAGAGAGTGAGTATGGGTTAGATGCATTGTGCACTGGGTTAGGGAGTGAGTATGGGTTAGATGCATTGTGCACTGGGTTAGGGAGTGAGTATTGGTTAGAGGTCTTGTGCATTAGTTAGGGAGTGAGCATGGATTAGATGTCTTGTGCGTTAGGTTAGGAAGTGAGTATGGGTTAGATGTCTTGTGCACTAGGTTAGGGAGTGAGTATGGGTTAGATGTCTTGTGCATTATGGTTAGGGAGTGAGTATGGGTTAGATGCATTATGCACTGGGTTAGGGAGTGAGTATGGGTTAGATGCATTGTGCACTGGGTTAGAGAGGGAGTGTGGGTTAGATGTCTTGTGCATTAGGGTTGGGTAGTGAGTATGGGTTATATGTCTTGTGCACTCGGTTATAGAGCGAGTATGGGTTAGATGTCTTGAGCGTTAGGTTAGGGAGTGAGTATGGGTTAGATGTCTTGTGCACTCGATTAGAGAGTGAGTATGGATTAGATGTCTTGTGCGTTAGGTTAGGGAGTGAGTATGGGTTAAATGTCTTGTGCACAGGGTTAGAGAGTGAGTATGGGTTAGATGTCTTGTGTATTAGGGTCAGGGAGTGAGTATGGGTTAGAAGTCTTGTGCATTAGGGTTAGGGAGTCAGTATGGGTTAGATGTCGTGTGCATTAGGTTAGGGAGTGAGTATGGGTTAGATGTCTTGTGCACTGGGTTAGGGAGTGAGTATGGGTTATATGTCTTGTGCACAGGGTTAGAGAGTGAGTATGGGTTAGATGTATTGTGCATTAGGTTAGGGAGTGAGTATGGGTTAGATGTCGTGTGCATTAGGTTACGGAGTGAGTATGGGTTAGATATCTTGTGCATTAGGTTACGGAGTGAGTATGGGTTAGATATCTTGTGCATTAGGTTAGGGAGTGAGTATGGGTTAGATGTCTTGTGCACTCGATTAGAGAGTGAGTATGGATTAGATGTCTTGTGCATTAGGGTTGGGTAGTGAGTATGGGTTAGATGTCTTGTGCACTGGGTTATAGAGCGAGTATGGGTTAGATGTCTTTTGCATTAGGGTTAGGGACTGAGTGTAGGTTAGATGTCTTGTGCACTGGGTTAGAGAGTGAGTATGGGTTAGATGTATTGTGCACTGGGTTAGAGAGTGAGTATGGGTTAGATGTATTGTGCACTGGGTTAGAGAGTGAGTAGGTGTTAGATGTCTTGTGCACTGGGTTAGGTAGTGAGTATGGTTTAGATGTCTTGTGCACTGGGTTAGGGAGTGAGTATAGGTTAGATGTCTTGTGCACTGGGTTAGAGAGTGAGTATGGGTTAGATGTATTGTGCACTGGGTTAGAGAGTGAGTATGGGTTAGATGTCTTGTGCACTGGGTTAGGGAGTTAGTATGGGTTAGATGTATTGTGCACTGGGTTAGAGAGTGAGTATGGGTTAGAGGTCTTGTGCACTGGGTTAGGGAGTGAGTATGGGTTAAATGTATTGTGCACTGGGTTAGAGAGTGAGTATGGGTTAGATGTCTTGTGCACTGGGTTAGGTAGTGAGTATAGGTTAGATGTCTTGTGCACTGGGTTAGAGAGTGAGTATGGGTTAGATGTATTGTGCACTGGGTTAGGGAGTGAGTATGGGTTAGATGTATTGTGCACTGGGTTAGAGAGTGAGTATGGGTTAGATGTCTTGTGCACTGGGTTAGAGAGTGAGTATGGGTTAGATGTCTTGTGCACTGGGTTAGAGAGTGAGTATGGGTTAGATGTCTTGTGCACTGGGTTAGAGAGTAAGTATGGGTTAGATGCATTGTGCACTGGGTTAGGGAGTGAGTATGGGTTATATGTCTTGTGCATTAGGTTAGGGAGTGAGTATGGGTTAGATGCATTGTGCACTGGGTTAGGGAGTCAGTATGGGTTATATGTCTTGTGCACTGGGTTAGGGAGTCAGTATGGGTTATATGTCTTGTGCACTGGGTTAGAGAGTGAGTATGGGTTAGATGTCTTGTGCATTAGGTTAGGGAGTGAGTATGGGTTAGATGTCTTGTGTATTAGGTTAGGGAGTGAGTATGGGTTAATTGTCTTGTGCATTAGGGTGAGGTAGTGAGTATGGGTTAGATGTCTTGTGTACTGGGTTAGTGAGTGAGTATGGGTTAGATGCATTGTGCACTGGGTTAGGGAGTGAGTATGGGTTAGATGCATTGTGCACTGGGTTAGGGAGTGAGTATTGGTTAGAGGACTTGTGCATTAGGGTTAGGGAGTGAGTATGGGTTAGATGTCGTGTGCATTAGGTTACGGAGTGAGTATGGGTTAGATGTCTTGTGCATTGGGTTAGGGAGTGAGTATGGGTTATATGTCTTGTGCATTAGTTAGGGAGTGAGTATGGGTTAGATGTCTTGTGCACTCGATTAGAGAGTGAGTATGGATTAGATGTCTTGTGCGTTAGGTTAGGAAGTGAGTATGGGTTAGATGTCTTGTGTACTTGGTTAGGGAGTGAGTATGGGTTAGATGTCTTGTGCATTAGGGTTAGGGAGTGAGTATGGGTTAGATGCATTATGCACTGGGTTAGGGAGTGAGTATGGGTTAGATGCATTGTGCACTGGGTTAGAGAGGGAGTGTGGGTTAGATGTCTTGTGCATTAGGGTTGGGTAGTGAGTATGGGTTAGATGTCTTGTGCACTCGGTTATAGAGCGAGTATGGGTTAGATGTCTTGTGCGTTAGGTTAGGGAGTGAGTATGGGTTAGATGTCTTGTGCACTCGCTTAGAGAGTGAGTATGGATTAGATGTCTTGTGCGTTAGGTTAGGGAGTGAGTATGGGTTAGATGTCTTGTGCACAGGGTTAGAGAGTGAGTATGGTTAGATGTCTTGTGCACTGGGTTAGGGAGTGAGTATGGGTTAGATGTCTTGTGCATTAGGGTTAGGGAGTGAGTATGGGTTAGATGCATTATGCACTGGGTTAGGGAGTGAGTATGGGTTAGATGCATTGTGCACTGGGTTAGAGAGGGAGTGTGGGTTAGATGTCTTGTGCATTAGGGTTGGGTAGTGAGTATGGGTTAGATGTCTTGTGCACTCGGTTATAGAGCGAGTATGGGTTAGATGTCTTGTGCGTTAGGTTAGGGAGTGAGTATGGGTTAGATGTCTTGCGCACTCGCTTAGAGAGTGAGTATGGATTAGATGTCTTGTGCGTTAGGTTAGGGAGTGAGTATGGGTTAGATGTCTTGAGCACAGGGTTAGAGAGTGAGTATGGTTAGATGTCTTGTGCACTGGGTTAGGGAGTGAGTATGGGTTAGATGTCTTGTGCATTAGGGTCAGGGAGTGAGTATGGGTTAGAAGTCTTGTGCATTAGGGTTAGGGAGTGAGTATGGGTTAGATGTCTTGTGCACTGGGTTAGGGAGTGAGTATGGGTTAGATGTCTTGTGCATTAGGGTCAGGGATTGAGTATGGGTTAGAAGTCTTGCGCATTAGGGAGAGTGAGTATGGGTTAGATGTCGTGTGCATTAGGTTAGGGAGTGAGTATGGGTTAGATGTCTTGTGCACTGGGTTAGGGAGTGAGTATGGGTTATATGTCTTGTGCACAGGGTTAGAGAGTGAGTATGGGTTAGATGTATTGTGCATTAGGTTAGGGAGTGAGTATGGGTTAGATGTTGTGTGCATTAGGTTACGGAGTGAGTATGGGTTCGATATCTTGTGCATTAGGTTACGGAGTGAGTATGGGTTAGATATCTTGTGCATTAGTTAGGGAGTGAGTATGGGTTAATTGTCTTGTGCACTCGATTAGAGAGTGAGTATGGATTAGATGTCTTGTGCATTAGGTTAGGGAGTGAGTATGGGTTAGATGTCTTGTGTATTAGGTTAGGGAGTGAGTATGGGTTAATTGTCTTGTGCATTAGGGTGAGGTAGTGAGTATGGGTTAGATGTCTTGTGCACTGGGTTAGTGAGTGAGTATGGGTTAGATGCATTGTGCACTGGGTTAGGGAGTATGGGTTAGATGCATTGTGCACTGGGTTAGGGAGTGAGTATTGGTTAGAGGACTTGTGCATTAGGGTTAGGGAGTGAGTATGGGTTAGATGTCGTGTGCATTAGGTTAGGGAGTGAGTATGGGTTAGATGTCTTGTGCATTGGGTTAGGGAGTGAGTATGGGTTATATGTCTTGTGCATTAGTTAGGGAGTGAGTATGGGTTAGATGTCTTGTGCACTCGATTAGAGAGTGAGTATGGATTAGATGTCTTGTGCGTTAGGTTAGGAAGTGAGTATGGGTTAGATGTCTTGTGTACTGGGTTAGGGAGTGAGTATGGGTTAGATGTCTTGTGCATTAGGGTTAGGGAGTTAGTATGGGTTAGATGCATTATGCACTGGGTTAGGGAGTGAGTATGGGTTAGATGCATTGTGCACTGGGTTAGAGAGGGAGTGTGGGTTAGATGTCTTGTGCATTAGGGTTGGGTAGTGAGTATGGGTTAGATGTCTTGTGCACTCGGTTATAGAGCGAGTATGGGTTAGATGTCTTGTGCGTTAGGTTAGGGAGTGAGTATGGGTTAGATGTCTTGTGCACTCGCTTAGAGAGTGAGTATGGATTAGATGTCTTGTGCGTTAGGTTAGGGAGTGAGTATGGGTTAGATGTCTTGTGCACAGGGTTAGAGAGTGAGTATGGTTAGATGTCTTGTGCACTGGGTTAGGGAGTGAGTATGGGTTAGATGTCTTGTGCATTAGGGTCAGGGAGTGAGTATGGGTTAGAAGTCTTCTGCATTAGGGTAAGGGAGTGAGTATGGGTTAGAAGTCTTGTGCACTGGGTTAGGGAGAGAGTATGGGTTAGATGTCTTGTGCATTAGGGTCAGGGAGTGAGTATGGGTTAGAAGTCTTGTGTATTAGGGTTAGAGAGTGAGTATGGGTTAGATGTCGTGTGCATTAGGTTAGGGAGTGAGTATGGGTTAGATGTCTTGTGCACTGGGTTAGGGAGTGAGTATGGGTTATATGTCTTGTGCACAGGGTTAGAGAGTGAGTATGGGTTAGATGTATTGTGCATTAGGTTAGGGAGTGAGTATGGGTTAGATGTCTTGTGCATTAGGTTACGGAGTGAGTATGGGTTCGATGTCTTGTGCATTAGGTTAGGGAGTGAGTATGGGTTAGATGTCTTGTGCACTAGGTTAGGGAGTGAGTATGGGTTAGAAGTCTTGTGCATTAGGTTAGGGAGTGAGTACGGGTTAGATGTTTTGTGCACTGGGTTAGGGAGTGAGTATGGGTTAGATGTCTTGTGCACTGGGTTAGGGAGTGAGTATGGGTTATATGTCTTGTGCACTGGGTTAGGGAGAGAGTATTGGTTAGAGGACTTGTGCATTAGGGTTAGGGAGTGAGTATGGGTTAGATGTCGTGTGCATTAGGTTAGGGAGTGAGTATGGGTTAGATGTCTTGTGCACTGGGTTAGGGAGTGAGTATGGGTTATATGTCTTGTGCATTAGTTAGGGAGTGAGTATGGGTTAGATGTCTTGTGCACTCGATTAGAGAGTGAGTATGGATTAGATGTCTTGTGCGTTAGGTTAGGAAGTGAGTATGGGTTAGATGTCTTGTGTACTGGGTAAGGGAGTGAGTATGGGTTAGATGTCTTGTGCATTAGGGTTAGGGAGTGAGTATGGGTTAGATGCATTATGCACTGGGTTAGGGAGTGAGTATGGGTTAGATGCATTGTGCACTGGGTTAGAGAGGGAGTGTGGGTTAGATGTCTTGTGCATTAGGGTTGGGTAGTGAGTATGGGTTAGATGTCTTGTGCACTCGGTTATAGAGCGAGTATGGGTTAGATGTCTTGTGCGTTAGGTTAGGGAGTGAGTATGGGTTAGATGTCTTGTGCACTCGCTTAGAGAGTGAGTATGGATTAGATGTCTTGTGCGTTAGGTTAGGGAGTGAGTATGGGTTAGATGTCTTGTGCACAGGGTTAGAGAGTGAGTATGGTTAGATGTCTTGTGCACTGGGTTAGGAAGTGAGTATGGGTTAGATGTCTTGTACATTAGGGTCAGGGAGTGAGTATGGGTTAGAAGTCTTGTGCATTAGGGTTAGGGAGTGAGTATGGGTTAGATGTCTTGTGCACTGGGTTAGGGAGTGAGTATGGGTTAGATGTCTTGTGCATTCGGGTCAGGGAGTGAGTATGGGTTAGAAGTCTTGTGCATTAGGGAGAGTGAGTATGGGTTAGATGTCTTATGCACTCGATTAGAGAGTGAGTATGGATTAGATGTCTTGTGCGTTAGGTTAGGAAGTGAGTATGGGTTAGATGTCTTGTGTACTGGGTTAGGGAGTGAGTTTGGGTTAGATGTCTTGTGCATTAGGGTTAGGGAGTGAGTATGGGTTAGATGCATTATGCACTGGGTTAGGGAGTGAGTAGGGGTTAGATGCATTGTGCACTGGGTTAGAGAGGGAGTGTGGGTTAGATGTCTTGTGCATTAGGGTTGGGGAGTGAGAATGGGTTAGAAGTCTTGTGCTTTAGGTTACGGAGTGAGTATGGGTTAGATGTCCTGTGCATTAGGGTTAGGGAGTGAGTATGGATTAGATGTCTTGTGCATTAGGTTAGAGAATGAGTATGGGTTAGATGTCTTGTGCATTAGGGTTGGGTAGTGAGTATGGGTTAGATGTCTTGTGCACTCGGTTATAGAGCGAGTATGGGTTAGATGTCTTGTGCGTTAGGTTAGGGAGTGAGTATGGGTTAGATGTCTTGTGCACTCGCTTAGAGAGTGAGTATGGATTAGATGTCTTGTGCGTTAGGTTAGGGAGTGAGTATGGGTTAGATGTCTTGTGCACAGGGTTAGAGAGTGAGTATGGTTAGATGTCTTGTGCACTGGGTTAGGGAGTGAGTATGGGTTAGATGTCTTGTGCATTAGGGTCAGGAAGTGAGTATGGGTTAGAAGTCTTCTGCATTAGGGTAAGGGAGTGAGTATGGGTTAGAAGTCTTGTGCACTGGGTTAGGGAGAGAGTATGGGTTAGATGTCTTGTGCATTAGGGTCAGGGAGTGAGTATGGGTTAGAAGTCTTGTGTATTAGGGTTACAGAGTGAGTATGGGTTAGATGTCGTGTGCATTAGGTTAGGGAGTGAGTATGGGTTAGATGTCTTGTGCACTGGGTTAGGGAGTGAGTATGGGTTATATGTCTTGTGCACAGGGTTAGAGAGTGAGTATGGGTTAGATGTATTGTGCATTAGGTTAGGGAGTGAGTATGGGTTAGATGTCTTGTGCATTAGGTTACGGAGTGAGTATGGGTTCGATGTCTTGTGCATTAGGTTAGGGAGTGAGTATGGGTTAGATGTCTTGTGCACTAGGTTAGGGAGTGAGTATGGGTTAGAAGTCTTGTGCATTAGGTTAGGGAGTGAGTACGGGTTAGATGTTTTGTGCACTGGGTTAGGGAGTGAGTATGGGTTAGATGTCTTGTGCACTGGGTTAGGGAGTGAGTATGGGTTATATGTCTTGTGCACTGGGTTAGGGAGAGAGTATTGGTTAGAGGACTTGTGCATTAGGGTTAGGGAGTGAGTATGGGTTAGATGTCGTGTGCATTAGGTTAGGGAGTGAGTATGGGTTAGATGTCTTGTGCACTGGGTTAGGGAGTGAGTATGGGTTATATGTCTTGTGCATTAGTTAGGGAGTGAGTATGGGTTAGATGTCTTGTGCACTCGATTAGAGAGTGAGTATGGATTAGATGTCTTGTGCGTTAGGTTAGGAAGTGAGTATGGGTTAGATGTCTTGTGTACTGGGTAAGGGAGTGAGTATGGGTTAGATGTCTTGTGCATTAGGGTTAGGGAGTGAGTATGGGTTAGATGCATTATGCACTGGGTTAGGGAGTGAGTATGGGTTAGATGCATTGTGCACTGGGTTAGAGAGGGAGTGTGGGTTAGATGTCTTGTGCATTAGGGTTGGGTAGTGACTATGGGTTAGATGTCTTGTGCACTCGGTTATAGAGCGAGTATGGGTTAGATGTCTTGTGCGTTAGGTTAGGGAGTGAGTATGGGTTAGATGTCTTGTGCACTCGCTTAGAGAGTGAGTATGGATTAGATGTCTTGTGCGTTAGGTTAGGGAGTGAGTATGGGTTAGATGTCTTGTGCACAGGGTTAGAGAGTGAGTATGGTTAGATGTCTTGTGCACTGGGTTAGGAAGTGAGTATGGGTTAGATGTCTTGTGCATTAGGGTCAGGGAGTGAGTATGGGTTAGAAGTCTTGTGCATTAGGGTTAGGGAGTGAGTATGGGTTAGATGTCTTGTGCACTGGGTTAGGGAGTGAGTATGGGTTAGATGTCTTGTGCATTCGGGTCAGGGAGTGAGTATGGGTTAGAAGTCTTGTGCATTAGGGAGAGTGAGTATGGGTTAGATGTCTTATGCACTCGATTAGAGAGTGAGTATGGATTAGATGTCTTGTGCGTTAGGTTAGGAAGTGAGTATGGGTTAGATGTCTTGTGTACTGGGTTAGGGAGTGAGTATGGGTTAGATGTCTTGTGCATTAGGGTTAGGGAGTGAGTATGGGTTAGATGCATTATGCACTGGGTTAGGGAGTGAGTAGGGGTTAGATGCATTGTGCACTGGGTTAGAGAGGGAGTGTGGGTTAGATGTCTTGTGCATTAGGGTTGGGGAGTGAGAATGGGTTAGAAGTCTTGTGCTTTAGGTTACGGAGTGAGTATGGGTTAGATGTCCTGTGCATTAGGGTTAGGGAGTGAGTATGGATTAGATGTCTTGTGCATTAGGTTAGAGAATGAGTATGGGTTAGATGTCTTGTGCATTAGGGTTGGGTAGTGAGTATGGGTTAGATGTCTTGTGCACTCGGTTATAGAGCGAGTATGGGTTAGATGTCTTGTGCGTTAGGTTAGGGAGTGAGTATGGGTTAGATGTCTTGTGCACTCGCTTAGAGAGTGAGTATGGATTAGATGTCTTGTGCGTTAGGTTAGGGAGTGAGTATGGGTTAGATGTCTTGTGCACAGGGTTAGAGAGTGAGTATGGTTAGATGTCTTGTGCACTGGGTTAGGGAGTGAGTATGGGTTAGATGTCTTGTGCATTAGGGTCAGGAAGTGAGTATGGGTTAGAAGTCTTCTGCATTAGGGTAAGGGAGTGAGTATGGGTTAGAAGTCTTGTGCACTGGGTTAGGGAGAGAGTATGGGTTAGATGTCTTGTGCATTAGGGTCAGGGAGTGAGTATGGGTTAGAAGTCTTGTGTATTAGGGTTACAGAGTGAGTATGGGTTAGATGTCGTGTGCATTAGGTTAGGGAGTGAGTATGGGTTAGATGTCTTGTGCACTGGGTTAGGGAGTGAGTATGGGTTATATGTCTTGTGCACAGGGTTAGAGAGTGAGTATGGGTTAGATGTATTGTGCATTAGGTTAGGGAGTGAGTATGGGTTAGATGTCTTGTGCATTAGGTTACGGAGTGAGTATGGGTTCGATGTCTTGTGCATTAGGTTAGGGAGTGAGTATGGGTTAGATGTCTTGTGCACTAGGTTAGGGAGTGAGTATGGGTTAGAAGTCTTGTGCATTAGGTTAGGGAGTGAGTACGGGTTAGATGTTTTGTGCACTGGGTTAGGGAGTGAGTATGGGTTAGATGTCTTGTGCACTGGGTTAGGGAGTGAGTATGGGTTATATGTCTTGTGCACTGGGTTAGGGAGAGAGTATTGGTTAGAGGACTTGTGCATTAGGGTTAGGGAGTGAGTATGGGTTAGATGTCGTGTGCATTAGGTTAGGGAGTGAGTATGGGTTAGATGTCTTGTGCACTGGGTTAGGGAGTGAGTATGGGTTATATGTCTTGTGCATTAGTTAGGGAGTGAGTATGGGTTAGATGTCTTGTGCACTCGATTAGAGAGTGAGTATGGATTAGATGTCTTGTGCGTTAGGTTAGGAAGTGAGTATGGGTTAGATGTCTTGTGTACTGGGTAAGGGAGTGAGTATGGGTTAGATGTCTTGTGCATTAGGGTTAGGGAGTGAGTATGGGTTAGATGCATTATGCACTGGGTTAGGGAGTGAGTATGGGTTAGATGCATTGTGCACTGGGTTAGAGAGTGAGTATGGGTTAGATGTCTTGTGCACTAGGTTAGGGAGTGAGTATGGGTTAGAAGTCTTGTGCATTAGGTTAGGGAGTGAGTACGGGTTAGATGTTTTGTGCACTGGGTTAGGGAGTGAGTATGGGTTAGATGTCTTGTGCACTGGGTTAGGGAGTGAGTATGAGTTATATGTCTTGTGCACTGGGTTAGGGAGTGAGTATGGGTTAGATGTCTTGTGCACTAGGTTAGGGAGTGAGTATGGGTAAGAAGTCTTGTGCATTAGGTTACGGAGTGAGTATGGGTTAGATGTCTTGTGCATTAGGGTTAGGGAGTGAGTATGGATTAGATGTCGTGTGCATTAGGTTAGGGAGTGAGTATGGGTTAGATGTCTTGTGCACTAGGTTAGGGAGTGAGTATGGGTTATATGTCTTGTGCACAGGGTAAGAGAGTGAGTATGGGTTAGATGTATTGTGCACTGGGTTAGGGAGTGAGTATGGGTTAGATGTCTTGTGCATTAGGTTACGGAGTGAGTATGGGTTAGATATCTTGTGCATTAGGTTAGGGAGTGAGTATGGGTTAGATGTCTTGTTCACTAGGTTAGGGAGTGAGTATGGGTTAGATGTTTTGTGCACAGGGTTAGGGAGTTAGTATGGGTTAGATGTCTTGTGCACTCGATTAGAGAGTGAGTATGGGTTAGATGTCTTTTGCATTAGGGTTAGGGAGTGAGTGTAGGATAGATGTCTTGTGCACTGGGTTAGAGAGTGAGTATGGGTTAGATGTATTGTGCACTGGGTTAGGGAGTGAGTATGGGTTAGATGCATTGTGCACTGGGTTAGGTAGTGAGTATGGGTTAGATGTCTTGTGCACTGGGTTAGGGAGTGAGTATAGGTTAGATGTCTTGTGCACTGGGTTAGAGAGTGAGTATGGGTTAGATGTATTGTGCACTGGGTTAGAGAGTGAGTATGGGTTAGATGTCTTGTGCACTGGGTTAGGGAGTGAGTATGGGTTAGATGTATTGTGCACTGGGTTATAGAGTATGGGTCAGATGCATTGTGCACTGGGTGAGGGAGTGAGTATGGGTTAGATGTATTGTGCACTAGGTTAGAGAGTGAGTATAGGTTAGATGTCTTGTGCACTGGGTTAGAGAGTGAGTATGGGTTAGATGTCCTGTGCACTGGGTTAGGGAGTGAGTATGGGTTAGATGTCTTGTGCACTGGGTTAGAGAGTGAGTATGGGTTAGATGTATTGTGCACTGGGTTAGAGAGTGAGTATGGGTTAGATGTCTTTTGCATTAGGGTTAGGGACTGAGTGTAGGTTAGATGTCTTGTGCACTGGGTTAGAGAGTGAGTGTGGGTTAGATGTCTTGTGCATTAGGTTAGAGAGTGAGTACGGGTTAGATGCATTGTGCATTGGGTTGGGTAGTGAGTATGGGTTAGATGTCTTGTGCACTCGGTTATAGAGCGAGTATGGGTTAGATGTCTTTTGCATTAGGGTTAGGGACTGAGGGTAGGTTAGATGTCTTGTGCACTGGGTTAGAGAGTGAGTATGGGTTAGATGTATTGTGCACTGGGTTAGAGAGTGAGTATGGGTTAGATGTCTTGTGCACTGGGTTAGGGAGTGAGTATGGGTTAGATGTTTTGTGCACTGGGTTAGGGAGTGAGTATAGGTTAGATGTCTTGTGCACTGGGTTAGAGAGTGAGTATGGGTTAGATGTCCTGTGCACTGGGTTAGGGAGTGAGTATGGGTTAGATGTCTTGTGCACTGGGTTAGAGAGTGAGTATGGGTTAGATGTATTGTGCACTGGGTTAGAGAGTGAGTATGGGTTAGATGTCTTGTGCACTGGGTTAGAGAGTGAGTATGGGTTAGATGTCTTTTGCATTAGGGTTAGGGAGTGAGTGTAGGATAGATGTCTTGTGCACTGGGTTAGAGAGTGAGTATGGGTTAGATGTATTGTGCACTGGGTTAGGGAGTGAGTATGGGTTAGATGCATTGTGCACTGGGTTAGGTAGTGAGTATGGGTTAGATGTCTTGTGCACTGGGTTAGGGAGTGAGTATAGGTTAGATGTCTTGTGCACTGGGTTAGAGAGTGAGTATGGGTTAGATGTATTGTGCACTGGGTTAGAGAGTGAGTATGGGTTAGATGTCTTGTGCACTGGGTTAGGGAGTGAGTATGGGTTAGATGTATTGTGCACTGGGTTATAGAGTATGGGTCAGATGCATTGTGCACTGGGTGAGGGAGTGAGTATGGGTTAGATGTATTGTGCACTAGGTTAGAGAGTGAGTATGGGTCAGATGCATTGTGCACTAGGTTAGAGAGTGAGTATGGGTTAGATGTCTTGTGCACTGGGTGAGAGAGTGAGTATGGGTTAGATGTCTTGTGCACTTGGTTAGAGAGTGAGTATGGGTTAGATATCTTGTGCACTGGGTTAGGTAGTGAGTATGGGTTAGATGTCTTGTGCACTGGGTTAGGTAGTGAGTATGGGTTAGATGTCTTGTGCACTCTGTTAGAGAGTGAGTATGGGTCAGATGCATTGTGCACTGGGTTAGGGAGTGAGTATGGGTCAGATGCATTGTGCACTGGGTTAGGGAGTGAGTATGGGTTAGATGTATTGTGCACTGGGTTAGAGAGTGAGTATGGGTTAGATGTCTTCTGCACTGGGTTAGGTAGTGAGTATAGGTTAGATGTCTTGTGCACTGGGTTAGAGAGTGAGTATGGGTTAGATGTATTGTGCAATGGTTAGGGAGTGAGTATGGGTTAGATGTATTGTGCACTTGGTTAAAGAGTGAGTATGGGTTAGATGTCTTGTGCACTGGGTTAGAGAGTGAGTATGGGTTAGATGTCTTGTGCACTGGGTTAGAGAGTGAGTATGGGTTAGATGTCTTGTGCACTGGGTTAGAGAGTGAGTATGGGTTAGATGAATTGTGCACTGGTTTAGGGAGTGAGTATGGGTTAGATGTCTTGTGCATTAGGTTAGGGAGTGAGTATGGGTTAGATGCATTGTGCACTGGGTTAGGGAGTGAGTATGGGTTATATGTCTTGTGCATTGGGCTAGAGAGTGAGTATAGGTTAGATGTCTTGTGCATTAGGTTAGGGAGTGAGTATGGGTTAGATGTCTTGTGTATTAGGTTAGGGAGTGAGTATGGGTTAATTGTCTTGTGCATTAGGGTGAGGTAGTGAGTATGGGTTAGATGTCTTGTGTACTGGGTTAGTGAGTGAGTATGGGTTAGATGCATTGTGCACTGGGTTAGGGAGTGAGTATGGGTTAGATGCATTGTGCACTGGGTTAGGGAGTGAGTATTGGTTAGAGGACTTGTGCATTAGGGTTAGGGAGTGAGTATGGGTTATATGTCGTGTGCATTAGGTTAGGGAGTGAGTATGGGTTAGATGTCTTGTGCACTGGGTTAGGGAGTGAGTATGGGTTATATGTCTTGTGCATTAGTTAGGGAGTGAGTATGGGTTAGATGTCTTATGCACTCGATTAGAGAGTGAGTATGGATTAGATGTCTTGTGCGTTAGGTTAGGAAGTGAGTATGGGTTAGATGTCTTGTGTACTGAGTTAGGGAGTGAGTATGGGTTAGATGTCTTGTGCATTAGGGTTAGGGAGTGAGTATGGGTTAGATGCATTGTGCACTGGGTTAGAGAGGGAGTGTGGGTTAGATGTCTTGTGCATTAGGGTTGGGGAGTGAGAATGGGTTAGAAGTCTTGTGCTTTAGGTTACGGAGTGAGTATGGGTTAGATGTCCTGTGCATTAGGGTTAGGGAGTGAGTATGGGTTAGATGTCTTGTGCATTAGGGTTGGGTAGTGAGTATGGGTTAGATGTCTTGTGCACTCGGTTATAGAGCGAGTATGGGTTAGATGTCTTGTGCGTTAGGTTAGGGAGTGAGTATGGGTTAGATGTCTTGTGCACTCGCTTAGAGAGTGAGTATGGATTAGATGTCTTGTGCGTTAGGTTAGGGAGTGAGTATGGGTTAGATGTCTTGTGCACAGGGTTAGAGAGTGAGTATGGTTAGATGTCTTGTGCACTGGGTTAGGGAGTGAGTATGGGTTAGATGTCTTGTGCATTAGGGTCAGGGAGTGAGTATGGGTTAGAAGTCTTCTGCATTAGGGTAAGGGAGTGAGTATGGGTTAGAAGTCTTGTGCACTGGGTTAGGGAGAGAGTATGGGTTAGATGTCTTGTGCATTAGGGTCAGGGAGTGAGTATGGGTTAGAAGTCTTGTGTATTAGGGTTAGAGAGTGAGTATGGTTTAGATGTCGTGTGCATTAGGTTAGGGAGTGAGTATGGGTTAGATGTCTTGTGCACTGGGTTAGGGAGTGAGTATGGGTTATATGTCTTGTGCACAGGGTTAGAGAGTGAGTATGGGTTAGATGTATTGTGCATTAGGTTAGGGAGTGAGTATGGGTTAGATGTCTTGTGCATTAGGTTACGGAGTGAGTATGGGTTCGATGTCTTGTGCATTAGGTTAGGGAGTGAGTATGGGTTAGATGTCTTGTGCACTAGGTTAGGGAGTGAGTATGGGTTAGAAGTCTTGTGCATTAGGTTAGGGAGTGAGTACGGGTTAGATGTTTTGTGCACTGGGTTAGGGAGTGAGTATGGGTTAGATGTCTTGTGCACTGGGTTAGGGAGTGAGTATGGGTTATATGTCTTGTGCACTGGGTTAGGGAGAGAGTATTGGTTAGAGGACTTGTGCATTAGGGTTAGGGAGTGAGTATGGGTTAGATGTCGTGTGCATTAGGTTAGGGAGTGAGTATGGGTTAGATGTCTTGTGCACTGGGTTAGGGAGTGAGTATGGGTTATAAGTCTTGTGCATTAGTTAGGGAGTGAGTATGGGTTAGATGTCTTGTGCACTCGATTAGAGAGTGAGTATGGATTAGATGTCTTGTGCGTTAGGTTAGGAAGTGAGTATGGGTTAGATGTCTTGTGTACTGAGTAAGGGAGTGAGTATGGGTTAGATGTCTTGTGCATTAGGGTTAGGGAGTGAGTAAGGGTTAGATGCATTATGCACTGGGTTAGGGAGTGAGTATGGGTTAGATGCATTGTGCACTGGGTTAGAGAGGGAGTGTGGGTTAGATGTCTTGTGCATTAGGGTTGGGTAGTGAGTATGGGTTAGATGTCTTGTGCACTCGGTTATAGAGCGAGTATGGGTTAGATGTCTTGTGCGTTAGGTTAGGGAGTGAGTATGGGTTAGATGTCTTGTGCACTTGCTTACAGAGTGAGTATGGATTAGATGTCTTGTGCGTTAGGTTAGGGAGTGAGTATGGGTTAGATGTCTTGTGCACAGGGTTAGAGAGTGAGTATGGTTAGATGTCTTGTGCACTGGGTTAGGGAGTGAGTATGGGTTAGATGTCTTGTGCATTAGGGTCAGGGAGTGAGTATGGGTTAGAAGTCTTGTGCATTAGGGTTAGGGAGTGAGTATGGGTTAGATGTCTTGTGCACTGGGTTAGGGAGTGAGTATGGGTTAGATGTCTTGTGCATTAGGGTCAGGGAGTGAGTATGGGTTAGAAGTCTTGTGCATTAGGGAGAGTGAGTATGGGATAGATGTCGTGTGCATTAGGTTAGGGAGTGAGTATGGGTTAGATGTCTTGTGCACTGGGTTAGGGAGTGAGTATGGGTTATATGTCTTGTGCACAGGGTTAGAGAGTGAGTATGGGTTAGATGTATTGTGCATTAGGTTAGGGAGGGAGTATGGGTTAGATGTCTTGTGCATTAGGTTACGGAGTGAGTATGGGTTCGATGTCTTGTGCATTAGGTTAGGGAGTGAGTATGGGTTAGATGTCTTGTGCACTAGGTTAGGGAGTGAGTATGGGTTAGAAGTCTTGTGCATTAGGTTAGGGAGTGAGTACGGGTTAGATGTTTTGTGCACTGGGTTAGGGAGTGAGTATGGGTTAGATGTCTTGTGCACTGGGTTAGGGAGTGAGTATGAGCTATATGTCTTGTGCACTGGGTTAGGGAGTGAGTATGGGTTAGATGTCTTGTGCACTAGGTTAGGGAGTGAGTATGGGTAAGAAGTCTTGTGCATTAGGTTACGGAGTGAGTATGGGTTAGATGTCTTGTGCATTAGGGTTAGGGAGTGAGTATGGATTAGATGTCGTGTGCATTAGGTTAGGGAGTGAGTATGGGTTAGATGTCTTGTGCACTAGGTTAGGGAGTGAGTATGGGTTATATGTCTTGTGCACAGGGTAAGAGAGTGAGTATGGGTTAGATGTATTGTGCACTGGGTTAGGGAGTGAGTATGGGTTAGATGTCTTGTGCATTAGGTTACGGAGTGAGTATGGGTTAGATATCTTGTGCATTAGGTTAGGGAGTGAGTATGGGTTAGATGTCTTGTGCACTAGGTTAGGGAGTGAGTATGGGTTAGATGTTTTGTGCACAGGGTTAGGGAGTTAGTATGGGTTAGATGTCTTGTGCACTCGATTAGAGAGTGAGTATGGATTAGATGTCTTGTGCATTAGGTTAGAGAGTGAGTATGGGTTAGATGTCTTGTGCATCATGTTAGAGAGTGAGTACGGGTTAGATGCATTGTGCATTGGGTTAGAGAGGGAGTGTTGGTTAGATGTCTTGTGCATTAGGGTTGGGTAGTGAGTATGGGTTAGATGTCTTGTGCACTCGGTTATAGAGCGAGTATGGGTTAGATGTCTTTTGCATTAGGGTTAGGGACTGAGTGTAGGTTAGATGTCTTGTGCACTGGGTTAGAGAGTGAGTATGGGTTAGATGTATTGTGCACTGGGATAGAGAGTGAGTATGGGTTAGATGTCTTGTGCACTGGGTTAGGGAGTGAGTATGGGTTAGATGTTTTGTGCACTGGGTTAGGGAGTGAGTATAGGTTAGATGTCTTGTGCACTGGGTTAGAGAGTGAGTATGGGTTAGATGTCCTGTGCACTGGGTTAGGGAGTGAGTATGGGTTAGATGTCTTGTGCACTGGGTTAGAGAGTGAGTATGGGTTAGATGTATTGTGCACTGGGTTAGAGAGTGAGTATGGGTTAGATGTCTTGTGCACTGGGTTAGAGAGTGAGTATGGGTTAGATGTCTTTTGCATTAGGGTTAGGGAGTGAGTGTAGGATAGATGTCTTGTGCACTGGGTTAGAGAGTGAGTATGGGTTAGATGTATTGTGCACTGGGTTAGGGAGTAAGTATGGGTTAGATGCATTTTGCACTGGGTTAGGTAGTGATTATGGGTTAGATGTCTTGTGCACTGGGTTAGGGAGTGAGTATAGGTTAGATGTCTTGTGCACTGGGTTAGAGAGTGAGTATCGGTTAGATGTATTGTGCACTGGGTTAGAGAGTGAGTATGGGTTAGATGTCTTGTGCACTGGGTTAGGGAGTGAGTATGGGTTAGATGTATTGTGCACTGGGTTATAGAGTATGGGTCAGATGCATTGTGCACTGGGTGAGGGAGTGAGTATGGGTTAGATGTATTGTGCACTAGGTTAGAGAGTGAGTATGGGTCAGATGCATTGTGCACTAGGTTAGAGAGTGAGTATGGGTTAGATGTCTTGTGCACTGGGTGAGAGAGTGAGTATGGGTTAGATGTCTTGTGCACTTGGTTAGAGAGTGAGTATGGGTTAGATATCTTGTGCACTGGGTTAGGTACTGAGTATGGGTTAGATGTCTTGTGCACTGGGTTAGGTAGTGAGTATGGGTTAGATGTCTTGTGCACTGGGTTAGAGAGTGAGTATGGGTCAGATGCATTGTGCACTGGGTTAGGGAGTGAGTATGGGTCAGATGCATTGTGCACTGGGTTAGGGAGTGAGTATGGGTTAGATGTATTGTGCACTGGGTTAGAGAGTGAGTATGGGTTAGATGTCTTGTGCACTGGGTTAGGTAGTGAGTATAGGTTAGATGTCTTGTGCACTCGGTTAGAGAGTGAGTATGGGTTAGATGTATTGTGCACTGGGTTAGGGAGTGAGTATGGGTTAGATGTATTGTGCACTTGGTTAAAGAGTGAGTATGGGTTAGATGTCTTGTGCACTGGGTTAGAGAGTGAGTATGGGTTAGATGTCTTGTGCACTGGGTTAGAGAGTGAGTATGGGTTAGATGTCTTGTGCACTGGGTTAGAGAGTGAGTATGGGTTAGATGAATTGTGCACTGGGTTAGGGAGTGAGTATGGGTTAGATGTCTTGTGCATTAGGTTAGGGAGTGAGTATGGGTTAGATGCATTGTGCACTGGGTTAGGGAGTGAGTATGGGTTATATGTCTTGTGCACTGGGCTAGAGAGTGAGTATAGGTTAGATGTCTTGTGCATTAGGTTAGGGAGTGAGTATGGGTTAGATGTCTTGTGTATTAGGTTAGGGAGTGAGTATGGGTTAATTGTCTTGTGCATTAGGGTGAGGTAGTGAGTATGGGTTAGATGTCTTGTGTACTGGATTAGTGAGTGAGTATGGGTTAGATGCATTGTGCACTGGGTTAGGGAGTGAGTATGGGTTAGATGCATTGTGCACTGGGTTAGGGAGTGAGTATTGGTTAGAGGACTTCTGCATTAGGGTTAGTGAGTGAGTATGGGTTATATGTCGTGTGCATTAGGTTAGGGAGTGAGTATGGGTTAGATGTCTTGTGCACTGGGTTAGGGAGTGAGTATGGGTTATATGTCTTGTGCATTAGTTAGGGAGTGAGTATGGGTTAGATGTCTTATGCACTCGATTAGAGAGTGAGTATGGATTAGATGTCTTGTGCGTTAGGTTAGGAAGTGAGTATGGGTTAGATGTCTTGTGTACTGGGTTAGGGAGTGAGTATGGGTTAGATGTCTTGTGCATTAGGGTTAGGGAGTGAGTATGGGTTAGATGCATTATGCACTGGGTTAGGGAGTGAGTAGGGGTTAGATGCATTGTGCACTGGGTTAGAGAGGGAGTGTGGGTTAGATGTCTTGTGCATTAGGGTTGGGGAGTGAGAATGGGTTAGAAGTCTTGTGCATTAGGGTTAGGGAGTGAGTATGGGTTAGATGTCTTGTGCACTGGGTTAGGGAGTGAGTATGGGTTAGATGTCTTGTGCATTCGGGTCAGGGAGTGAGTATGGGTTAGAAGTCTTGTGCATTAGGGAGAGTGAGTATGGGTTAGATGTCTTATGCACTCGATTAGAGAGTGAGTATGGATTAGATGTCTTGTGCGTTAGGTTAGGAAGTGAGTATGGGTTAGATGTCTTGTGTACTGGGTTAGGGAGTGAGTTTGGGTTAGATGTCTTGTGCATTAGGGTTAGGGAGTGAGTATGGGTTAGATGCATTATGCACTGGGTTAGGGAGTGAGTAGGGGTTAGATGCATTGTGCACTGGGTTAGAGAGGGAGTGTGGGTTAGATGTCTTGTGCATTAGGGTTGGGGAGTGAGAATGGGTTAGAAGTCTTGTGCTTTAGGTTACGGAGTGAGTATGGGTTAGATGTCCTGTGCATTAGGGTTAGGGAGTGAGTATGGATTAGATGTCTTGTGCATTAGGTTAGAGAATGAGTATGGGTTAGATGTCTTGTGCATTAGGGTTGGGTAGTGAGTATGGGTTAGATGTCTTGTGCACTCGGTTATAGAGCGAGTATGGGTTAGATGTCTTGTGCGTTAGGTTAGGGAGTGAGTATGGGTTAGATGTCTTGTGCACTCGCTTAGAGAGTGAGTATGGATTAGATGTCTTGTGCGTTAGGTTAGGGAGTGAGTATGGGTTAGATGTCTTGTGCACAGGGTTAGAGAGTGAGTATGGTTAGATGTCTTGTGCACTGGGTTAGGGAGTGAGTATGGGTTAGATGTCTTGTGCATTAGGGTCAGGAAGTGAGTATGGGTTAGAAGTCTTCTGCATTAGGGTAAGGGAGTGAGTATGGGTTAGAAGTCTTGTGCACTGGGTTAGGGAGAGAGTATGGGTTAGATGTCTTGTGCATTAGGGTCAGGGAGTGAGTATGGGTTAGAAGTCTTGTGTATTAGGGTTACAGAGTGAGTATGGGTTAGATGTCGTGTGCATTAGGTTAGGGAGTGAGTATGGGTTAGATGTCTTGTGCACTGGGTTAGGGAGTGAGTATGGGTTATATGTCTTGTGCACAGGGTTAGAGAGTGAGTATGGGTTAGATGTATTGTGCATTAGGTTAGGGAGTGAGTATGGGTTAGATGTCTTGTGCATTAGGTTACGGAGTGAGTATGGGTTCGATGTCTTGTGCATTAGGTTAGGGAGTGAGTATGGGTTAGATGTCTTGTGCACTAGGTTAGGGAGTGAGTATGGGTTAGAAGTCTTGTGCATTAGGTTAGGGAGTGAGTACGGGTTAGATGTTTTGTGCACTGGGTTAGGGAGTGAGTATGGGTTAGATGTCTTGTGCACTGGGTTAGGGAGTGAGTATGGGTTATATGTCTTGTGCACTGGGTTAGGGAGAGAGTATTGGTTAGAGGACTTGTGCATTAGGGTTAGGGAGTGAGTATGGGTTAGATGTCGTGTGCATTAGGTTAGGGAGTGAGTATGGGTTAGATGTCTTGTGCACTGGGTTAGGGAGTGAGTATGGGTTATATGTCTTGTGCATTAGTTAGGGAGTGAGTATGGGTTAGATGTCTTGTGCACTCGATTAGAGAGTGAGTATGGATTAGATGTCTTGTGCGTTAGGTTAGGAAGTGAGTATGGGTTAGATGTCTTGTGTACTGGGTAAGGGAGTGAGTATGGGTTAGATGTCTTGTGCATTAGGGTTAGGGAGTGAGTATGGGTTAGATGCATTATGCACTGGGTTAGGGAGTGAGTATGGGTTAGATGCATTGTGCACTGGGTTAGAGAGGGAGTGTGGGTTAGATGTCTTGTGCATTAGGGTTGGGTAGTGAGTATGGGTTAGATGTCTTGTGCACTCGGTTATAGAGCGAGTATGGGTTAGATGTCTTGTGCGTTAGGTTAGGGAGTGAGTATGGGTTAGATGTCTTGTGCACTCGCTTAGAGAGTGAGTATGGATTAGATGTCTTGTGCGTTAGGTTAGGGAGTGAGTATGGGTTAGATGTCTTGTGCACAGGGTTAGAGAGTGAGTATGGTTAGATGTCTTGTGCACTGGGTTAGGAAGTGAGTATGGGTTAGATGTCTTGTGCATTAGGGTCAGGGAGTGAGTATGGGTTAGAAGTCTTGTGCATTAGGGTTAGGGAGTGAGTATGGGTTAGATGTCTTGTGCACTGGGTTAGGGAGTGAGTATGGGTTAGATGTCTTGTGCATTCGGGTCAGGGAGTGAGTATGGGTTAGAAGTCTTGTGCATTAGGGAGAGTGAGTATGGGTTAGATGTCTTATGCACTCGATTAGAGAGTGAGTATGGATTAGATGTCTTGTGCGTTAGGTTAGGAAGTGAGTATGGGTTAGATGTCTTGTGTACTGGGTTAGGGAGTGAGTATGGGTTAGATGTCTTGTGCATTAGGGTTAGGGAGTGAGTATGGGTTAGATGCATTATGCACTGGGTTAGGGAGTGAGTAGGGGTTAGATGCATTGTGCACTGGGTTAGAGAGGGAGTGTGGGTTAGATGTCTTGTGCATTAGGGTTGGGGAGTGAGAATGGGTTAGAAGTCTTGTGCTTTAGGTTACGGAGTGAGTATGGGTTAGATGTCCTGTGCATTAGGGTTAGGGAGTGAGTATGGATTAGATGTCTTGTGCATTAGGTTAGAGAATGAGTATGGGTTAGATGTCTTGTGCATTAGGGTTGGGTAGTGAGTATGGGTTAGATGTCTTGTGCACTCGGTTATAGAGCGAGTATGGGTTAGATGTCTTGTGCGTTAGGTTAGGGAGTGAGTATGGGTTAGATGTCTTGTGCACTCGCTTAGAGAGTGAGTATGGATTAGATGTCTTGTGCGTTAGGTTAGGGAGTGAGTATGGGTTAGATGTCTTGTGCACAGGGTTAGAGAGTGAGTATGGTTAGATGTCTTGTGCACTGGGTTAGGGAGTGAGTATGGGTTAGATGTCTTGTGCATTAGGGTCAGGAAGTGAGTATGGGTTAGAAGTCTTCTGCATTAGGGTAAGGGAGTGAGTATGGGTTAGAAGTCTTGTGCACTGGGTTAGGGAGAGAGTATGGGTTAGATGTCTTGTGCATTAGGGTCAGGGAGTGAGTATGGGTTAGAAGTCTTGTGTATTAGGGTTACAGAGTGAGTATGGGTTAGATGTCGTGTGCATTAGGTTAGGGAGTGAGTATGGGTTAGATGTCTTGTGCACTGGGTTAGGGAGTGAGTATGGGTTATATGTCTTGTGCACAGGGTTAGAGAGTGAGTATGGGTTAGATGTATTGTGCATTAGGTTAGGGAGTGAGTATGGGTTAGATGTCTTGTGCATTAGGTTACGGAGTGAGTATGGGTTCGATGTCTTGTGCATTAGGTTAGGGAGTGAGTATGGGTTAGATGTATTGTGCATTAGGTTAGGGAGTGAGTATAGGTTAGATGTCTTGTGCACTAGGTTAGGGAGTGAGTATGGGTTAGAAGTCTTGTGCATTAGGTTAGGGAGTGAGTACGGGTTAGATGTTTTGTGCACTGGGTTAGGGAGTGAGTATGGGTTAGATGTCTTGTGCACTGGGTTAGGGAGTGAGTATGGGTTATATGTCTTGTGCACTGGGTTAGGGAGAGAGTATTGGTTAGAGGACTTGTGCATTAGGGTTAGGGAGTGAGTATGGGTTAGATGTCGTGTGCATTAGGTTAGGGAGTGAGTATGGGTTAGATGTCTTGTGCACTGGGTTAGGGAGTGAGTATGGGTTATATGTCTTGTGCATTAGTTAGGGAGTGAGTATGGGTTAGATGTCTTGTGCACTCGATTAGAGAGTGAGTATGGATTAGATGTCTTGTGCGTTAGGTTAGGAAGTGAGTATGGGTTAGATGTCTTGTGTACTGGGTAAGGGAGTGAGTATGGGTTAGATGTCTTGTGCATTAGGGTTAGGGAGTGAGTATGGGTTAGATGCATTATGCACTGGGTTAGGGAGTGAGTATGGGTTAGATGCATTGTGCACTGGGTTAGAGAGTGAGTATGGGTTAGATGTCTTGTGCACTAGGTTAGGGAGTGAGTATGGGTTAGAAGTCTTGTGCATTAGGTTAGGGAGTGAGTACGGGTTAGATGTTTTGTGCACTGGGTTAGGGAGTGAGTATGGGTTAGATGTCTTGTGCACTGGGTTAGGGAGTGAGTATGAGTTATATGTCTTGTGCACTGGGTTAGGGAGTGAGTATGGGTTAGATGTCTTGTGCACTAGGTTAGGGAGTGAGTATGGGTAAGAAGTCTTGTGCATTAGGTTACGGAGTGAGTATGGGTTAGATGTCTTGTGCATTAGGGTTAGGGAGTGAGTATGGATTAGATGTCGTGTGCATTAGGTTAGGGAGTGAGTATGGGTTAGATGTCTTGTGCACTAGGTTAGGGAGTGAGTATGGGTTATATGTCTTGTGCACAGGGTAAGAGAGTGAGTATGGGTTAGATGTATTGTGCACTGGGTTAGGGAGTGAGTATGGGTTAGATGTCTTGTGCATTAGGTTACGGAGTGAGTATGGGTTAGATATCTTGTGCATTAGGTTAGGGAGTGAGTATGGGTTAGATGTCTTGTTCACTAGGTTAGGGAGTGAGTATGGGTTAGATGTTTTGTGCACAGGGTTAGGGAGTTAGTATGGGTTAGATGTCTTGTGCACTCGATTAGAGAGTGAGTATGGGTTAGATGTCTTTTGCATTAGGGTTAGGGAGTGAGTGTAGGATAGATGTCTTGTGCACTGGGTTAGAGAGTGAGTATGGGTTAGATGTATTGTGCACTGGGTTAGGGAGTGAGTATGGGTTAGATGCATTGTGCACTGGGTTAGGTAGTGAGTATGGGTTAGATGTCTTGTGCACTGGGTTAGGGAGTGAGTATAGGTTAGATGTCTTGTGCACTGGGTTAGAGAGTGAGTATGGGTTAGATGTATTGTGCACTGGGTTAGAGAGTGAGTATGGGTTAGATGTCTTGTGCACTGGGTTAGGGAGTGAGTATGGGTTAGATGTATTGTGCACTGGGTTATAGAGTATGGGTCAGATGCATTGTGCACTGGGTGAGGGAGTGAGTATGGGTTAGATGTATTGTGCACTAGGTTAGAGAGTGAGTATAGGTTAGATGTCTTGTGCACTGGGTTAGAGAGTGAGTATGGGTTAGATGTCCTGTGCACTGGGTTAGGGAGTGAGTATGGGTTAGATGTCTTGTGCACTGGGTTAGAGAGTGAGTATGGGTTAGATGTATTGTGCACTGGGTTAGAGAGTGAGTATGGGTTAGATGTCTTTTGCATTAGGGTTAGGGACTGAGTGTAGGTTAGATGTCTTGTGCACTGGGTTAGAGAGTGAGTGTGGGTTAGATGTCTTGTGCATTAGGTTAGAGAGTGAGTACGGGTTAGATGCATTGTGCATTGGGTTGGGTAGTGAGTATGGGTTAGATGTCTTGTGCACTCGGTTATAGAGCGAGTATGGGTTAGATGTCTTTTGCATTAGGGTTAGGGACTGAGGGTAGGTTAGATGTCTTGTGCACTGGGTTAGAGAGTGAGTATGGGTTAGATGTATTGTGCACTGGGTTAGAGAGTGAGTATGGGTTAGATGTCTTGTGCACTGGGTTAGGGAGTGAGTATGGGTTAGATGTTTTGTGCACTGGGTTAGGGAGTGAGTATAGGTTAGATGTCTTGTGCACTGGGTTAGAGAGTGAGTATGGGTTAGATGTCCTGTGCACTGGGTTAGGGAGTGAGTATGGGTTAGATGTCTTGTGCACTGGGTTAGAGAGTGAGTATGGGTTAGATGTATTGTGCACTGGGTTAGAGAGTGAGTATGGGTTAGATGTCTTGTGCACTGGGTTAGAGAGTGAGTATGGGTTAGATGTCTTTTGCATTAGGGTTAGGGAGTGAGTGTAGGATAGATGTCTTGTGCACTGGGTTAGAGAGTGAGTATGGGTTAGATGTATTGTGCACTGGGTTAGGGAGTGAGTATGGGTTAGATGCATTGTGCACTGGGTTAGGTAGTGAGTATGGGTTAGATGTCTTGTGCACTGGGTTAGGGAGTGAGTATAGGTTAGATGTCTTGTGCACTGGGTTAGAGAGTGAGTATGGGTTAGATGTATTGTGCACTGGGTTAGAGAGTGAGTATGGGTTAGATGTCTTGTGCACTGGGTTAGGGAGTGAGTATGGGTTAGATGTATTGTGCACTGGGTTATAGAGTATGGGTCAGATGCATTGTGCACTGGGTGAGGGAGTGAGTATGGGTTAGATGTATTGTGCACTAGGTTAGAGAGTGAGTATGGGTCAGATGCATTGTGCACTAGGTTAGAGAGTGAGTATGGGTTAGATGTCTTGTGCACTGGGTGAGAGAGTGAGTATGGGTTAGATGTCTTGTGCACTTGGTTAGAGAGTGAGTATGGGTTAGATATCTTGTGCACTGGGTTAGGTAGTGAGTATGGGTTAGATGTCTTGTGCACTGGGTTAGGTAGTGAGTATGGGTTAGATGTCTTGTGCACTCTGTTAGAGAGTGAGTATGGGTCAGATGCATTGTGCACTGGGTTAGGGAGTGAGTATGGGTCAGATGCATTGTGCACTGGGTTAGGGAGTGAGTATGGGTTAGATGTATTGTGCACTGGGTTAGAGAGTGAGTATGGGTTAGATGTCTTCTGCACTGGGTTAGGTAGTGAGTATAGGTTAGATGTCTTGTGCACTGGGTTAGAGAGTGAGTATGGGTTAGATGTATTGTGCAATGGTTAGGGAGTGAGTATGGGTTAGATGTATTGTGCACTTGGTTAAAGAGTGAGTATGGGTTAGATGTCTTGTGCACTGGGTTAGAGAGTGAGTATGGGTTAGATGTCTTGTGCACTGGGTTAGAGAGTGAGTATGGGTTAGATGTCTTGTGCACTGGGTTAGAGAGTGAGTATGGGTTAGATGAATTGTGCACTGGTTTAGGGAGTGAGTATGGGTTAGATGTCTTGTGCATTAGGTTAGGGAGTGAGTATGGGTTAGATGCATTGTGCACTGGGTTAGGGAGTGAGTATGGGTTATATGTCTTGTGCACTGGGCTAGAGAGTGAGTATAGGTTAGATGTCTTGTGCATTAGGTTAGGGAGTGAGTATGGGTTAGATGTCTTGTGTATTAGGTTAGGGAGTGAGTATGGGTTAATTGTCTTGTGCATTAGGGTGAGGTAGTGAGTATGGGTTAGATGTCTTGTGTACTGGGTTAGTGAGTGAGTATGGGTTAGATGCATTGTGCACTGGGTTAGGGAGTGAGTATGGGTTAGATGCATTGTGCACTGGGTTAGGGAGTGAGTATTGGTTAGAGGACTTGTGCATTAGGGTTAGGGAGTGAGTATGGGTTATATGTCGTGTGCATTAGGTTAGGGAGTGAGTATGGGTTAGATGTCTTGTGCACTGGGTTAGGGAGTGAGTATGGGTTATATGTCTTGTGCATTAGTTAGGGAGTGAGTATGGGTTAGATGTCTTATGCACTCGATTAGAGAGTGAGTATGGATTAGATGTCTTGTGCGTTAGGTTAGGAAGTGAGTATGGGTTAGATGTCTTGTGTACTGAGTTAGGGAGTGAGTATGGGTTAGATGTCTTGTGCATTAGGGTTAGGGAGTGAGTATGGGTTAGATGCATTGTGCACTGGGTTAGAGAGGGAGTGTGGGTTAGATGTCTTGTGCATTAGGGTTGGGGAGTGAGAATGGGTTAGAAGTCTTGTGCTTTAGGTTACGGAGTGAGTATGGGTTAGATGTCCTGTGCATTAGGGTTAGGGAGTGAGTATGGGTTAGATGTCTTGTGCATTAGGGTTGGGTAGTGAGTATGGGTTAGATGTCTTGTGCACTCGGTTATAGAGCGAGTATGGGTTAGATGTCTTGTGCGTTAGGTTAGGGAGTGAGTATGGGTTAGATGTCTTGTGCACTCGCTTAGAGAGTGAGTATGGATTAGATGTCTTGTGCGTTAGGTTAGGGAGTGAGTATGGGTTAGATGTCTTGTGCACAGGGTTAGAGAGTGAGTATGGTTAGATGTCTTGTGCACTGGGTTAGGGAGTGAGTATGGGTTAGATGTCTTGTGCATTAGGGTCAGGGAGTGAGTATGGGTTAGAAGTCTTCTGCATTAGGGTAAGGGAGTGAGTATGGGTTAGAAGTCTTGTGCACTGGGTTAGGGAGAGAGTATGGGTTAGATGTCTTGTGCATTAGGGTCAGGGAGTGAGTATGGGTTAGAAGTCTTGTGTATTAGGGTTAGAGAGTGAGTATGGTTTAGATGTCGTGTGCATTAGGTTAGGGAGTGAGTATGGGTTAGATGTCTTGTGCACTGGGTTAGGGAGTGAGTATGGGTTATATGTCTTGTGCACAGGGTTAGAGAGTGAGTATGGGTTAGATGTATTGTGCATTAGGTTAGGGAGTGAGTATGGGTTAGATGTCTTGTGCATTAGGTTACGGAGTGAGTATGGGTTCGATGTCTTGTGCATTAGGTTAGGGAGTGAGTATGGGTTAGATGTCTTGTGCACTAGGTTAGGGAGTGAGTATGGGTTAGAAGTCTTGTGCATTAGGTTAGGGAGTGAGTACGGGTTAGATGTTTTGTGCACTGGGTTAGGGAGTGAGTATGGGTTAGATGTCTTGTGCACTGGGTTAGGGAGTGAGTATGGGTTATATGTCTTGTGCACTGGGTTAGGGAGAGAGTATTGGTTAGAGGACTTGTGCATTAGGGTTAGGGAGTGAGTATGGGTTAGATGTCGTGTGCATTAGGTTAGGGAGTGAGTATGGGTTAGATGTCTTGTGCACTGGGTTAGGGAGTGAGTATGGGTTATAAGTCTTGTGCATTAGTTAGGGAGTGAGTATGGGTTAGATGTCTTGTGCACTCGATTAGAGAGTGAGTATGGATTAGATGTCTTGTGCGTTAGGTTAGGAAGTGAGTATGGGTTAGATGTCTTGTGTACTGAGTAAGGGAGTGAGTATGGGTTAGATGTCTTGTGCATTAGGGTTAGGGAGTGAGTAAGGGTTAGATGCATTATGCACTGGGTTAGGGAGTGAGTATGGGTTAGATGCATTGTGCACTGGGTTAGAGAGGGAGTGTGGGTTAGATGTCTTGTGCATTAGGGTTGGGTAGTGAGTATGGGTTAGATGTCTTGTGCACTCGGTTATAGAGCGAGTATGGGTTAGATGTCTTGTGCGTTAGGTTAGGGAGTGAGTATGGGTTAGATGTCTTGTGCACTTGCTTACAGAGTGAGTATGGATTAGATGTCTTGTGCGTTAGGTTAGGGAGTGAGTATGGGTTAGATGTCTTGTGCACAGGGTTAGAGAGTGAGTATGGTTAGATGTCTTGTGCACTGGGTTAGGGAGTGAGTATGGGTTAGATGTCTTGTGCATTAGGGTCAGGGAGTGAGTATGGGTTAGAAGTCTTGTGCATTAGGGTTAGGGAGTGAGTATGGGTTAGATGTCTTGTGCACTGGGTTAGGGAGTGAGTATGGGTTAGATGTCTTGTGCATTAGGGTCAGGGAGTGAGTATGGGTTAGAAGTCTTGTGCATTAGGGAGAGTGAGTATGGGTTAGATGTCGTGTGCATTAGGTTAGGGAGTGAGTATGGGTTAGATGTCTTGTGCACTGGGTTAGGGAGTGAGTATGGGTTATATGTCTTGTGCACAGGGTTAGAGAGTGAGTATGGGTTAGATGTATTGTGCATTAGGTTAGGGAGGGAGTATGGGTTAGATGTCTTGTGCATTAGGTTACGGAGTGAGTATGGGTTCGATGTCTTGTGCATTAGGTTAGGGAGTGAGTATGGGTTAGATGTCTTGTGCACTAGGTTAGGGAGTGAGTATGGGTTAGAAGTCTTGTGCATTAGGTTAGGGAGTGAGTACGGGTTAGATGTTTTGTGCACTGGGTTAGGGAGTGAGTATGGGTTAGATGTCTTGTGCACTGGGTTAGGGAGTGAGTATGAGCTATATGTCTTGTGCACTGGGTTAGGGAGTGAGTATGGGTTAGATGTCTTGTGCACTAGGTTAGGGAGTGAGTATGGGTAAGAAGTCTTGTGCATTAGGTTACGGAGTGAGTATGGGTTAGATGTCTTGTGCATTAGGGTTAGGGAGTGAGTATGGATTAGATGTCGTGTGCATTAGGTTAGGGAGTGAGTATGGGTTAGATGTCTTGTGCACTAGGTTAGGGAGTGAGTATGGGTTATATGTCTTGTGCACAGGGTAAGAGAGTGAGTATGGGTTAGATGTATTGTGCACTGGGTTAGGGAGTGAGTATGGGTTAGATGTCTTGTGCATTAGGTTACGGAGTGAGTATGGGTTAGATATCTTGTGCATTAGGTTAGGGAGTGAGTATGGGTTAGATGTCTTGTGCACTAGGTTAGGGAGTGAGTATGGGTTAGATGTTTTGTGCACAGGGTTAGGGAGTTAGTATGGGTTAGATGTCTTGTGCACTCGATTAGAGAGTGAGTATGGATTAGATGTCTTGTGCATTAGGTTAGAGAGTGAGTATGGGTTAGATGTCTTGTGCATCATGTTAGAGAGTGAGTACGGGTTAGATGCATTGTGCATTGGGTTAGAGAGGGAGTGTTGGTTAGATGTCTTGTGCATTAGGGTTGGGTAGTGAGTATGGGTTAGATGTCTTGTGCACTCGGTTATAGAGCGAGTATGGGTTAGATGTCTTTTGCATTAGGGTTAGGGACTGAGTGTAGGTTAGATGTCTTGTGCACTGGGTTAGAGAGTGAGTATGGGTTAGATGTATTGTGCACTGGGATAGAGAGTGAGTATGGGTTAGATGTCTTGTGCACTGGGTTAGGGAGTGAGTATGGGTTAGATGTTTTGTGCACTGGGTTAGGGAGTGAGTATAGGTTAGATGTCTTGTGCACTGGGTTAGAGAGTGAGTATGGGTTAGATGTCCTGTGCACTGGGTTAGGGAGTGAGTATGGGTTAGATGTCTTGTGCACTGGGTTAGAGAGTGAGTATGGGTTAGATGTATTGTGCACTGGGTTAGAGAGTGAGTATGGGTTAGATGTCTTGTGCACTGGGTTAGAGAGTGAGTATGGGTTAGATGTCTTTTGCATTAGGGTTAGGGAGTGAGTGTAGGATAGATGTCTTGTGCACTGGGTTAGAGAGTGAGTATGGGTTAGATGTATTGTGCACTGGGTTAGGGAGTAAGTATGGGTTAGATGCATTTTGCACTGGGTTAGGTAGTGATTATGGGTTAGATGTCTTGTGCACTGGGTTAGGGAGTGAGTATAGGTTAGATGTCTTGTGCACTGGGTTAGAGAGTGAGTATCGGTTAGATGTATTGTGCACTGGGTTAGAGAGTGAGTATGGGTTAGATGTCTTGTGCACTGGGTTAGGGAGTGAGTATGGGTTAGATGTATTGTGCACTGGGTTATAGAGTATGGGTCAGATGCATTGTGCACTGGGTGAGGGAGTGAGTATGGGTTAGATGTATTGTGCACTAGGTTAGAGAGTGAGTATGGGTCAGATGCATTGTGCACTAGGTTAGAGAGTGAGTATGGGTTAGATGTCTTGTGCACTGGGTGAGAGAGTGAGTATGGGTTAGATGTCTTGTGCACTTGGTTAGAGAGTGAGTATGGGTTAGATATCTTGTGCACTGGGTTAGGTACTGAGTATGGGTTAGATGTCTTGTGCACTGGGTTAGGTAGTGAGTATGGGTTAGATGTCTTGTGCACTGGGTTAGAGAGTGAGTATGGGTCAGATGCATTGTGCACTGGGTTAGGGAGTGAGTATGGGTCAGATGCATTGTGCACTGGGTTAGGGAGTGAGTATGGGTTAGATGTATTGTGCACTGGGTTAGAGAGTGAGTATGGGTTAGATGTCTTGTGCACTGGGTTAGGTAGTGAGTATAGGTTAGATGTCTTGTGCACTCGGTTAGAGAGTGAGTATGGGTTAGATGTATTGTGCACTGGGTTAGGGAGTGAGTATGGGTTAGATGTATTGTGCACTTGGTTAAAGAGTGAGTATGGGTTAGATGTCTTGTGCACTGGGTTAGAGAGTGAGTATGGGTTAGATGTCTTGTGCACTGGGTTAGAGAGTGAGTATGGGTTAGATGTCTTGTGCACTGGGTTAGAGAGTGAGTATGGGTTAGATGAATTGTGCACTGGGTTAGGGAGTGAGTATGGGTTAGATGTCTTGTGCATTAGGTTAGGGAGTGAGTATGGGTTAGATGCATTGTGCACTGGGTTAGGGAGTGAGTATGGGTTATATGTCTTGTGCACTGGGCTAGAGAGTGAGTATAGGTTAGATGTCTTGTGCATTAGGTTAGGGAGTGAGTATGGGTTAGATGTCTTGTGTATTAGGTTAGGGAGTGAGTATGGGTTAATTGTCTTGTGCATTAGGGTGAGGTAGTGAGTATGGGTTAGATGTCTTGTGTACTGGATTAGTGAGTGAGTATGGGTTAGATGCATTGTGCACTGGGTTAGGGAGTGAGTATGGGTTAGATGCATTGTGCACTGGGTTAGGGAGTGAGTATTGGTTAGAGGACTTCTGCATTAGGGTTAGTGAGTGAGTATGGGTTATATGTCGTGTGCATTAGGTTAGGGAGTGAGTATGGGTTAGATGTCTTGTGCACTGGGTTAGGGAGTGAGTATGGGTTATATGTCTTGTGCATTAGTTAGGGAGTGAGTATGGGTTAGATGTCTTATGCACTCGATTAGAGAGTGAGTATGGATTAGATGTCTTGTGCGTTAGGTTAGGAAGTGAGTATGGGTTAGATGTCTTGTGTACTGGGTTAGGGAGTGAGTATGGGTTAGATGTCTTGTGCATTAGGGTTAGGGAGTGAGTATGGGTTAGATGCATTATGCACTGGGTTAGGGAGTGAGTAGGGGTTAGATGCATTGTGCACTGGGTTAGAGAGGGAGTGTGGGTTAGATGTCTTGTGCATTAGGGTTGGGGAGTGAGAATGGGTTAGAAGTCTTGTGCTTTAGGTTACGGAGTGAGTATGGGTTAGATGTCCTGTGCATTAGGGTTAGGGAGTGAGTATGGATTAGATGTCTTGTGCATTAGGTTAGAGAATGAGTATGGGTTAGATGTCTTGTGCACTAGGTTAGGGAGTGAGTATGGGTTATATGTCTTGTGCACAGGGTTAGAGAGTGAGTATGGGTTAGATGTATTGTGCACTGGGTTATAGAGCGAGTATGGGTTAGATGTCTTGTGCGTTAGGTTAGGCAGTGAGTATGGGTTAGATGTCTTGTGCACTCGATTAGAGAGTGAGTATGGATTAGATGTCTTGTGCGTTAGGTTAGGGAGTGAGTATGGGTTAGATGTCTTGTGCACTCGATTAGAGAGTGAGTATGGGTTAGATGTCTTGTGCACAGGGTTAGAGAGTGAGTATGGTTAGATGTCTTGTGCACTGGGTTAGGGAGTGAGTATGGGTTAGATGTCTTGTGCATTAGGGTCAGGGAGTGAGTATGGGTTAGAAGTCTTGTGCATTAGGGTTAGAGAGTGAGTATGGGTTAGATGTCTTGTGCACTGGGTTAGGGAGTGAGTATGGGGGAGTGAGTATGGGTTAGATGTCTTGTGCATTAGGGTCATGGAGTGAGTATGGGTTAGAAGTCTTGTGCATTAGGGTTAGAGAGTGAGTATGGGTTAGATGTCGGGTGCATTAGGTTAGGGATTGAGTATGGGTTAGATCTCTTGTGCACTGGGTTGGGGAGAGAGTATGGGTTATATGTCTTGTGCACAGGGTTAGAGAGTGAGTATGGGTTAGATGTATTGTGCATTAGGTTAGGGAGTGAGTATGGGTTAGATGTCTTGTGCATTTGGTTACGGAGTGAGTATGGGTTAGATGTCTTGTGCATTAGGTTAGGGAGTGAGTATGGGTTAGATGTCTTGTGCACTAGGTTAAGGAGTGAGTATGGGTTAGAAGTCTTGTGCATTAGGTTAGGGAGTGAGTACGGGTTAGATGTCTTGTGCACTGGGTTAGGGAGTGAGTATGGGTTATATGTCTTGTGCACTGGGTTAGGGAGTGAGTATGGGTTAGATGTCTTGTGCACTAGGTTAGGGAGTGAGTATGGGTTAGAAGTCTTGTGCTTTAGGTTACGGAGTGAGTATGGGGTAGATGTCTTGTGCATTAGGGTTAGGGAGTGAGTATGGGTTAGATGTCGTGTGCATTAGGTTAGGGAGTGAGTATGGGTTAGATGTCTTGTGCACTAGGTTAGGGAGTGAGTATGGGTTATATGTCTTGTGCACAGGGTTAGAGAGTGAGTATGGGCTAGATGTATTGTGCACTGGGTTAGGGAGTGAGTATGGGTTAGATGTCTTCTGCATTAGGTTACGGAGTGAGTATGGGTTTGATATCTTGTGCATTAGGTTAGGGAGTGAGTGTGGGTTAGATGTCTTGTGCACTAGGTTAGGGAGTGAGTATGGGTTAGAAGTCTTGTGCATTAGGTTAGGGAGTGAGTATGGGTTAGATGTTTTGTGCACTGGGTTAGGGAGTTAGTATGGGTTAGATGTCTTGTGCACTCGATTAGAGAGTGAGTATGGATTAGATGTCTTGTGCATTAGGTTAGAGAGTGAGTATGGGTTAGATGTCTTGTGCATTAGGTTAGAGAGAGAGTATGGGTTAGATGTCTTGTGCATTAGGTTAGAGAGTGAGTAAGGGTTAGATGCATTGTGCATTGGGTTAGAGAGGGAGTGTTGGTTAGATGTCTTGTGCATTAGGGTTGGGTAGTGAGTATGGGTTAGGTGTCTTGTGCACTCGGTTATAGAGCGAGTATGGGTTAGATGTCTTTTGCATTAGGGTTAGGGACTGACTGTAGTTTAGATGTCTTGTGCACTGGGTTAGAGAGTGAGTATGGGTTAGATGTATTGTGCACTGGGTTAGAGAGTGAGTATGGGTTAGATGTCTTGTGTACTGGGTTAGGGAGTGAGTATGGGTTAGATGTTTTGTGCACTGGGTTAGGGAGGGAGTATAGGTTAGATGTCTTGTGCACTGGGTTAGAGAGTGAGTATGGGTTAGATGTCTTGTGCACTGGGTTAGGGAGTGAGTATGGGTTAGATGGCTTGTGCACTGGGTTAGAGAGTGAGTATGGGTTAGATGTATTGTGCACTGGGTTAGAGAGTGAGTATGGGTTAGATGTATTGTGCACTGGGTTAGAGAGTGAGTATGGGTTAGATGTATTGTGCACTGGGTTAGAGAGTGAGTGTAGGTTAGATGTCTTGTGCACTGGGTTAGAGAGTGAGTATGGGTTAGATGTCTTTTGCATTAGGGTTAGGGAGTGAGTGTAGGTTAGATGTCTTGTGCACTGGGTTAGAGAGTGAGTATGGGTTAGATGTATTGTGCACTGGGTTAGGGAGTGAGTATGGGTTAGATGCATTGTGCACTGGGTTAGGTAGTGAGTATAGGTTAGATGTCTTGTGCACTGGGTTAGAGAGTGAGTATGGGTTAGATGTATTGTGCACTGGGTTAGAGAGTGAGTATGGGTTAGATGTATTGTGCACTGGGTTAGAGAGTGAGTATGGGTTAGATGTCTTGTGCACTGGGTTAGGGAGTGAGTATGGGTTAGATGTATTGTGCACTGGGTTAGAGAGTGAGTATGGGTTAGATGTCTTGTGCACTGGGTTAGGGAGTGAGTATGGGTTAGATGTATTGTGCACTCGGTTACAGAGTGAGTATGGGTTAGATGTCTTGTGCACTGGGTTAGGTAGTGAGTATAGGTTAGATGTCTTGTGCACTGGGTTAGAGAGAGAGTATGGGTTAGATGTATTGTGCACTGGGTTAGGGAGTGAGTATGGGTTAGATGTCTTGTGCACTGGGTTAGAGAGTGAGTATGGGTTAGATGTCTTGTGCACTGGGTTAGAGAGTGAGTATGGGTTAGATGTATTGTGCACTGGGTTAGAGTGAGTATGGGTTAGATGTATTGTGCACTGGGTTAGGGAGTGAGTATGGGTTAGATGTCTTGTGCACTGGGCTAGAGAGTGAGTATTGGTTAGATGTCTTGTGCACTTGGTTAGAGAGTGAGTATGGGTTAGATAACTTGTGCACTGGGTTAGGTAGTGAGTATGGGTTAGATGTCTTGTGCACTGGGTTAGGTAGTGAGTATGGGTTAGATGTATTGTGCACTGGGTTAGAGAGTGAGTATGGGTTAGATGTCTTGTGCACTGGGTTAGAGAGTGAGTATGGGTTAGATGTATTGTGCACTGGGTTAGAGAGTGAGTATGGGTTAGATGTATTGTGCACTGGGTTAGAGAGTGAGTATGGGTTAGATGTCTTGTGCACTGGGTTAGGGAGTGAGTATGGGTTAGAAGTCTTGTGCATTAGGTTAGAGAGTGAGTATGGGTTAGATGTTTTGTGCACTGGGTTAGGGAGTTAGTATGGGTTAGATGTCTTGTGCACTCGATTAGAGAGTGAGTATGGATTAGATGTCTTGTGCATTAGGTTAGAGAGTGAGTATGGGTTAGATGTCTTGTGCATTAGGTTAGAGAGTGAGTATGGGTTAGATGTCTTGTGCATTAGGTTAGAGAGTGAGTACGGGTTAGATGCATTGTGCATTGGGTTAGAGAGGGAGTGTTGGTTAGATGTCTTGTGCATTAGGGTTGGGTAGTGAGTATGGGTTAGATGTCTTGTGCACTCGGTTATAGAGCGAGTAAGGGTTAGATGTCTTTTGCATTAGGGTTAGGGACTGAGTGTAGGTTAGATGTCTTGTGCACTGGGTTAGAGAGTGAGTATGGGTTAGATGTATTGTGCACTGGGTTAGAGAGTGAGTATGGGTTAGATGTCTTGTGCACTGGGTTAGGGAGTGAGTATGGGTTAGATGTTTTGTGCACTGGGTTAGGGAGTGAGTATAGGTTAGATGTCTTGTGCACTGGGTTAGAGAGTGAGTATGGGTTAGATGTCTTGTGCACTGGATTAGGGAGTGAGTATGGGTTAGATGTCTTGTGCACTGGGTTAGAGAGTGAGTATGGGTTAGATGTATTGTGCACTGGGTTAGAGAGTGAGTATGGGTTAGATGTATTGTGCACTGGGTTAGAGAGTGAGTATGGGTTAGATGTCTTGTGCACTGGGTTAGAGAGTGAGTATGGGTTAGATGTCTTTTGCATTAGGGTTAGGGAGTGAGTGTAGGTTAGATGTCTTGTGCACTGGGTTAGAGAGTGAGTATGGGTTAGATGTCTTTTGCATTAGGGTTAGGGAGTGAGTGTAGGTTAGATGTCTTGTGCACTGGGTTAGAGAGTGAGTATGGGTTAGATGTATTGTGCACTGGGTTAGGGAGTGAGTATGGGTTAGATGCATTGTGCACAGGGTTAGGTAGTGAGTATGGGTTAGATGTCTTGTGCACTGGGTTAGGGAGTGAGTATAGGTTAGATGTCTTGTGCACTGGGTTAGAGAGTGAGTATGGGTTAGATGTATTGTGCACTGGGTTAGAGAGTGAGTATGGGTTAGATGTATTGTGCACTGGGTTAGAGAGTGAGTATGGGTTAGATGTCTTGTGCACTGGGTTAGGGAGTGAGTATGGGTTAGATCTGTATTGTGCACTGGGTTAGAGAGTGAGTATGGGTTAGATGTCTTGTGCACTGGGTTAGGGAGTGAGTATGGGTTAGATGTATTGTGCACTCGGTTACAGAGTGAGTATGGGTTAGATGTCTTGTGCACTGGGTTAGGTAGTGAGTATAGGTTAGATGTCTTGTGCACTGGGTTAGAGAGAGAGTATGGGTTAGATGTATTGTGCAGTGGGTTAGGGAGTGAGTATGGGTTAGATGTCTTGTGCACTGGGTTAGAGAGTGAGTATGGGTTAGATGTCTTGTGCACTGGGTTAGAGAGTGAGTATGGGTTAGATGTATTGTGCACTGGGTTAGAGAGTGAGTATGGGTTAGATGTATTGTGCACTGGGTTAGGGAGTGAGTATGGGTTAGATGTCTTGTGCACTGGGTTAGAGAGTGAGTATGGGTTAGATGTCTTGTGCATTAGGTTAGAGAGTGAGTATGGGTTAGATGTCTTGTGCATTAGGTTAGAGAGTGAGTACGGGTTAGATGCATTGTGCATTGGGTTAGAGAGGGAGTGTTGGTTAGATGTCTTGTGCATTAGGGTTGGGTAGTGAGTATGGGTTAGATGTCTTGTGCACTCGGTTATAGAGCGAGTATGGGTTAGATGTCTTTTGCATTAGGGTTAGGGACTGAGTGTAGGTTAGATGTCTTGTGCACTGGGTTAGAGAGTGAGTATGGGTTAGATGTATTGTGCACTGGGTTAGAGAGTGAGTATGGGTTAGATGTATTGTGCACTGGGTTAGGTAGTGAGTATAGGTTAGATGTCTTGTGCACTGGGTTAGAGAGTGAGTATGGGTTAGATGTATTGTGCACTGGGTTAGGGAGTGAGTATGGGTTAGATGTCTTGTGCACTGGGTTAGAGAGTGAGTATGGGTTAGATGTATTGTGCACTGGGTTAGAGAGTGAGTATGGGTTAGATGTATTGTGCACTGGGTTAGAGAGTGAGTATGGGTTAGATGTATTGTGCACTGGGTTAGGGAGTGAGTATGGGTTAGATGTCTTGTGCACTGGGTTAGAGAGTGAGTATTGGTTAGATGTCTTGTGCACTTGGTTAGAGAGTGAGTATGGGTTAGATAACTTGTGCACTGGGTTAGGTAGTGAGTATGGGTTAGATGTCTTGTGCACTGGGTTAGGTAGTGAGTATGGGTTAGATGTATTGTGCACTGGGTTAGAGAGTGAGTATGGGTTAGATGTCTTGTGCACTGGGTTAGAGAGTGAGTATGGGTTAGATGTCATTTGTATTAGGGTTAGGGAGTGAGTGTAGGTTAGATGTCTTGTGCACTGGGTTAGAGAGTGAGTATGGGTTAGATGTATTGTGCACTGGGTTAGGGAGTGAGTATGGGTTAGATGCATTGTGCACTGGGTTAGGTAGTGAGTATGGGTTAGATGTCTTGTGCACTGGGTTAGGGAGTGAGTATAGGTTAGATGTCTTGTGCACTGGGTTAGAGAGTGAGTATGGGTTAGATGTATTGTGCACTGGGTTAGAGAGTGAGTATGGGTTAGATGTCTTTAGCACTGGGTTAGGGAGTGAGTAGGGGTCAGATGCATTGTGCACTGGGTTAGGTAGTGAGTATGGGTTAGATGTCTTGTGCACTGGGTTAGGGAGCGAGTATGGGTTAGATGCATTATGCACTGGGTTAGAGAGTGAGTATGGGTTAGATGTCTTGTGCATTAGGTTAGGGAGTGAGTATGGGTTAGATGTCTTGTGCACTAGGTTAGGGAGTGAGTATGGGTTAGAAGTCTTGTGCATTAGGTTAGGGAGTGAGTATGGGTTAGATGTTTTGTGCACTGGGTTAGGGAGTTAGTATGGGTTAGATGTCTTGTGCACTCGATTAGAGAGTGAGTATGGATTAGATGTCTTGTGCATTAGGTTAGAGAGTGAGAATGGGTTAGATGTCTTGTGCATTAGGTTAGAGAGTGAGTACGGGTTAGATGCATTGTGCATTGGGTTAGAGAGGGAGTGTTGGTTAGATGTCTTGTGCATTAGGGTTGGGTAGTGAGTATGGGTTAGATGTCTTGTGCACTCGGTTATAGAGCGAGTATGGGTTAGATGTCTTTTGCATTAGGGTTAGGGACTGAGTGTAGGTTAGATGTCTTGTGCACTGGGTTAGAGAGTGAGTATGGGTTAGATGCATTGTGCACTAGGTTAGAGAGTGAGTATGGGTTAGATGTCTTGTACACTGGGTTAGGGAGTGAGTATGGGTTAGATGCTTTGTGCACTGGGTTAGGGAGTGAGTATAGGTTAGATGTCTTGTGCACTGGCTTAGAGAGTAAGTATGGGTTAGATGTCTTGTGCACTGGGTTAGGGAGTGAGTATGGGTTAGATGTCTTGTGCACTGGGTTAGAGAGTGAGTATGGGTTAGATGTATTGTGCACTGGGTTAGAGAGTGAGTATGGGTTAGATGTATTGTGCACTGGGTTAGAGAGTGAGTATGGGTTAGATGACTTGTGCACTGAGTTAGGGAGTGAGTATGGGTTAGATGTATTGTGCACTGGGTTAGAGAGTGAGTATGGGTTAGATGTCTTGTGCACTGGGTTAGGGAGTGAGTATGGGTTAGATGTATTGTGCACTGGGTTAGAGAGTGAGTATGGGTTAGATGTCTTGTGCACTGGGTTAGGTAGTGAGTATAGGTTAGATGTCTTGTGCACTGGGTTAGAGAGTGAGTATGGGTTAGATGTATTGTGCACTGGGTTAGGGAGTGAGTATGGGTTAGATGTCTTGTGCACTGGGTTAGAGAGTGAGTATGGGTTAGATTTCTTGTGCACTGGGTTAGAGAGTGAGTATGGGTTAGATGTTTTGTGCACTAGGTTAGGTAGTGAGTATGGGTCAGATGCATTGTGCACTAGGTTAGGGAGTGAGTATGGGTCAGATGCATTGTGCACTGGGTTAGAGAGTGAGTATGGGTCAGATGTATTGTGCACTGGGTTAGGTAGTGAGTATAGGTTAGATGCATTGTGCACTGGGTTAGGGAGTGAGTATGGGTCAGATGTATTGTGCACTGGGTTAGGTAGTGAGTATAGGTTAGATGCATTGTGCACTGGGTTAGGTAGTGAGTATAGGTTAGATGCATTGTGCACTGGGTTAGGGAGTGAGTATGGGTCAGATGCATTGTGCACTGGGTGAGGGAGTGAGTATGGGTTAGATGCATTGTGCACTGGGTGAGGGAGTGAGTATGGGTTATATGTCTTGTGCATTAGGGTTAGGGAGTGAGTATGGGTTTGAAGTCTTGTGCATTAGGGTTAGGGAGTGAGTATGGGTTAGATGTCCTGTGCACTGGGTTAGGTAGTGAGTATGGGTCAGATGCATTGTGCATTAGGGTTAGGTAGTGAGTATGGGTTAGATGTATTGTGCACTGGGTTAGGTAGTGAGTATGGGTTAGATGTCTTGTGCACTGGGTTAGGTAGTGAGTATGGGTCAGATGCATTGTGCACTGGGTTAGGGAGTGAGTATGGGTTAGATGCATTGTGCATTAGGGTTAGGTAGTGAGTATGGGGTAGATGCATTGTGCACTGGGTTAGGGAGTGAGTATGGGTTATATGTCTTGTGCATTAGGTTAGGGAGTGAGTATGGGTCAGATGCATTGTGCACTGGGTTAGGGAGTGAGTATGGGTTAGATGTCTTGTGCATTAGGGTTAGGGAGTGAGTATGGGTTAGATGCATTGTGCACTGGGTTAAGGAGTGAGTATGGGTTAGATGTCTTGTGCATTAGGGTTAGGTAGTGAGTATGGGTTAGATGTATTGTGCACTGGGTTAGAGAGTGAGTATGGGTTAGATGTATTGTGCACTGGGTTAGAGAGTGAGTATGGGTCAGATGTCTTGTGCACTGGGTTAGGTAGTGAGTATGGGTCAGATGCATTGTGCATTAGGGTTAGGGAGTGAGTATGGGTTAGATGCATAGTGCGCTGGGTTAGGTAGTGAGTATGGGTTATATGTCTTGTGCATTAGGTTAGGTAGTGAGTATGGGTCAGATGCATTGTGCACTGGGTTAGGTAGTGAGTATGGGTTAGATGCATTGTGCACTGGGTTAGGTAGTGAGTATTGGTCAGATGCATTGTGCACTGGGTGAGGGAGTGAGTATGGGTCAGATGCATTGTGCACTGGGTTAGGTAGTGAGTATAGGTTTGATGTATTGTGCACTGGGTTAGGGAGTGAGTATGGGTCAGATGCATTGTGCACTTGGTTATAGAGTATGGGTCAGATGCATTGTGCACTGGGTGAGGGAGTGAGTATGGGTTAGATGTATTGTGCACTAGGTTAGAGAGTGAGTATGGGTCAGATGCATTGTGCACTAGGTTAGGTAGTGAGTATGGGTCAGATGCATTGTGCACTGGGTTAGGGAGTGAGTATGGGTTAGATGCTTTGTGCATTAGGGTTAGGTAGTGAGTATGGGTTAGATGCATTGTGCACTGGGTTAGGGAGTGAGTATGGGTTATATGTCTTGTGCATTAGGTTAGGGAGTGAGTATGGGTCAGATGCATTGTGCACTGGGTTAGGGAGTGAGTATGGGTTAGATGTCTTGTGCATTAGGGTTAGGGAGTGAGTATGGGTTAGATGCATTGTGCACTGGGTTAAGGAGTGAGTATGGGTTAGATGTCTTGTGCATTAGGGTTAGGTAGTGAGTATGGGTTAGATGTATTGTGCACTGGGTTAGAGAGTGAGTATGGGTTAGATGTATTGTGCACTGGGTTAGAGAGTGAGTATGGGTCAGATGTCTTGTGCACTGGGTTAGGTAGTGAGTATGGGTCAGATGCATTGTGCATTAGGGTTAGGGAGTGAGTATGGGTTAGATGCATAGTGCGCTGGGTTAGGTAGTGAGTATGGGTTATATGTCTTGTGCATTAGGTTAGGTAGTGAGTATGGGTCAGATGCATTGTGCACTGGGTTAGGTAGTGAGTATGGGTTAGATGCATTGTGCACTGGGTTAGGTAGTGAGTATGGGTCAGATGCATTGTGCACTGGGTGAGGGAGTGAGTATGGGTCAGATGCATTGTGCACTGGGTTAGGTAGTGAGTATAGGTTTGATGTATTGTGCACTGGGTTAGGGAGTGAGTATGGGTCAGATGCATTGTGCACTTGGTTATAGAGTATGGGTCAGATGCATTGTGCACTGGGTGAGGGAGTGAGTATGGGTTAGATGTATTGTGCACTAGGTTAGAGAGTGAGTATGGGTCAGATGCATTGTGCACTAGGTTAGGTAGTGAGTATGGGTCAGATGCATTGTGCACTGGGTTAGGGAGTGAGTATGGGTTAGATGCTTTGTGCATTAGGGTTAGGTTGTGAGTATGGGTTAGATGCATTGTGCACTGGGTTAGGGAGTGAGTATGGGTTATATGTCTTGTGCATTAGGTTAGGGAGTGAGTATGGGTCAGATGCATTGTGCACTGGGTTAGGGAGTGAGTATGGGTTAGATGTCTTGTGCATTAGGGTTAGGGAGTGAGTATGGGTTAGATGCATTGTGCACTGGGTTAAGGAGTGAGTATGGGTTAGATGTCTTGTGCATTAGGGTTAGGTAGTGAGTATGGGTTAGATGTATTGTGCACTGGGTTAGAGAGTGAGTATGGGTTAGATGTATTGTGCACTGGGTTAGAGAGTGAGTATGGGTCAGATGTCTTGTGCACTGGGTTAGGTAGTGAGTATGGGTCAGATGCATTGTGCATTAGGGTTAGGGAGTGAGTATGGGTTAGATGCATTGTGCGCTGGGTTAGGTAGTGAGTATGGGTTATATGTCTTGTGCATTAGGTTAGGTAGTGAGTATGGGTCAGATGCATTGTGCACTGGGTTAGGTAGTGAGTATGGGTCAGATGCATTGTGCACTGGGTTAGGTAGTGAGCATAGGTTTGATGTATTGTGCACTGGGTTAGGGAGTGAGTATGGGTCAGATGCATTGTGCACTGGGTTATAGAGTATGGGTCAGATGCATTGTGCACTGGGTGAGGGAGTGAGTATGGGTTAGATGTATTGTGCACTAGGTTAGAGAGTGAGTATGGGTCAGATGCATTGTGCACTAGGTTAGAGAGTGAGTATGGGTTAGATGTATCGTGCACTGGGTTAGGTAGTGAGTATGGGTTAGATGTCTTGTGCACTGGGTTAGAGAGTGAGTATGGGTTAGAGGTCTTGTGCACTAGGTTAGAGAGTGAGTATGGGTTAGATGTATTGTGCACTGGGTTAGGTAGTGAGTATGGGTTATATGTCTTGTGCACTGGGTTAGGGAGTGAGTATGGGTTAGATGCATTGTGCACTGGGTTAGGTAGTGAGTATGGGTTAGATGTCTTGTGCACTGGGTTAGGGAGTGAGTATGGGTTAGATGCATTGTGCACTGGGTTAGGGAGTGAGTATGGGTTAGATGTCTTGTGCATTAGGGTTAGGGAGTGAGTATAGGTTAGATGTCTTGTGCACTGGGTTAGGGAGTGAGTATGGGTTAGATGTCTTGTGCATTAGGGTGAGGGAGTGAGTATGGGTCAGATGCATTGTGCACTGGGTTAGGGAGTGAGTATGGGTCAGATGCATTGTGCACTGGGTTAGGGAGTGAGTATGGGTTAGATGTCTTGTGCACTGGGTTAGGGAGTGAGTATGGGTTAGATGTCTTGTGCACTGGGTGAGGAGTGACAGTGCAAGTAAGTGTTGCTATAGTTTATATTTGATAAAGGAGTACTGGATAGTGTTACAGAACACATGGCGTTGAGCGCTGCTTGGCAGGAAGAGTTAACCTGCGTCTAGAGAGAACGACTTTCAACATCATAAATTCCTACCAGGTTTCCCTACAGCCATAATAGGTTATTAGATTAAAATGCAATAGCCAAAGGCAGTAATGTAGCCAGCCTGTCCATGTGGCTTACATTGTATTCCTTTCCTACAGTACATATGTATTAACTTACAGCAATCCCACATGATAAATCACTGCATTAGCACCGCTTTCAGGAACCCCATCTCTCAGCAGCAAAGATTTGGTCTTCTCAGGTCCTGTCTCCTCCAAGGAACATTTCAGCGGTTAGCGAGTTCCAAAGCCCCTGCCAAACTACATGTGAAAGTGAGGGTTCTGGCTAAGGGTAATCAGTGCGGTCTGAGGGATTACCGCAGCGGTGAGAGAGCTCTCTTTGAAGTGGAGAAAGCCACTTGGATCCTATGGAGATCTGCAGCTGGTGATTTAGAACAAATCGCTTCTCTTATGAGTTTATTCATAAGACAAATCTTCAGAAGCCGTAAATCATGAACCTATTAGCTGACAAACTGCAAATTAACTTCCACCACTCACTGATCCATAGGTGACGAGGGAAAAAGGACTTATTTAGAGTACAGGTGAGAACCCAGCAGGAGGAGCGAGATTTCACCCATCTGCACAGCAACAGCTGAGCCCACTAAAACTGCGTAATGTCCAGAATTACTCAGGAGGACTGTACCTAAATTATAGTAGTGTGTTATTCCAATCCTAGCACAATAGATGAGGCAGTCGTTCCTAATTCCGGTACAGTGTATGTGTAATTATAGCCACCCCTCCCAGCCATTCCCGATTTCAGCGGGATAGTCCCATCTCCTGACACTGCCCTGTTGTTCCACCCACTGTGCGGCGGTGCCAGCCCCGGAGTAGAGGAATGGATACCGCGCCATACGGGCATGCCCCCAATTAATGTCATTTTGGGGGTGTGGCCTATGATAATTAGGCCATGCCCCCATTTGTCAGTGGTCCCTGCAGCCAGAGTACGGGTAGTTTGCAGGTTGCCCGTACACACAGCCAGACCTACCAATATTTCGGCGTCGGCTGAGCCGCAGTGCCGACCTGACATGTCAGGTGTACACACCCTCCAATCCGCTACTGAACAATGGGCCTGATTCAGAGCACCTCGCGAGCGCATAGCGCTCGCTAGCGGCTCTATGTTTGCCCACTGCACATGCGCCGCGTCTGGCGAGCGCATGCGCGAGCCCCGCCGAGCGACTGAAGTTCAGTCGCTATGGGGCTCGCTACAAGACTGTCGATGGGGGGGTGGCTGCACAAACGCAGGCGTTCCCTTAGGAACGCCTGGCGTTTGTGGGAGGACCTACTGACATCACTACTGATGTCAGTAGTGGGCTTCCTGCTCTATTAGAGCAGGAAGCCCACTCGGCCTTGCAGCAGCTTAGACTCTACCATAGGGTCTTGTCGCAAGGCCGATGGTCGCGATAATCGCGATGGTTTCCAGGCCGCTCACACAAGCTGTGGGAGGTCTCCTACAGCTTTGCGAGCAGCAGGAGAGAAAAAAAAAACACCCACAGACCCTGCGAGCTGCCTGCGGCAGCGAGCTGGTCTGAATCAGGGCAAATATGTCTACAAATGTGTACCCAGCTTTAGGAAAGGCCCATACAGAAATACCCCCAAAATATACAACTCAAATGATATTAGGAAAATCCACAATACATCTCAGAAAGCGATCACAAAATACAATGTACTGTGTATGTAAACACATCAAGTAGTCTCGAAGAGGGATCTGAGGCACTATAATAAATTGCAGGAAGAATAATGGCTTAAGCTCTGTTGTCATTACATAAGTTGGCCAGCAGAGGTCCCCACTACTTGCAGGTACTGCGACTGCGCTGTTATGAATACTGGGGGTCCCACGACAGAGATTCCCCCCCCCCCTGTGAGTTTAGCAAATGGGGAGAAGTATAAAGGGTAAAGCTAAAATCTATAAACACCTTTTAAAAATGGAATCGGAGCAGAGAATGAAATAATTACTGAGATTTGTTGGTCTCACGAAGGGGTGGGGGGGGGGGGTAAAATGCACTTTAGTAAATATACCCCAAAGACTTACATAGAAACATGGAATTTTACGGCAGATAAGAACCACATGGCCCATCTAGACTGCCCTTTTCTTGTGTTTGGGATGGGATAGGTTAGCGTCGGTGGTTACAGTAGGCTGTTGTTAGTAGTTGAGGCTTGTTTGGTTTAGTGTTAGGGTTCCAGGGGGTCTATTCATCAAACGATAAATGGCCCGGTATCCATGCGGAAATGCTAGTTTCCCGCATATTTAAGTTACCGGGCCATTCATTATCAGGGGTCTGATAGGACCCCTTTGGTATTCAGCAAACTCCGAAAACTGAAAGTTTTCAGAGTTTGCTACTGAGAGCAAGCGCCATATTCAGTCAGCGCTTGTTCCCAGATCTCCGCTCCTTCCTATGCAAACAGGGATCCGAGCGTATCCCTCCGCCGCCTCCTCACCAGCTCCACTGCATGCGTATCCGTGGTGACGGGGAGCAGGTAAGTAACGCAGCTACAGAAGTAGCTGCGATACTAACCACGGTGACAACTGCTTTTTGGAGCAGTTGACCCCTCACTGAAGCAATGATGAATTGCTCCATGGTCACTTTTCCCCTGCTGCGAGTTGGATACGTAAGTATCCCTCACAGCGAGTTCAATACTTCATCATCGGAGGCCATACGCCAAAATTACTGAAAACCCTATGCCTCACGTTCCACTGAGTGTGCGCTGCTGCTTACCGGAGCGCTGGCATTAGGACTGGCGAGGCAAAACCAAGGACGTTTCTATGTGGTGAATGGGAGGTGGCCTGAAGTGAATGTAAAAAAAGGCCGTCTCATGGGCGCGTTATGGGAGTGTCGGGGGTGTGTCAGTGAGGGCGGCTGCATTCTCAAACGCAGCAGCCACAGAGGCCGTGTTCATATGACGTTCAGAAGGAGACACTGCGCCTGCCGTGGGCTGGTGCAAGGGTCAATGGCGGACACAATGGTGTGCTGATGGTGGACTGTTTGGAGCCACATATGGAGTTGCACCGTCCCAGGGCTTGCACAGTCCGGCGTACGCTAGTACACAAGGGGAAGGCTAAACTAGCATTCGCATATTTGCGCAATCGTGGCTGCAATAGCGTCCACCTCTGAATCAGTCCTATTATCTGTCCCTTTAAAGCTATGCCAGCATAATAATGATGGATTTTGCATGTGTTAATGATTGTAATGTTGAAAGGGTCTAAAAATTTTGTGCCTATGTTTTTGCTTATTCTGTATGTGGATGGGATCGGTATGATTTTCCGACAGCAGCTAAGGTAAGTACAAACTAACCTAACCCTAACCCTCCCTTAGGGGTGCCTAACCCTAACCTCCCCCATTCAAGTGCCTAATCCTAACCCCGTCTAAGTGCCTAACCCTAACCCCCGTCTAAGTGCCTAACCCCCCCTTCCCCTAGCCTAACCCTCCCGGGGGCTGCCTAACCCTAAGTCCCCCCCGGGAGCTCGTAAACTAACCTTTCCCCCCACCGCGGCTGTCTGCACACAGGCTCCAGGGAACATAAAATGATAGGCAACGCCTGTCATTAGACCCTTGCTGGGATTAGACAGTGGGGATGCTGATGGTCGGGATTTAGACTGTCAGCATCCCGACTGCATCCCGCGTGGATAAAGTATGTTACCTAGGAGACTGCAAGTCACAAAACAGGGTGGTAATTATGGTTTTGTGAGCTCTGAGAGGAACAAAGTGACCCACTTTTTTCACTGGTTCCCAGTGAATTGAAAGCTGTATAATTCTGCACCGTGGTCCGTCTAAAATCTCCTAATAAAAGTAAATGATGAGACCTGAAGCTTCTGAGCTGGAGCAAATCTAAGCTGTTATTATGCTGAGTGTAAATGAATGTAAGCTCCTCTACACATCAAGCACTATTATCTGCTATAAAACGTTCCCTCTTCACCCCTTTATCTCATGTAAAATCTCTGCTCCGCCCACTTCATCCAGCTCCTCCCCCTCAGCCTGCGCACGCGTCTGATACTCCGCAAATGTGGACACTGCGTTTGTAAAGCCCAGGTGGACATCGGGTGGATGGTGGATGCACAGTGGTCCAGAGTTGAGTTCGCACTGCAGCGTAGGCGCTTTGCGCTTTGTAAATGACCAGTTTGCGGGATACGCATGCACACAATGGTAGGCAGGGAAGCAATGTATTTGCTCTATTCCCAGAAAGTAACGTGAAGAACCACAGTGACCCGAGATCTGTAATCATGTCCTGTCACTATAATAGCCAGTGTATGTGACCCTGGCTATTATAGTGCCAACATGTTCTAAAGAGTGGATTTCCAGTGGGTGGAGTGCCCTCTAGAAAATAGCATCTTAACAATGAATACATATCAAGTTGGATTTATTTCATTCATACAGAGGTGCACATCGACTTCATAATTGTCAGTATTGCTAGGGGGACCCTGGGGGAGGAGTACGAAGGGGTGTTATGGGGTTTAGTGGTATCAGCGCACGTTATGTGCGCTCATACTGTAACTCTTCCCTCCCATGTATTAATGTAGGGTTAGGTGTTAAATGAAAGGGGTGCTATGCGCCCTTGTCATTATCGACACTGCTAACTACAAGATGACGCGCTGATCTGCCAGCCAATGTATGGTCAGTGGCACTCACGGTTCCAACAACTGCAGCTATCGATTTAGACAGCTGCAGCTGTCGTTGCCCTATCACCACAGTAGTGACAGCTCTGACCCTGGCTATGGTGGTTGCTAGGCTCCTGGCTGTGCTCTCGCGCATGCCCAGTGGAGCCAGCCGGAATGTGAGATACAACGCATCGGCACTAGGCTGATGCGCTGTGGGCTCTGTTAGGGATCGCCGGAGGGGGTGTTTTTAATTCCGCACTCTGGAAGACAAGTTGTTCATACATCTCACTGGTACTGCTTCCTGCTTCGCCTTTAAGAGCTAGGAGCCTCTAGAGGCGAAGCAGGAAGAGCTATAGCAGCACGATCCATGCCACTATAATAAATCTCCCTCCCTGCTCCTCCCACTATATAACTCTCAGCCTGTGACTTCCTGCTGCCTCCATTCCTGTCTTCACATCATGTCACTGCCCCTGTCACATGCAGCCCTGTCCTCACTACACATCACTCATTTCCTGATATACTCTGTGCTGCTGGGGCACCCTGCTCCTCCCACTATATAACTCTCAGCCTGTGACTTCCTGCTGCCTCCATTCCTGTCCTCACATCATGTCACTGCCCCTGTCACATGCAGCCCTGTCCTCACTACACATCACTCATTTCCTGATATACTCTGTGCTGCTGGGGCACCCTGCTCCTCCCACTATATAACTCTCAGTCTGTGGCTTCCTGCTGCCTCCATTCCCCTCACATCATGTCACTGCTCCTGTCACATGCAGCCCTGACCTCACTAACACATCACTCATTTCCTGATATACTCTGTGCTGCTGGGGACCCTGCTGCTCCCACTATATAACTCTCAGTCTGTGGCTTCCCGCTACCTCCATTCCCTTCCTCACATCATGATACTGCCCTGTCATATGCAGCCTTGTCCTCACTAACACATCACTCATTTCCTGACATACTCTGTGCTGCTGGGGCACCCTGCTCCTCCCACTATATAACTCTCAGTCTGTGGCTTCCTGCTGCCTCCATTCCCCTCACATCATGTCACTGCCCCTTTCACATGCAGCCCTGTCCTCACTAACACATCACTCATCTCCTGATATACTCTGTGCTGCTGGGGCACCCTGCTCCTCCCACTATATAACTCTCAGTCTGTGGCTTCCTGCTGCCTCCATTCCCCTCACATCATGTCACTGCCCCTGTCACATGCAGCCCTGTCCTCACTAACACATCACTCATCTCCTGATATACTCTGTGTTGCTGGGGACCCTGCTCCTCCCACTATATACCTCTCAGTCTGTGACTTCCTGCTGCCTCCATTCCCCTCCTCACGTCCTGTCACTGCCCCTATCACATGCAGCCCTGACCTCACTAACACAAATTACTCATCTCCTGATATACTCTGTTCAGCTGGGGGACCCTGCTCCTCCCACTATATAACTCTCAGTCTGTGGCTTCCCGTTACCTCCATTCCCTTCCTCACATCCTGTCACTGCCCCTGTCACATGCAGCCCTGTCCTCACTAACACATCACTCATTTCCTGATATACTCTGTGCTGCTGGGGCACCCTGCTTCTCCCACTATATAACGCTCAGTCTGTGGCTTCCTGCTGCCTCCATTCCCCTCACATCATGTCACTGCCCCTGTCACATGCAGCCCTGACCTCACTAACACATCACTCATCTCCTGATATACTCTGCTGCTGGGGACCCTGCTGCTCCCACTATATAACTCTCAGTCTGTGGCTTCCCGCTACCTCCATTCCCTTCCTCACATCATGATACTGCCCCTGTCACATACAGCCTTGTCCTCACTAACACATCACTCATCTCCTGATATACTCTGTGCTGCTTGGGCACCCTGCTCCTCCCACTATATAACTCTCAGTCTGTGGCTTCCTGCTGCCTCCATTCCCCTCACAGCATGTCACTGCCCCTGTCACATGCAGCCCTGTCCTCACTAACACATCACTCATCTCCTGATATACTCTGTGCTGCTGGGGCACCCTGCTCCTCTCACTATATAACTCTCAGTCTGTGGCTTCCTGCTGCCTCCATTCCCCTCACATCATGTCACTGCTCCTGTCACATGCAGCCCTGTCCTCACTAACACATCACTCATCTCCTGATATACTCTGTGCTGCTGGGGACCCTGCTCCTCCCACTATATACCTCTCAGTCTGTGGCTTCCCGCTACCTCCATTCCCCTCACATCATGTCACTGCTCCTGTCACATGCAGCCCTGTCCTCACTAACACATCACTCATCTCCTGATATACTCTGTGCTGCTGGGGACCCTGCTCCTCCCACTATATACCTCTCAGTCTGTGACTTCCTGCTGCCTCCATTCCCCTCCTCACGTCTTGTCACTGCCCCTATTACATGCAGCCCTGACCTCACTAACACAAATTACTCATCTCCTGATATACTCTGTTCTGCTGGGGGACCCTGCTCCTCCCACTATATAACTCTCAGTCTGTGGCTTCCCGCTACCTCCATTCCCTTCCTCACATCATGATACTGCCCCTGTCAAATGCAGCCCTGTCCTCACTGACCCAATCACAGAAGGGGACAGGTCTCTACCTACTACAAACTGATCTCTCCTGAAATAATGTGTGCTGCGGTGAGCACAGGTTGTCTTATCTGCACGTACACTGCAACATGACATAACGGAATAACAGAAAATGAAGATTCATAGCAAAATCAAGTTCTCAGACACTAGTGAAATGCACAGTTAGGTACCCGGGAACTTCCGTACTTACCACTTTGGTGAGCTCAGACCCTGGCTGTTGCTTTGCATTTTCAATGAAATTCACTTCATTCTTTCGATTTCTGCAAAATAGAATGTAACAAACATATGTCTCTATCAGTTGGAGTACCACAAGGCTCAGGCTTAGGTCCTCTGCTTTTCTCAATCTATACCACCTTTCTTGGCAAACTAATCAGTTCTTTTGGATTTCAGTACCATTCTGTACTAGAGATGAGCGGTTCGGATTCTGTGAAATCCGAACCGCTCCGAACATGGGGATCCGAGTCCCACCCAAGCCGAGGCTTGGGTGTTCCCGCCGACTCGTATCCCCACTGCGAGCCGAATGTCAGCATCCTGACGTCGGATCCTTGCGAGAGTGCCTCTACATAAGGCGCCGAGTCGCTCTGGACTGTGCACTGCTCTGCTACTGGGCTGGCTGGCTGAGTGGGACATGTGGCTGTATAGGGGGCACGCTGATCACTGGCTGGCTGAGTGGGACATGTGGCTGTATAGGGAGCACGCTGATCACTGGCTGGCTCAGTGGGACATGTGGCTGTATAGGGGGCACGCTGATCACTGGCTGGCTGAGTGGGACAAGTGGCTGTATAGGGGGCACACTGCACGCTGATGCTGCGCTATACTCTGCTGCTTAAATGCTGTGTCTGGAGACTCTCAAGTGGCTGTGCTGGCAAAAGTGACTGTGTAAGGGGGCACACTGACTGCACGCTGATGTATGCTCCGCTATACTGATTAACGTGTCGAGACTCACAAGTGGCTGTGTGCAAAAAAAAAAAGTTTAAATAAGTAAAAAAAAGAAAGTTAAAAGTTTAAAAAGAAAACTTATTTTTTCAGGTGCTGTGCCCCACTGTGTATACAAGCACTGTGACTCCGTGGGCCTTAGCCCTCTTTGTATACAAGCACCGTGTTTCCGTGGGCCTTAGCCCTCTGTGTATACAAGCACCGTGACTTTGTGGGCCTTAGCTCTCTATGTATAATAAAATACAAGCACCATGACTTTGTGGGCCTTAACCCTTTGTTCATAAAATACAAGCACTGTGACTTTGTGGGCCTTAGCCCTCTGTGTATAAAATACAAGCACTGTGACTCCGTGGGCCTTAGCCCTCTGTGTATAAAATACACACACTGTGACGTTGTGGGCCTTAGCTGTCTGTGTATACAAGCACCGTGTTTACGTGGGCCTTAGCCCACTGTGTATACAAGCACCGTGACTTTGTGGGCCTTAGCTCTATATGTATAATAAAATACAAGCACCGTGACTTTGTGGGCCTTAACCCTTTGTTCATAAAATACAAGCACCGTGACTTTGTGGGCCTTAGCCCTCTGTGTATAAAATACAAGCACCGTGACTTTGTGGGCCTTAGCCCTCTGTGTATAAAATACAAGCACTGTGACTCCGTGGGCCTTAGCCCTCTGTGTATAAAATACAAGCACTGTGACTTTGTGAGCCTTAACCCTCTGTGTATAAAATACAAGCACCATGACTCCATGGGCCTTAGCCCTCTGTGTATAAAATACACGCACTGTGACTTTGTGGGCCTTAACCCTTTGTTCATAAAATACAAGCACCGTGACTTTGTGGGCCTTAGCCCTCTGTGTATAAAATACAAGCACCGTGACTCCATGGGCCTTAGCCCTCTGTGTATAAAATACACGCACTGTGACTTTGTGGGCCTTAACCCTTTGTTCATAAAATACAAGCACTGTGACTCCGTGGGCCTTAGCCCTCTGTGTATAAAATACAAGCACCGTGACTCCATGGGCCTTAGCCCTCTGTGTATAAAATACACACACTGTGACTTTGTGGGCCTTAGCCATCTGTGTATACAAGCACCGTGACTCCATGGGCCTTAGCCCTCTGTGTATACAAACACTGTGACTTTATGGGCCTTATACACTTTGTGGTGTCTGCGTATCTAATCTGTTGCTTAGTAACCAGTCAGCTCACTGCAACCTTTGGCCAATAATGGTGAAAACAATATTATAAGCTGTGAGGTGGTCTAAATTGACTGTAAATTACTGTAAATTAATGTTATTGAGGTTAACAATACTCTAGGTTCAAAAAAAAGCCCAAATGATGTGATTTTAGCTTTTTTTTGCAAATTTTTGTAAAAAATCCAAATCCAAAGCCAGTCATGGCAGGTTTGGCAAATCCAAAGCCGGACGACGAATCAGAGCCAAATCCAAATCCAGCAAAACTGGTCCGGCGCACATCCCTAATCTGTACACGGATGATATACTCAAATCTACCTATCCTGCCCAGATTTGTCACTGTCTATATTGGTCCGTGTCACTGATTGTCTTTCTAACATTTCATCTCGCCACCTCAAACTTAATATTTTTAAAACAGAATTAATTATATTCCCACCGGCCAATAACAGTTACCAACCTGATCTCTCTATCACTGTTGATAACGCGACAATCCACCCCATCCCCATAGCTCGCTGCCTAGGTGTCATCCTTGACTCTGAACTGTCCTTTGTTCCCCATTTTCAATCTGTCTCAAAATCATGTTACATATATTTAAAAAACATAGCTAAAATTCGACCATATCTCACACAAGACACTGCAAAAACTCTAACCAATGCATTCATTATTTCCTGCATTGACTATTGCAATAGTCTGCTCACTCATTTTGGGAAGACCAGTAAGGAGACTACAATCCCTTATGAATGCAGCTGTGAGGCTAATCTTCCTTGCCAAATGTTCTTCGTCTGCTGCCCCGCTCTGTCAGTCCCTCCATTGGTTGCCGGTTTTCTACCGTATTCAATACAAACTACTTTTACTTATACATAACGCTATTAACCAAACTACACCAACATACATCTCTTCACTCATCTCAAAATATCTCCCAAACCAACCTCTCCGCTCAGCACAATATCTGCGTCTCTCATCTCCACGCATTACTTGCTCCCATTCATAGTTACAGGGCTTTTTGGACTGCACCCACTCTGTGGAATGCCCTCCCACACACAATAAGACTTTCCTCTAGTCTCCAAACCTTCAATCGTTCCCTGAAAACTCACCTCTTCAGACAAGCTTATCAGATTCCAGAACCGCCCACATAATCTTCATAGCTTCTAATTACATCCCCTTTCACAGTTCACACATAGGGGCGTATTCTTCATCACTTAATTATTTACAAAAGCAGGTGAAAATGCACAATTTCACCTGCAATTGTAAAAATTAAGCGTTCGGGTCATTCATCAAGAAGGTAAAGCATCTCCTGCTTACCTTCCTCTTACGGAATGGCCCCTATCCCCATACACTAAAATTAAATTTTTTCGGGGCTTGATTGCGGTAGCATTCGCCATCTTCAGATGGTGTTTGTTACTGCTACCCACTCTTTCCGTATGGAAAGGAGCCCTGGGTCACGAAGAGGGACGCCGGGGCTCTTGTGCGCATGCTCACCAAGAAACTCTCCAATCTGGCTGGACCAAAATGCAATATATAGCACCTATCCTTGTGTATCACCTTCCTATTTCCCTATAGATTGTAAGCTTGTGAGCAGGGCCTTCCTACCTCTATGTCTCTGTTATTACCCAGCTTTGTTCTATTAATGGTTCCAATTGTGACGTGCAACGGAATATGTTGCACTCTATAAGAAACTGTTGATAAATAATAAATAACGTCAGATATTTTTGGTGGGGCCCACCCATGCAGTATTTTTGTTTTTACAGTAGGTTCCCACTGTAAGTACTGTACCCACTTTAGGTGCCCGTAGTGGCATTGGTTTGCCTGGCTGTGCCTAACTCTCTCTCAGCCAGAAAGAAACCCAGGAGAAACAGTGCAACATAAAGAAACGGCTTATCTGCACCCTGTTACATTAATGGCACCTACTTTCTTGTGTTAGCCCTTGTGCCACCTATATAATGTGTTGGGTACGGGATCCTGGCGCCCGGGATCCCAGCAGTCAAAATCCTGACACCGGCATCCCGATATGGTAAGGATACCAACACCTGTCGGTAGGTATCCTAACCCTCCCCCTCTTCCTAACCATACTAGCCTACCCTCCCGATTCGGCCAGGAGCCTCCCAAAAATCAGGTGCCGCTCCCGGCCTACTGGAAAGGCAGGCAAGATTCCCGGTGGCACCGACCCCTCCGGCCAAGAGAAACCCCCGCATCGGGGGGAGCAGTGACGCGATTCACACTGAATCGCATAATTTTGGCCCCGCTTCACAATGCCGGTAATATCGGCATTGCGTAGCGGGGGAGGGAACGAAATTATGTGATTTCGCGACCATGCCCCCACTCCGCCCACAAATACCGGGTAAGCTGTCTGGCCCCACCCCTTATGCCATCCACGCCCCCCTGCTAGGTCAGAAGGGGCAGCCCCTAACCCTCCCTCATACTTGCCTACACTTCCGGAATGGTCGGGAGGCTCCTGAAAATCAGGTGACGCTCCCGACCACCCAGAAAAGTAGTCAAGTATCTTGCACCTCCATCGATCTCCAGCACCAACCTGTGGCGCACTCTCCACCGGCTCTCAACACACGCAGCCCCCCCTCCACCCGCTCGCAACCCCCCGCGACCACCCACAAGGTGGATGTCTGATGACACGGTTTTCCTGTGAATTCGTGGTCCCGCCCCCTGCTATACAATGCCTGTTTTCTTGGCACTGTATAGCGGGGACGGGGCCATAATGACGCGATTGTGCCATTGCGCCCCCTGAACCGCCCATTTTCTGGACCACCACGCCACTTCTCTGCTGTCCTGGCTGTCCCTTCCTTGAGGAAGGGGCAGCAAAGTAGGCAAATATGCCCTCCCAGGTGCCTAATCCTAACCCTCTCTCCCCGGTGCCTAAACCTAATCTCCCCCCTAGTGCCTAAACCTAACCCTCCCCCCTTAGATCCTAGCCCTCCCCCTAGTGCCTAAACCTAACCCTCCCTCCTTAGATCCTAACCCTCCCCCTAGTGCCTAACCCCTAACCCTCCCCCTAACCCCACTATTTACATTCGGGATGCCATCGACGGGGTTCTGAAAGGTGTCGGGATTCCGACGTCAGTAAACTAAGTGTCGGCATCACCTTTGCCGGGATATTGACCGTGTCTCTATTTAACTACCGGAAAAATTATCAACAGCCAGTTACATTAAGGACCTTATTCTGAGTAGGACGAAAATCCATGTGCGGAACGATTCAGCAGATATCTGCAAACTGCGCATAAACTTCAGAAAGCGGCCGTAGACGCTACACGCGCAGCACCATTATAACACATGGACAGAGGAGGACAGTTTGACTCGACCACTGATCGATCACTCTTCCTGTAAAATGGGTGTTCTGGGTGATTACAATGTGGATGCACGGAACTGATCTGACTTTATCTGAACCACTGAATCTCCATCATCGATGGCTAAACCATTGGCAATCGGTGGTCAACCATCAATGTTTGTTTACCATTAATGGTCGATGACCATTCCTACTCAGTAGTCGGTTTAATGGTGACTGGCTGGAGCGGATTCAGGTGCGATGGCCCCCCAATTCTCCCCCCACCCCGTAACACTTTTCCTCTGCCTTCTAGTGGAATAGCCACCCATCAGAGGTGATTGAAGCTAAGACAGGGACAAGCATATGAATATCCTTAAGAGAGACCTAAGGAGTAAATAGGGTTGAAGTTGCCAAAAGGATAAATGAAAAGGGGCAGACTAGATGGGCCAAGTGGTTCTTATCTGCCGTCAAATTCTATGTTTCTATGGGCTCTATTTACTACAATCCACATTTTGAATGCAGATTGTAGTGTGATATTACCGACTGAATTTGCATTACAGGGATTAACTAAAAATCCCTTGCAGTGACAGAGCTTGCGATAAAGCTCTGTCCCTGCGAATCCCCTCCGCACACTAATCATGGTATTTTCGCAAAAAATACCGTGACAAGTGCCCGCACATGCACCAACCGGCCACCGTTAAGCCCCGCATCGTCACTAAGCGCCCCCCCCCCCGCGCGCGACTCCCCCGCACTTAATTGCACTTACCTGCAGTGATCGGGGCTCCGATGATGTCCTCCATGGCTCCGGTCAGCTGACATTGGGACCCGGTCACCTGATGACCGGGTCCCAGTGAATGATGGGAAACCAGCTGACCAGAGGGAGGACATCACCGGAGCCCCGATCTCTGGTCCCTGGATGCAGGTAAGTTTTTTTTTTTCACTATATATATATTAGGGGTGTGCACCGGCCACTTTTCGTGTTTTGTGTTTTGGTTTTGGATCTGGATCTTTCTTCGTGTTTTGGATCTGGATTGGTTTTGCCAAAACCACCCTTCCGTGTTTTGGGTTCTGGGTTTTGTGTTTTGGATCTGTATTTTTTTGAAAAAAAGCATAAAAACAGCTAAAATCACAGAATTTGTAGGTTTTTCCGCTCCTATGCTATTATTAACCTCAATAACCTTAATTTCCACTCATTTCCAGTCTATTCTGAATACCTCACACCTCACAATAGTGTTTTTATGTCCAAAAGGTTGCACCGAGGTAGCTGGATGACTATGCTAAGCGACACGAGTGGGCGGCACAAACACGTGACCCATCTAGGCGTGAAACTGCAGTGGCAGACAGGATGGCATTGAAAAACTAGGCCCCAAACTGTACATAATGCAAAGAAAAAAAAGAGGTGCAAGATGGAATTGTCCTTGGGCCCTCCCACCCACCCTTATGTTGTATAAACAGGACATGCACACTTTAACAAACCAATCATTTCAGCGCCAGGGTCTGCCACACAACTGTGGCTGAAATGATTGGTTCGTTTGGGCCCCCACAAAACAAGCTGGCAATTAATCTGTCCCTGCACAAACTGGCTCTACGGAGGCAAGATGTCATCCTCATCCTCCTCATCCACCGATTCCTCACCCTCTTCAGTGTGTACATCCTCATCCTCACAGAGTATTAATTCGTCCCTGCTGGAACCACAGGTCCCTCTGTACCTTCTGGAGGCTGGTCTCCCTGGAAGAGTTGATAATTCATTTTATGAACATCATCTTCTCCACATTTTGTGGAAGCAACCTCCTACGCCTTTCGCTGACAAGGTTCCCAGCTGCACTAAACACTCTTTCGGAGTACACACTGGAGGGGGGGCAACTCAGGTAAAATAGAGCCAGTTTGTACAGGGACCTCCAAATTGCTTCTTTTTCCTGCCAGTACAGGTACGGACTGTCTGACATGCCTACTTGGATGCTGTCACCGATGTAATCCTTTAACAGACAGACGCACGCTTGTCGCTGCTGCTTTGAGGATTCAAGTGCGGCTACAGCCCACACAATTCACAAAGACAGAAAAAAAAAAAGAATATTTTTATTGTTTGTGGAGCACACTTTGAGGGTTACACCACCCTTTAACAGACAGACGCACGCTTGTCGCTGCTGCTTTGAGGATGCAAGTGCGGCTACAGCCCACACAATTCACAAAGACAGAAAAAAGAAGAAGAATATTTTTATTGTTTGTGTAGCACACTTTGAGGGTGTCACCACCCTTTAACAGACAGACGCACGCTTGTCGCTGCTGCTTTAAGGATGCAGGTGCGGCTACAGCCCACACAATTCACAAAGACAGAAAAAAAAAGAACAATATTTTAATTGTTTGTGTAGCACACTTTGAGGGTGTCACCACCCTTTAACAGACAGACGCACGCTTGTCGCTGCTGCTTTGAGGATGCAAGTGTGGCTACATCGCACACAAGTCACAAACACATTAAAAAAAATGTTTTGATTTTTTGGAGCACTTTGAGAGTTACAACACCCTTTAACAGACAGACGCACGCTTGTCGCTGCTGCTTTGAGGATGCAAGTGCGGCTACAGCCCACACAATTCACAAAGACAGAAAAAAGAAGAATATTTTTATTGTTTGTGTAGCACACTTTGAGGGTGTCACCACCCTTTAACAGACAGACGCACGCTTGTCGCTGCTGCTTTAAGGATGCAGGTGCGGCTACAGCCCACACAATTCACAAAGACAGAAAAAAGAAGAAGAATATTTTTATTGTTTGTGTAGCACACTTTGAGGGTGTCACCACCCTTTAACAGACAGACGCACGCTTGTCGCTGCTGCTTTAAGGATGCAGGTGCGGCTACAGCCCACACAATTCACAAAGACAGAAAAAAAAAGAACAATATTTTAATTGTTTGTGTAGCACACTTTGAGGGTGTCACCACCCTTTAACAGACAGACGCACGCTTGTCGCTGCTGCTTTGAGGATGCAAGTGTGGCTACATCGCACACAAGTCACAAACACATTAAAAAATTTTTTTTGATTTTTTGGAGCACTTTGAGAGTTACAACACCCTTTAACAGACAGACGCACGCTTGTCGCTGCTGCTTTGAGGATGCAAGTGCGGCTACAGCCCACACAATTCACAAAGACAGAAAAAAGAAGAATATTTTTATTGTTTGTGTAGCACACTTTGAGGGTGTCACCACCCTTTAACAGACAGACGCACGCTTGTCGCTGCTGCTTTAAGGATGCAGGTGCGGCTACAGCCCACACAATTCACAAAGACAGAAAAAAGAAGAAGAATATTTTTATTGTTTGTGTAGCACACTTTGAGGGTGTCACCAGCCTTTAACAGACAGACGCACGCTTGTCGCTGCTGCTTTGAGGATGCAAGTGTGGCTACATCGCACACAAGTCACAAACACATTAAAAAAATTTTTTTGATTTTTTGGAGCACTTTGAGAGTTACAACACCCTTTAACAGACAGACGCACGCTTGTCGCTGCTGCTTTGAGGATGCAAGTGCGGCTACAGCCCACACAATTCACAAAGACAGAAAAAAAAGAACAATATTTTAATTGTTTGTGTAGCACACTTTGAGGGTGTCACCACCCTTTAACAGACAGACGCACGGTTGTCGCTGCTGCTTTAAGGATGCAGGTGCGGCTACAGCCCACACATTTCACAAAGACAGAAAAAAAAAGAACAATATTTTAATTGTTTGTGTAGCACACTTTGAGGGTGTCACCACCCTTTAACAGACAGACGCACGCTTGTCGCTGCTGCTTTGAGGATGCAGGTGGAATCTAGACGGGATTTGGAACCGAGGACACACTACCTCCATCAATTGTCTAAATCCCACTGCACTAATGTCGGATACCGGACGCACGTCTAACACCAACACAGCAGTCAAGGCCTCAGTTATACGTTTTGCTTCAGGATGACTGCTGTCGTACTTCATCCTCATCGCTAGGGACTGTTGGAGGGTCAATTGTTTAGTAAAAGTAGTGATGTTCCTACTTCCTCTCTGGGATGATGAACAACTCCCAGCAGCAGCAACAGCACTAGGAGGAAGTGGTTCTTGATCTTTCCCTATTTTATTTTTATCGGAGAAAGTTTGGTCCTCCATTTATGTTATATTGATATATAATATACGTGCGGCTAAAGCGCACACAAACACAGAAAATATTTTTTTATTTTTGCTGGAGAGTAGTGCACTTTGTGGGTTACACCACCCTTTAAGAAATGAGCCAGCCGGCTCTTTACTTATGGGACACAGGCGCACGCTTGGCGCTGCTCCATTGTTGATGCACGTGCAGCCACAGTGCACACAAGTCACAAACACAGAAAATATATATATTTTTTTTGGTTTGGAGTGTACTTTGGGGGTTACAGAACCCTTTAACGGTCAAGCCAGCCGGCCCTTTACTTATGACACAGGCGCACGCTTGGCACTACTTTGTTGATGCACGTGCGGCTACTGCGCACACAATTCACAAACACAGAAAATAATTTTTTTTTTGGTTTGGACTGGAGTGTACTTTCGGGGGTTACAGCACCCTTTAACGGTCAAGCCAGCCGGCCCTTTACTTATGACACAGGCGCACGCTTGGCACTACTTTGTTGATGCACGTGCGGCTACTGCGCACACAATTCACAAACACAGAAAATAATTTTTTTTTTGGTTTTGGACTGGAGTGTACTTTCGGGGGTTACAGCACCCTTTAACGGTCAAGCCAGCCGGCCCTTTACTTATGACACAGGTGCACGCTTGGCACTACTTTGTTGATGCACGTGCGGCTACTGCGCACACAATTCACAAACACAGAAAATAATTTTTTTTTTGGTTTGGACTGGAGTGTACTTTGGGGGTTACAGCACCCTTTAACGGTCAAGCCAGCCGGCCCTTTACTTATGACACAGGCGCACGCTTGGCACTACTTTGTTGATGCACGTGCGGCTACTGCGCACACAATTCACAAACACAGAAAATAAATTTTTTTGGGGTTTGGACTGGAGTGTACTTTCGGGGGTTACAGCACCCTTTAACGGTCAAGCCAGCCGGCCCTTTACTTATGACACAGGCGCACGCTTGGCACTACTTTGTTGATGCACGTGCGGCTACTGCGCACACAATTCACAAACACAGAAAATAATTTTTTTTTTGGTTTGGACTGGAGTGTACTTTCGGGGGTTACAGCACCCTTAACGGTCAAGCCAGCCGGCCCTTTACTTATGACACAGGCGCACGCTTGGCACTACTTTGTTGATGCACGTGCGGCTACTGCGCACACAATTCACAAACACAGAAAATATATTATTTTTTTAGCACTTGGGGGGAGCACCCCTGATGGACAGAGCACCCCCTGGACAACAGTACAGCACCCCTTTAGGACTGGGACACTGCACAGGACTTTGGAGTGGACACAGCCCCTATGGAGAATTGACTGCACAACACAGGTTAGCCAGCCCCTATGGACTTTGAAGTAGTGGACACAGCCCCTATTAACAACAGCAGCACAGCACAACACAGCCAGCCCCTATGGACTTTGAAGTAGTGGACAACAGCAGCACTACACTACACTACACTACACAGCCCTAACTCCCACCCTCCCTCTTCACTGTCCACAGCCGAGTGAGAAAATGGCGCCGACGCGGGTACCTTATATAGGATCCAAAACCTGCGAGACTCGGAAGGCGGGATGATGACGTTTTGCCTCGATTTCAGATCCGAGTCAGGCGGGAAAAGTCGAGCCTGATTCGGATCGGACTCGGATCGGGGGGGTTCGGATTTCAGAAATCCGAACCCGCTCACCCCTAATATATATAGATTTTTTTTAGCAGAGATCAGCGTGTGGTCTGTTTAGACCGCCTGTTAGAGCGGAGCAGGAGTCCGGTAACCGGGGGAGACCCTGGATAACGCCACCTCCAGGTGGCGTTATTATCACAGGGCTTTCCCCGGTATTTTTTTCACAATTTATTTTTACTAACTACCAGACAGATCACATTTCCCATTACAATTATGGGAAATGCGATCTGATTACTAAAAATAAGTGATACTTAGGGGTCGGAGTAGAATTTTACGAATTGTACTCCAATTGCCCTTAGTAAATTTAGGTGATACTAAAATAATGTGAAAAGGGTGTGACAACACAAAACACCCTTTTTCACTTTATTTTAGTAAAATAATGTTAATAAATAGAGCCCTATGTGCCTACCAAATCAGGGAGAGCGGAGACTGCTCAGCAGCAGCAGTCTTCCACAGCATATGCTGCTGTGTGCTGGGCTGCAGAGGGTCCATGGGCTGCAGCAGGCTCCTCTGTACCTGTCTTGATGTGCCAGGGTCACTTTCTGTTTTGTTATTGTTCACCAGCCAGTAGCTATGGGGGTAGTGTGTGTGTGTGTGAAGCTATGGGGGAAGTGTGTGCGTGAGGATATGGGGGCAGTGTGTGTGCGTGAGGATATGGGGGCAGTGTGTGTGTGTGAGGGAATGGGGGCAGTGTGTGTGTGAGGGAATGGGGGCAGTGTGTGTGTGAGGTAATGGAGGCAGTGTGTGTGTGAGGCTATGGGGGCAGTCTGTGTGTAAGGTTATGGGGGCAGTGTGTGTGTGAGGCTATGGGGGCAGTGTGTGTGTGTGTGTGTGTGTGAGGCTATGGGGGCAGTGTGTTTGCGAGGCTATGAGAGCATCGTGTGTGCGAAGCTATGGGGACAGTGTCCGGGTGAGGCATTGGGTGCAGTGTGTGTGTGAGGCTATGGGGCAGTGTGTGTGTGAGGATATGGGATCCGTGTGTGTGAGGTTATGGGAGCAGTGTGTGTGAGGCTATAGGGGCACTGTGTGTTTGAGGCTATGGGAGCAGTGTGTGTGAGGCTATGGGGGCAGTATGGGTGTGAGGCTATGGGGGCAGTATGGGTGTGAGGCTATGGGGGCAGTGTGTGTGAGACTATGGGAGCAGTGTATGTGAGGCTATGGGGGCAGTGTGTGTGTGAAGCTATGGGGGCAGTGTGTGTGTGAGGCTATGGGGGCAGTGTATGTGTGAGGCTATGGGGGCAGTGTTTGTGTGAGGTTATTGGGGCAGTGTGTGTGAGGATATGGGGGGCAGTGTGTGTGTGAGGCTATGGGGGCAGTGTGTGTGAGGCTAAGGGGCAGTGTGTGTGTGAGGCTATGGGGGCAGTATGTGTGTGAGGCTATAGAGGCAGTGTGTGTGAGGCTATGGGGGCAGTGTGTGTGAGGCTATGGGGGCAGTGTGTGTGAGGCTATGGGTGCAGTGTGTGTGAGGCTATGGGGCAGCGTGTGTGTGAGGCTATGGGGGCAGTGTGTGTGAGGTTATTGGAGCAGTGTGTGTGAGACTATGGGGGCAATGTGTGTGAGGCTATGGGGGCAGCGTGTGTGTGAGGCTATAGGGGCAGTGTGTGAGGCTATGGGGGCAGCATGTGTGTGAGGCTATGGGGGCAGTGTGTGTGAGGCTATGGGGGCAGTGTGTGTGAGGCTATGGGGGCAGTGTGTTTGCGAGGCTATGAGAGCATCGTGTGTGCGAAGCTATGGGGACAGTGTCTGTGTGAGGCATAGGGTGCAGTGTGTGTGTGAGGCTATGGGGGCAGTGTGTGTGTGAGGATATGGGATCCGTGTGTGTGAGGTTATGGGAGCAGTGTGTGTGAGGCTATAGGGGCACTGTGTGTTTGAGGCTATGGGAGCAATGTGTGTGAGGCTATGGGGGCAGTATGCGTGTGAGGCTATGGGGGCAGTATGGGTGTGAGGCTATGGGGCAGTATGGGTGTGAGTTTATGGGGGCAGTGTGTGTGAGACTATGGGAGCAGTGTGTGTGAGGCTATGGGGGCAGTGTGTGTGTGAAGCTATGGGGGCAGTGTGTGTGTGAGGCTATGGGGGCAGTGTGTGTGTGAGGCTATGGGGGCAGTGTTTGTGTGAGGTTATTGGGGCAGTGTGTGTGAGGCTATGGGGGGCAGTGTGTGTGTGAGGCTATGGGGGCAGTGTGTGTGAAGCTAAGGGGCAGTGTGTGTGTGAGGCTATGGGGGCAGTATGTGTGTGAGGCTATAGGGGCAGTGTGTGTGAGGCTATGGGGGCAGTGTGTGTGAGGCTATGGGGGCAGTGTGTGTGAGGCTATGGGGGCAGTGTGTGTGAGGCTATGGGGGCAGTGTGTGTGAGGCTATGGGGCAGCGTGTGTGTGAGGCTATGGGGGCAGTGTGTGTGAGGTTATTGGAGCAGTGTGTGTGAGACTATGGGGGCAATGTGTGTGAGGCTATGGGGGCAGCGTGTGTGTGAGGCTATAGGGGCAGTGTGTGAGGCTATGGGGGCAGCATGTGTGTGAGGCTATGGGGGCAGTGTGTGTGAGGCTATGGGGGCAGTGTGTGTGAGGCTATGGGGGCAGTGTGTGTGAGGCTATGGGGGCAGTGTGTGTGAGGCTATGGGGCAGCGTGTGTGTGAGGCTATGGGGGCAGTGTGTGTGAGGTTATTGGAGCAGTGTGTGTGAGACTATGGGGGCAATGTGTGTGAGGCTATGGGGGCAGCATGTGTGTGTGAGGCTATGGGGGCAGCATGTGTGTGTGAGGCTATGGGAGCAGTGTGTGTGAGGCTATGGGAGCAGTGTGTGTGAGGCTATAGGGGCAGTGTGTGTAAGGCTATGGGGGCAGTGTGTGTGAGGCTATAGGGGCAGTGTGTGTGAGGCTATGGGAGCAGTGTGTGTGAGGCTATGGGGGCAGTGTTTGTGAGGTTATTGGGGCAATGTGTGTGAGGCTATGGGGGCAGCGTGTGTGTGAGGCTATGGCGCAGTGTGTGTGAAGCTATGGGGGCAGTGTGTGTGTGAGGTTATGGGGGCAGTGTGTGTGAGGCTATAGGGGCAGTGTGTGTGAGGCTATAGGGGCAGTGTGTGTGAGGCTATGGGAGCAGTGTGTGTGAGGCTATGGGGGCAGTGTTTGTGAGGTTATTGGGGCAGTGTGTGTGAGGCTATAGGGGCACTGTGTGTGTGAAGTTATGGGAGCAGTGTGTGTGAGGCTATGGGGGCAGTATGGGTGTGAGGCTATGGGGGCAGTATGGGTGTGAGGCTATGGGGGCAGTGTGTGTGAGACTATGGGAGCAGTGTGTGTGAGGCTATAGGGGCAGTGTGTGTGAGACTATGGGGGCAGTGTGTGTGTGAGGCTATGGGGGCAGTGTGTGTGTGAGGCTATGGGGGCAGTGTGTGTGTGAGGCTATAGGGGCAGTGTGTGTGAGGCTATGGGGGCAGTGTGTGTGTGAGGCTATGGGGGCAGTGTGTGTGTGAGGCTATGGGGCAGTGTGTGTGTGAGTCTATGGGGGCAGTGTTTGTGAGGTTATTGGGGCAGTGTGTGTGAGGCTATGGGGGGCAGTGTGTGTGTGAGGCTATGGGAGCAGTGTGTGTGAGGCTATGGGGGCAGCGTGTGTGTGAGGCAATGGGGGCAGCGTGTGTGTGAGGCTATGGGGGCAGTGTGTGTGAGGTTATGGGAGCAGTGTGTGTGAGGCTATGGGGGCAGTGTGTGTGAGGCTATGGGAGCAGTGTGTGTGAGGCTATGGGGGCAGCGTGTGTGTGAGGCTATGGGGGCAGTGTGGGTGAGGCTATGGGAGCAGTGTGGGTGAGGCTATGGGGGCAGCGTGTGTGTGAGGCCATGGGGGCAGTGTGTGTGAGGCTATGGGAGCAGTGAGTGTGAGGCTATGGGGGCAGTGTGTGTGTGTGAGGTTATGGGAGCAGTGTGTGTGAGACTATGGGGGCAATGTGTGTGAGGCTATCGGGGCAGCGTGTGTGTGAGGCTATGGGGCAGTGTGTGTGAGGCTATGGGGGCAGCATGTGTGTGTGAGGCTATGGGAGCAGTGTGTGTGTGTGAGGCTATGGGAGCAGTGTGTGTGAGGCTATGGGAGCAGTGTGTGTGAGGTTATGGGAGCAGTGTGTGTGAGGCTATAGAGGCAGTGTGTGTGAGGCTATAGGGGCAGTGTGTGTGAGGCTATGGGAGCAGTGTGTGTGAGGCTATAGGGGCAGTGTGTGTGTGAGGTTATTGGGGCAGTGTGTGTGAGGTTATTGGGGCAGTGTGTGTGAGACTATGGGGCAGTGTGTGTGAGGCTATGGGGGCAGTGTGTGTGAGGCTATAGGGGCAGTGTGTGTGAGGCTATAGGGGCAGTGTGTGTGAGGCTATGGGGGCAGTGTGTGTGAGGCTATGGGGGCAGTGTGTGTGAGGCTATGGGAGCAGTGTGTGTCAGGCTATGGGGGCAGTGTGTGTGAGGCTATAGGGGCAGTGTGTGTGAGGCTATGGGAGCAGTGTGTGTGAGGCTATGGGGGCAGTGTTTGTGAGGTTATTGGGGCAATGTGTGTGAGGCTAAGGGGGCAGCGTGTGTGTGAGGCTGTGGGGCAGTGTGTGTGAAGCTATGGGGGCAGTGTGTGTGTGAGGTTATGGGGGCAGTGTGTGTGAGGCTATAGGGGTAGTGTGTGTGAGGCTATAGGGGCAGTGTGTGTGAGGCTATGGGAGCAGTGTGTGTGAGGCTATGGGGGCAGTGTTTGTGAGGTTATTGGGGCAGTGTGTGTGAGGCTATAGGGGCACTGTGTGTGTGAGGTTATGGGAGCAGTGTGTGTGAGGCTATGGGGGCAGTATGGGTGTGAGGCTGTGGGGGCAGTGTGTGAGACTATGGGAGCAGTGTGTGTGAGGCTATAGGGGCAGTGTGTGTGAGACTATGGGGGCAGTGTGTGTGTGAGGCTAAGGGGGCAGTGTGTATGTGAGGCTATGGGGGCAGTGTGTATGTGAGGCTATAGGGGCAGTGTGTGTGAGGCTATGGGGGCAGTGTGTGTGTGAGGCTATGGGGGCAGTGTGTGTGTGTGAGGCTATAGGGGCAGTGTGTGTGTGAGGCTATGGGGCAGTGTTTGTGAGGTTATTGGGGCAGTGTGTGTGAGGCTATGGGGGGCAGTGTTTGTGTGAGGCTATGGGGGCAGTGTGTGTGAGGCTATGGGGGCAGTGTGTGTGAGGTTATGGGAGCAGTGTGTGTGAGGCTATGGGGGCAGCGTGTGTGTGAGGCTATGGGGGCAGCGTGTGTGTGAGGCTATGGGGGCAGTGTGTGTGAGGTTATGGGAGCAGTGTGTGTGAGGCTATGGGGGCAGTGTGTGTGAGGCTATGGGAGCAGTGTGTGTGAGGCTATGGGGGCAGCGTGTGTGTGAGGCTATGGGGGCAGTGTGTGTGAGGCTATGGGAGCAGTGTGTGTGAGGCTAGGGGGCAGCGTGTGTGTGAGGCCATGGGGGCAGTGTGTGTGAGGCTATGGGAGCAGTGAGTGTGAGGCTATGGGGGCAGTGTGTGTGTGTGAGGTTATGGGAGCAGTGTGTGTGAGACTATGGGGGCAATGTGTGTGAGGCTATGGGGGCAGCGTGTGTGTGAGGCTATAGGGGCAGTGTGTGTGAGGCTATGGGAGCAGTGTGTGTGAGGCTATAGGGGCAGTGTGCGTGAGGCTATGGGGGCAGTGTGTGTGAGGCTATAGGGGCAGCGTGTGTGAGGCTATGGGAGCAGCGTGTGTGAGGCTATGGGGGCAGCGTGTGTGTGAGGCTATGGGGCAGTGTGTGTGAAGCTATGGGGGCAGTGTGTGTGTGAGGTTATGGGGGCAGTGTGTGTGAGGCTACAGGGGCAGTGTGTGTGAGGCTATGGGAGCAGTGTGTGTGAGGCTATGGGGGCAGTGTGTGTGAGGTTATTGGGGCAGTGTGTGTGAGGCTATAGGGGCACTGTGTGTGTGAAGTTATGGGAGCAGTGTGTGTGAGGCTATGGGGGCATTATGGGTGTGAGGCTATGGGGGCAGTGTGTGTGAGACTATGGGAGCAGTGTGTGTGAGGCTATAGGGGCAGTGTGTGTGAGACTATGGGGGCAGTGTGTGTGTGAGGCTATGGGGGCAGTGTGTATGTGAGGCTATGGGGCAGTGTGTATGTGAGGCTTTTGGGGCAGTGTGTGTGAGGCTATGGGGGCAGTGTGTGTGTGAGGCTATGGGGGCAGTGTGTGTGTGAGGCTATGGGGGCAGTGTGTGTGTGAGGCTATGGGGGCAGTGTTTGTGAGGTTATTGGGGCAGTGTGTGTGAGGCTATGGGGGGCAGTGTGTGTGTGAGGCTATGGGGGCAGTGTGTGTGAGGCTATGGGAGCAGTGTGTGTGAGGCTATGGGGGCAGCGTGTGTGTGAGGCTATGGGGGCAGCGTGTGTGTGAGGCTATGGGGGCAGTGTGTGTGAGGTTATGGGAGCAGTGTGTGTGCGGCTATGGGGGCAGTGTGTGTGAGGCTATGGGAGCAGTGTGTGTGAGGCTATAGGGGCAGTGTGTGTGAGGCTATGGGGGCAGTGTGTGTGAGGCTATAGGGGCAGTGTGTGTGAGGCTATGGGAGCAGTGTGTGTGAGGCTATGGGGGCAGTGTTTGTGAGGTTATTGGGGCAATGTGTGTGAGGCTATGGGGGCAATGTGTGTGTGAGGCTATGGGGCAGTGTGTGTGAAGCTATGGGGGCAGTGTGTGTGTGAGGTTATGGGGGCAGTGTGTGTGAGGCTATAGGGGCAGTGTGTGTGAGGCTATAGGGGCAGTGTGTGTGAGGCTATGGGAGCAGTGTGTGTGAGGCTATGGGGGCAGTGTTTGTGAGGTTATTGGGGCAGTGTGTGTGAGGCTATAGGGGCACTGTGTGTGTGAAGTTATGGGAGCAGTGTGTGTGAGGCTATGGGGGCAGTATGGGTGTGAGGCTATGGGGGCAGTATGGGTGTGAGGCTATGGGGGCAGTGTGTGTGAGAAAATGGGAGCAGTGTGTGTGAGGCTATAGGGGCAGTGTGTGTGAGAGTATGGGGGCAGTGTGTGTGTGAGGCTATGGGGGCAGTGTGTGTGTGAGGCTATGGGGGCAGTGTGTATGTGAGGCTATAGGGGCAGTGTGTGTGAGGCTATGGGGGCAGTGTGTGTGTGAGGCTATGGGGGCAGTGTGTGTGTGAGGCTATGGGGGCAGTGTTTGTGAGGTTATTGGGGCAGTGTGTGTGAGGCTATGGGGGCAGTTTGTGTGTGAGGCTATGGGGGCAGTGTGTGTGAGGCTATGGGAGCAGTGTGTGTGAGGCTATGGGGGCAGCGTGTGTGTGAGGCAATGGGGGCAGCGTGTGTGTGAGGCTATGGGGGCAGTGTGTGTGAGGTTATGGGAGCAGTGTGTGTGAGGCTATGGGGGCAGTGTGTGTGAGGCTATGGGAGCAGTGTGTGTGAGGCTATGGGGGCAGCGTGTGTGTGAGGCTATGGGGGCAGTGTGGTTGAGGCTATGGGAGCAGTGTGTGTGAGGCTATCGGGGCAGTGTGTGTGAGGCTATGGGAGCAGTGAGTGTGAGGCTATGGGGGCAGTGTGTGTGTGTGAGGTTATGGGAGCAGTGTGTGTGAGACTATGGGGGCAATGTGTGTGAGGCTATCGGGGCAGCGTGTGTTTGAGGCTATGGGGCAGTGTGTGTGAGGCTATGGGGGCAGCATGTGTGTGTGAGGCTATGGGAGCAGTGTGTGTGTGTGAGGCTATGGGAGCAGTGTGTGTGAGGCTATGGGAGCAGTGTGTGTGAGGTTATGGGAGCAGTGTGTGAGGCTATAGGGGCAGTGTGTGTGAGGCTATAGGGGCAGTGTGTGTGAGGCTATGGGAGCAGTGTGTGTGAGGCTATAGGGGCAGTGTGTGTGTGAGGTTATTGGGGCAGTGTGTGTGAGGTTATTGGGGCAGTGTGTGTGAGACTATGGGGGCAGTGTGTGTGAGGCTATGGGGGCAGTGTGTGTGAGGCTATAGGGGCAGTGTGTGTGAGGCTATAGGGGCAGTGTGTGTGAGGCTATAGGGGCAGTGTGTGTGAGGCTATGGGGGCAGTGTGTGTGAGGCTATAGGGGCAGTGTGTGTGAGGCTATGGGAGCAGTGTGTGTGAGGCTATGGGGGCAGTGTGTGTGAGGCTATAGGGGCAGTGTGTGTGAGGCTATGGGAGCAGTGTGTGTGAGGCTATGGGGGCAGTGTTTGTGAGGTTATTGGGGCAATGTGTGTGAGGCTAAGGGGGCAGCGTGTGTGTGAGGATATGGGGCAGTGTGTGTGAAGCTATGGGGGTAGTGTGTGTGTGAGGTTATGGGGGCAGTGTGTGTGAGGCTATAGGGGCAGTGTGTGTGAGGCTATGGGAGCAGTGTGTGTGAGGCTATGGGGGCAGTGTTTGTGAGGTTATTGGGGCAGTGTGTGTGAGGCTATAGGGGCACTGTGTGTGTGAGGTTATGGGAGCAGTGTGTGTGAGGCTATGGGGGCAGTATGGGTGTGAGGCTGTGGGGGCAGTATGGGTGTGAGGCTATGGGGGCAGTGTGTGTGAGACTATGGGAGCAGTGTGTGTGAGGCTATAGGGGCAGTGTGTGTGAGACTATGGGGGCAGTGTGTGTGTGAGGCTAAGGGGGCAGTGTGTATGTGAGGCTATGGGGGCAGTGTGTATGTGAGGCTATAGGGGCAGTGTGTGTGAGGCTATGGGGGCAGTGTGTGTGTGAGGCTATGGGGGCAGTGTGTGTGTGAGGCTATAGGGGCAGTGTGTGTGTTAGGCTATGGGGCAGTGTTTGTGAGGTTATTGGGGCAGTGTGTGTGAGGCTATGGGGGGCAGTGTTTGTGTGAGGCTATGGGGGCAGTGTGTGTGAGGCTATGGGGGCAGTGTGTGTGAGGCTATGGGAGCAGTGTGTGTGAGGCTATGGGGGCAGGTGTGTGTGAGGCTATGGGGCAGCGTGTGTGTGAGGCTATGGGGGCAGTGTGTGTGAGGTTATGGGAGCAGTGTGTGTGAGGCTATGGGGGCAGTGTGTGTGAGGCTATGGGAGCAGTGTGTGTGAGGCTATGGGGGCAGCGTGTGTGTGAGGCTATGGGGGCAGTGTGTGTGAGGCTATGGGAGCAGTGTGTGTGAGGCTATGGGGGCAGCGTGTGTGTGAGGCCATGGGGGCAGTGTGTGTGAGGCTATGGGAGCAGTGAGTGTGAGGCTATGGGGGCAGTGTGTGTGTGTGAGGTTATGGGAGCAGTGTGTGTGAGACTATGGGGGCAATGTGTGTGAGGCTATGGGGGCAGCGTGTGTGTGAGGCTATAGGGGCAGTGTGTGTGAGGCTATGGGAGCAGTGTGTGTGAGGCTATGGGGCAGTGTGTGTGAGGCTATGGGGGCAGTGTGTGTGAGGCTATAGGGGCAGTGTGTGTGAGGCTATGGGAGCAGTGTGTGTGAGGCTATGGGGCAACGTGTGTGTGAGGCTATGGGGCAGTGTGTGTGAAGCTATGGGGGCAGTGTGTGTGTGAGGTTATGGGGGCAGTGTGTGTGAGGCTATAGGGGCAGTGTGTGTGAGGCTACAGGGGCAGTGTGTGTGAGGCTATGGGAGCAGTGTGTGTGAGGCTATGGGGGCAGTGTTTGTGAGGTTATTGGGGCAGTGTGTGTGAGGCTATTGGGGCACTGTGTGTGTGAAGTTATGGGAGCAGTGTGTGTGAGGCTATGGGGGCAGTATGGGTGTGAGGCTATGGGGGCAGAGTGTGTGAGACTATGGGAGCAGTGTGTGTGAGGCTATAGGGGCAGTGTGTGTGAGACTAAGGGGGCAGTGTGTGTGTGAGGCTATGGGGGCAGTGTGTATGTGAGGCTATGGGGGCAGTGTGTATGTGAGGCTATGGGGGCAGTGTGTGTGAGGCTATGGGGGCAGTGTGTGTGTGAGGCTATGGGGGCAGTGTGTGTGTGAGGCTATGGGGCAGTGTGTGTGTGAGGCTATGGGGCAGTGTTTGTGAGGTTATGGGGGCAGTGTGTGTGAGGCTATGGGGGGCAGCATGTGTGTGTGAGGCTATGGGAGCAGTGTGTGTGTGTGAGGCTATGGGAGCAGTGTGTGTGAGGCTATGGGAGCAGTGTGTGTGAGGCTATGGGGGCAGTGTGTGTGAGGCTATAGGGGCAGTGTGTGTGAGGCTATGGGAGCAGTGTGTGTGAGGCTATAGGGGCAGTGTGTGTGTGAGGTTATTGGGGCAGTGTGTGTGAGACTATGGGGCAGTGTGTGTGAGGCTATGGGGGCAGTGTGTGTGAGGCTATGGGGGCAGTTTGTGTGAGGCTATAGGGGCAGTGTGTGTGAGGCTATAGGTGCAGTGTGTGTGAGGCTATAGGGGCAGTGTGTGTGAGGCTATGGGGGCAGTGTGTGTGAGGCTATAGGGGCAGTGTGTGTGAGGCTATGGGAGCACTGTGTGTGAGGCTATGGGGGCAGTGTGTGTGAGGCTATAGGGGCAGTGTGTGTGAGGCTATGGGAGCAGTGTGTGTGAGGCTATGGGGGCAGTGTTTGTGAGGTTATTGGGGCAATGTGTGTGAGGCTAAGGGGGCAGCGTGTGTGTGAGGCTATGGGGCAGTGTGTGTGAAGCTATGGGGGCAGTGTGTGTGTGAGGTTATGGGGGCAGTGTGTGTGAGGCTATAGGGGCAGTGTGTGTGAGGCTATAGGGGCAGAGTGTGTGAGGCTATGGGAGCAGTGTGTGTGAGGCTATGGGGGCAGTGTTTGTGAGGTTATTGGGGCAGTGTGTGTGAGGCTATAGGGGCACTGTGTGTGTGAGGTTATGGGAGCAGTGTGTGTGAGGCTATCGGGGCAGTATGGGTGTGAGGCTATGGGGGCAGTATGGGTGTCAGGCTATGGGGGCAGTGTGTGTGAGACTATGGGAGCAGTGTGTGTGAGGCTATAGGGGCAGTGTGTGTGAGACTATGGGGGCAGTGTGTGTGTGAGGCTATGGGGGCAGTGTGTATGTGAGGCTATGGGGGCAGTGTGTATGTGAGGCTATAGGGGCAGTGTGTGTGAGGATATGGGGGCAGTGTGTGTGTGAGGCTATGGGGGCAGTGTGTGTGTGAGGCTATAGGGGCAGTGTGTGTGTGAGGCTATGGGGGCAGTGTTTGTGAGGTTATTGGGGCAGTGTGTGTGAGGCTATGGGGGGCAGTGTTTGTGTGAGGCTATGGGGGCAGTGTGTGTGAGGCTATGGGGGCAGCGTGTGTGTGAGGCCATGGGGGCAGTGTGTGTGAGGCTATGGGAGCAGTGAGTGTGAGGCTATGGGGGCAGTGTGTGTGTGTGTGAGGTTATGGGAGCAGTGTGTGTGAGACTATGGGGGCAATGTGTGTGAGGCTATGGGGGCAGCGTGTGTGTGAGGCTATGGGGCAGTGTGTGTGAGGCTATGGGGGCAGCATGTGTGTGTGAGGCTATGGGAGCAGTGTGTGTGTGTGAGGCTATGGGAGCAGTGTGTGTGAGGCTATGGGAGCAGTGTGTGTGAGGTTATGGGAGCAGTGTGTGTGAGGCTATGGGGGCAGTGTGTGTGAGGCAATGGGGGCAGTGTGTGTGAGGCTATGGGGGCAGTGTGTGTGAGGCTATAGGGGCAGTGTGTGTGAGGCTATAGGGGCAGTGTGTGTGAGGCTATGGGGGCAGTGTGTGTGAGGCTATGGGAGCAGTGTTTGTGTGGTTATGGGGGCAGTGTGTGTGAGGTTATGGGGGCAGTGTGTGTGAGGTTATGGGGGCAGTGTGTGTGAGGTTATGGGGGCTGTGTGTGTGAGGCTATAGGGGCAGTGTGTGTGAGGCTATGGGGGCAGTGTGTGTGAGGCTATGGGAGCAGTGTGTGTGAGGTTATTGGGGCAGTGTGTGTGAGGTTATTGGGGCAGTGTGTGTGAGGCTATGGGGGCAGCATGTGTGTGTGAGGCTATGGGAGCAGTGTGTGTGTGTGAGGCTATGGGAGCAGTGTGTGTGAGGCTATGGGAGCAGTGTGTGTGAGGTTATGGGAGCAGTGTGTGTGAGGCTATAGGGGCAGTGTGTGTGAGGCTATAGGGGCAGTGTGTGTGTGAGGTTATTGGGGCAGTGTGTGTGAGGTTATGGGGGCAGTGTGTGTGAGGCTATGGGGGCAGTGTGTGTGAGGCAATGGGGGCAGTGTGTGTGAGGCTATGGGGGCAGTGTGTGTGAGGCTATAGGGGCAGTGTGTGTGAGGCTATAGGGGCAGTGTGTGTGAGGCTATGGGGGCAGTGTGTGTGAGGCTATGGGGGCAGTGTGTGTGAGGTTATTGGGGCAGTGTGTGTGAGGCTATGGGGGCAGTGTGTGTGAGGCTATGGGGGCAGTGTGTGTGAGGCTATGGGGGCAGTATGGGTGTGAGGCTATGGGGCAGTATGGGTGTGAGGCTATGGGGGCATTGTGTGTCAGCCTTGAATATGGTAAGTGGCTGTTAATGCCTAAACCTAAGTCTCACTCCTTTGTGCCTAAACCTAACCCCTCCCCTTAGTTCCTAACCCTAAGCCCCTCAGTGGTGCCTAACCCTAATCCCCACTAGGGGTGCCTAAACCTAACCTCCCCCCCAAAACGTAACGCTAACCCCGCTATGCTACCTAAACCTAACACTATACCCCCCACCGCGGCTAAAGACGCCCCCAGCTTACCTTGTTCAGTCTGGCATCTTATCTGTATTCCGGTGGCGGGATTTAGATAGGCATTGGTATTTCGACGCCTATCTTAAGTCCCGTGTCGGGCTTCCACCGGCGGGATTCAGACTGGCGGCATGCTGGTCGCTGGTCTGGTAACTACATCCCATTAGGACATTTGTGGCTGTATAGTGTTCCTATTTTAGGTGTGGACATGTATGAATGGACAGGGATGTAATTATATTGCCGGTGGATGGATGCTGGCCGCCGACATACTGATGCTGAAATCCCGCCACCTGGCATAATGCCGACGCCAATATCCCGAAGGATATCAGGATACCGGCGTCGGCATCCTGAACCACCGAAATCCTGAACGTCCAGACTCAAGTAAGTATACTAGTTTTCCCGGGTATGGGGGGGCATTAGGCACTCCCGGGGGCGAGATTAGGGTTAGGCACTTCCCCCGGGAGGGTTAGGCTACGCGGAGGGGGAGTTAGGGTTAGGCACCACTGGGGGGAGGTTTGGGTTAGGCACCACTAAGGGAGGGTTAGGGTTGAGGGGGACAGGAGAGGGTTAGCATACTTACCAGCCCTAGAGCCGTATTCAATTTGAGCCGAGTTGAGATACTTTTCCGCGGCCCGGCCTTTCGTCTACATCGCTTGTTTTGCAGGCGGAAAAGTCTCGCGCGCGTGCCCGCGTATCTCCGTATTCAATTTGAAAGTACGCGAAAACGGGACCCAGAGAAACTTGAACAGGCGGAAAGTCCTGTCAGAAATGGGGAAATCAGCCTGACACCCCCCAAAAGATGCTCTGACATGGGGGGTTAGCTATGGTACCCCCCCCCCCCCCGATTTGGCTTGCTGAAGGTATTTGGAGTTTTTAAACAGGCTCAAATAGCAGAATGGTATTCAAGAGGTTTTTTTCCAGAAAATAACTTATCCCAGCAAATTTGGGGTACTTGGAAATGGGGGTCAGCATATTTAAAAGTTGGTAAAGTGAAGTTGAAAAAATCATGAAAAATCCACCTGCCGGAAGCACCTGCAATAAAAAAAACACTTGGGGCATACTTGAGGACCCCCCATAGTCAAGTTCGCTAGTTTTTAACCTTGTACCCCAACTCCCTTTTTCAAATTTTTTGGGGTGTCCATAAGTGTTTTTTTTTTTTTTTTTGACACAGATTACCTTTGGGGGGACTGTCTGAAGGCTGCACGGGGGTTCCCGCAACGTTGCACCCTAAAACCCCAATTCTGCACTTTTTTCCGCCTGCTATTCACAGGCGAAACTTTTTGGACTAGTACATTGCATTGACTTTCCACCTAGGCGGAAAGTCTTTCAAATTGAATACGGAGTAAAATCAAAGCAGGCGAAAATGACGTCATCGCCGAAAAGTTTTTGCCAAAAGCATGTGAACGGCTTTTCACTCCAAATTGAATACTGGCCCTAGTCGGGATGTTTAGTCTTCAGGCTTCCAGCGTCGGTATTTGAACCGTTCAGCCACCGGTATTTCATACCCATTCCGTATAGACAATAAGGGGACAATTTAGGTAGCAGCGGCTTCTGTAAGCTGCTGCTTCCCGGCGGATTGCAGGTGAATTTTTTAAATGACATCCGGCGTGCTCAGCCCCACACTGACTCCGAGGACCGTTTTATATATGTAACTGCAACCGGCCCCTTATTCTCTATGGATGTGAGGAAGCTGCACACTGATATAATATAGTTATAATATATATATATATATATATATATATGGTTAACGCCCTTAACCATAACACCCTAACCATCCCCTCCCACAGCTTAACCCTAGACATCCCCTCCCACAGCCTAACCCTCATCTCTGCAGCATAACCGTCCCCTGCCGCAACCTAACCATCCTCTCCCCCAGCTTAACCCTAACCATCCCCTCCCACATCCTAACCCTTCCTTCCCACAGCTTAACCCTCCCCTGCCGCAACCTAACCCTCATCTCCCACTGCCTAACCCTGCTCTCCCACAGACTAACCCTAACCATCCCCTCCCACAGCCTAACCCTTTCTTCCCGCAGCCTAAGCCTCCCCTGACGCAAACTAACCCTGCCCCTCCCTGCCGCAACCTAACCCTACTCTCCCACAGACTAACCCTAACCATCCCCTCCCACAGCCTAACCCTCGTCTCCAGCAGCCTAGCCTTAACCGTCCCCTCCCGCTGCCTAACCCTTCCCACCCACAGACTAACCCTTCCCTCCCACAGACTAACCCTCCCCTCCCACAGACTAATCGTAACCATCCCCTCCCACAGACTAACCCTAACCATCCCCTCCCACAGACTAACCCTTCCCTCCCACAGCCTAACCATGCACTCCCCCAGCTTAACCCTAACCATCCCATCCCACAGACTAACCCTAACCATCCCCTTCCACAGACTAACCCTAACCATCCCCTCCCACACCCTAACCCTTCCCTCCCACAGACTAACCCTCCCCTCCCACAGACTAACCCTAACCATCCCCTCCCACAGACTAACCCTAACCATCCCCTCCCACAGACTAACCCTTCCCTCCCACAGCCTAACCATGCACTCCCCCAGCTTAACCCTAACCATCCCCTCCCACAGACTAACCCTAACCATCCCCTCCCACAGCCTAACCCTTTCTTCCCGCAGCCTAAGCCTCCCCTGCCACAACCTAACCCTCCCCTGCCGCAACCTAACCCTACTCTCCCACAGACTAACCCTAACCATCCCCTCCCACAGCCTAACCCTCACCTCCCGCAGCCTAACCCTCCCCTGCCGCAACCTAACCCTACTCTCCCACAGACTAACCCTAACCATCCCCTCCCACAGCCTAACCCTCATCTCCCGCAGCCTAGCCATAACCGTCCCCTCCCGCTGCCTAACCCTTCCCACCCACAGCCTAACCCTGCCCTCCCACAGCTTAACCCTAACCATCCCCTCCCACAGCTTAACCCTAGCCATCCCCTCCCACAGCCTAACCCTCGTCTCCCGCAGCCTAGCCATAACCGTCCCCTCCCGCTGCCTAACCCTTCCCACCCACAGACTAACCCTGCCCTCCCACAGCTTAACCCTAACCAACCCCTCCCACAGCTTAACCCTAACCATCCCCTCCCACAGCCTAACCCTCATCTCCCGCAGCCTAACCCTCCCCTGCCGCAACCTAACCATCCTCTCCCCCAGCTTAACCCTAACCATCCCCTCCCACATCCTAACCCTTCCTTCCCACAGCTTAACCCTCCCCTGCCGCAACCTAACCCTCATCTCCCACTGCCTAACCCTGCTCTCCCACAGACTAACCCTAACCATCCCCTCCCACAGCCTAACCCTTTCTTCCCGCAGCCTAAGCCTCCCCTGCCGCAACCTAACCCTCCCCTGCCGCAACCTAACCCTACTCTCCCACAGACTAACCCTAACCATCCCCTCCCACAGCCTAACCCTCGTCTCCAGCAGCCTAGCCATAACCGTCCCCTCCCGCTGCCTAACCCTTCCCACCCACAGACTAACCCTTCCCTCCCACAGACTAACCCTCCCCTCCCACAGACTAACCGTAACCATCCCCTCCCACAGACTAACCCTAACCATCCCCTCCCACAGACTAACCCTTCCCTCCCACAGCCTAACCATGCACTCCCCCAGCTTAACCCTAACCATCCCATCCCACAGACTAACCCTAACCATCCCCTCCCACAGACTAACCCTAACCATCCCCTCCCACAGCCTAACCCTTTCTTCCTGCAGCCTAAGCCTCCCCTGCCACAACCTAACCCTCCCCTGCTGCAACCTAACCCTACTCTCCCACAGACTAACCCTAACCATCCCCTCCCACAGCCTAACCCTCGCCTCCCGCAGCCTAACCCTCCCCTGCTGCAACCTAACCCTACTCTCCCACAGACTAACCCTAACCATCCCCTCCCACAGCCTAACCCTCGTCTCCCGCAGCCTAGCCATAACCGTCCCCTCCCGCTGCCTAACCCTTCCCACCCACAGCCTAACCCTGCCCTCCCACAGCTTAACCCTAACCATCCCCTCCCACAGCTTAACCCTAGCCATCCCCTCCCACAGCCTAACCCTCGTCTCCCGCAGCCTAGCCATAACCGTCCCCTCCCGCTGCCTAACCCTTCCCACCCACAGACTAACCCTGCCCTCCCACAGCTTAACCCTAACCAACCCCTCCCACAGCTTAACCCTAACCATCCCCTCCCACAGCCTAACCCTCATCTCCCGCAGCCTAACCCTCCCCTGCCGCAACCTAACCATCCTCTCCCCCAGCTTAACCCTAACCATCCCCTCCCACATCCTAACCCTTCCTTCCCACAGCTTAACCCTCCCCTGCCGCAACCTAACCCTCATCTCCCACTGCCTAACCCTGCTCTCCCACAGACTAACCCTAACCATCCCCTCCCACAGCCTAACCCTTTCTTCCCGCAGCCTAAGCCTCTCCTGCCGCAACCTAACCCTCCCCTACCGCAACCTAACCCTACTCTCCCACAGACTAACCCTAACCATCCCCTCCCACAGCCTAACCCTCGTCTCCAGCAGCCTAGCCATAACCGTCCCCTCCCGCTGCCTAACCCTTCCCACCCAGACTAACCCTTCCCTCCCACAGACTAACCCTCCCCTCCCACAGACTAACCCTAACCATCCCCTCCCACAGACTAACCCTAACCATCCCCTCCCACAGACTAACCCTTCCCTCCCACAGCCTAACCATGCACTCCCCAGCTTAACCCTAACCATCCCCTCCCACAGACTAACCCTAACCATCCCCTCCCACACCCTAACCCTTCCCTCCCACAGCCTAACCCTAACCATCCCCTCCCACAGACTAACCCTTCCCTCCCACAGCCTAACCATGCACTCCCCCAGCTTAACCCTAACCATCCCCTCCCACAGACTAACCCTAACCATCCCCTCCCACAGCCTAACCCTTTCTTCCCACAGCCTAAGCCTCCCCTGCCACAACCTAACCCTCCCCTGCCGCAACCTAACCCTACTCTCCCACAGACTAACCCTAACCATCCTCTCCCACAGCCTAACCCTCGCCTCCCGCAGCCTAACCCTCCCCTGCCGCAACCTAACCCTACTCTCCCACAGACTAACCCTAACCATCCCCTCCCACAGCCTAACCCTCATCTCCCGCAGCCTAGCCATAACCGTCCCCTCCCGCTGCCTAACCCTTCCCACCCACAGCCTAACCCTGCCCTCCCACAGCTTAACCCTAACCATCCCCTCCCACAGCTTAACCCTAGCCATCCCCTCCCACAGCCTAACCCTCGTCTCCCGCAGCCTAGCCATAACCGTCCCCTCCCGCTGCCTAACCCTTCCCACCCACAGACTAACCCTGCCCTCCCACAGCTTAACCCTAACCAACCCCTCCCACAGCTTAACCCTAACCATCCCCTCCCACAGCCTAACCCTCATCTCCCGCAGCCTAACCCTCCCCTGCCGCAACCTAACCATCCCCTCCCCCAGCTTAACCCTAACCATCCCCTCCCACATCCTAACCCTTCCTTCCCACAGCCTAACCCTCCCCTGCTGCAACCTAACCCTCATCTCCCACTGCCTAACCCTAACCATCCCCTCCCACAGCCTAACCCTTACCTCCCACAGACTAACCCTGCCCTCCCACAGACTAACCCTAACCATCCCCTCCCACAGCCTAACCCTTCCCTCCCACAGACTAACCCTAACCATCCCCTCCCACAGGTTAACCCTTCTTCCCCTCCCGCAGCCTAGCCCTAATCCTTTCCCCAAGTGCTTAACCCTCCCGTCCTACAGCCTAAAGTCGGGTATCCACTACCCGATTAAACAGAGCGATTGATAACGACAGATTGGCCATGTTCGGGGATGAGGGAGGGTGCATACATTGAACGACTGATCGTTCAGTGTAGGCACAACACAGACTGTGATACGACTGCACGATTACAATGTCGTAATCATGCAGTAGTTTCAGTCTGCTAGTGGAGCTTATCACCCTAACCCTCCCCCTAATGCCTATACCTAATCCTTAACGTCGGGATTGTGACCACCGTAATCCTGACTACATCCCGCCTCTACAGAGAATGGAAGTGCCTGCTCTTAGGCCGGCTGGAGTTGTCACTTCTCTCTGGCTGATATACCTTGAGAAAGATCCCGGGGAGGATCAACAAGCATTGGTGAGATGGTGTGCACTGCAGCCATACTAAGCCCGGGCACTTCCATTCTCTATACACGCCGAGGGATTGTTCAGAACATGAGGAGTCGCCTGTTCCAAAAAAGTGTATCCAGGATTTGTACATAATGGAAACGGTTATTTTGATGTTATCACCAATATTTGTAAGAATGTGGTCTACTGTGACAATTCAGCACCAACCAGTAATATCACCACGGCAACGTGGAGGAAGCCATTTTGTGAGCTGCCCTGGTTCCTTGTTATTTAATAGGTCACCTTCTTATGAAGATTGGCTTAGGCCAGAAAATGTCTGACTCCTCTGTGTTTAGGCGACAGGTGTCCATTAAACACAAGACATAGATGTTTCTTAGTTTCCTGTTGTAAATCAACCTTTTATTAAACGAAATGACTGTATAGGAGAGGAGAGGGTTAAACCTCCTAGGCTGGGGGCAGACCAGTGTGGGGAATCATGTGATAATTAGGGCCTATGGGTTCTTAGGATTGTAGGTTTTAGCAGGAATATTAGAGTTTGTTGGAGGCGGAGTCAGCCTCTTTTGTTCCTGTCTTCCCACCCTCCCTCCCTAAATTTTATGTTATGGGCTCTCTTTGATTTGGGTTTGGTGATTTCTTCGTTGGCTATTTTAGGCGGGAAAGAACGGCAGGTTACTCTATTAGCACTGTGAATATTGGTTTACTTTTTGTTTCGCTCACCTTCGTTGACTGTTAAAGTCTGCTGGACCACCCCGCCGGGGGCAGCATCATCACCTTTCCGGGTGGGTAGTCAAGGTAGAAGGCTTGAGCGTATTGTGTTGTGGTTAGAGTGTTTATAGTGGTAGGCTTGGGCTGTTGTTAGCCGTTCTTTCTTTGCCACCATATTTAAATTAATTTAATTAATTTTAGTAATTAATTCATTATATGTTAATTAAATAAAATAGCTAACAATTCTGCCAAATACAAGTCTCTGTGTCTTTATTTCAATTGCGTATGTTTTATTGTCAATGATTCACGCACTGGTCAATCCTCAGACGATGGGAGGTTTAATTTAAATTTACAGCAAGAAATGATGCAAAAGGCGCAAGAATATAATGGTTTCCTGGCCCTGGATTTAGGCCACTAATTCCACAACATACATTTACAAATCCGCAAGGACCTCACAAACTGCTGCCGGAATCCTTCATAACTCGGGGGCTATTGTTAGCAGCATAAGGAGTGAGCCTGCTTTCATCAATTGCTGCACAGAAGCCTGATACGGTTATTTATCAAACCTGGCAGATCTTCACTGCTAATACGCCCCAGATGTGTCCAATTTCCTGGACCTAAATCCTGCTCTCAGCGTATTCACCAAAGAGGCACGTCGCAGGTCTCAGAGGACGCCGCATTTTATTTATTCATCAGTCTTTGCTGCTTTGGTAAATTGTTTTAGTAGGTATAAAAGTGGAATTATTGATGAGAATCCCCTCATTATTTATCAGGCTAGGGTTGCTCATACGGCGCTGTACCCCTGGCACGTGACTGGTGGTGGGGCCATCACTTTAAGGGGGATATTGAAAGAGATTACAGGAGCTATTTATGAAACTGTTTCTTATAGCTACTCGGCAGCTGAGTGTAACCGAGCGCTGGGGGTAATATTGTCCAGAGGTGATGAGATTACCTGATCACTTCCCCGAGTCAGCCTCCGCCATTGTGCGCATACTCCTGGGGGTGACGGGCAGATCCCAGTCGCAAAAATTACATCGGGGCTTGTGACGAGACCCTTGTGGTAGGGTCTCATCTGCCGCAAGCCCCAGTGAGCTTTCGGCTCTATTAGAGCCGGAAGCTCACCACTGACATCACGAGTGATGTCAGTGGGGCCGGCCCCAAACGGCAGGCGTTCCGTCGGGAACGCCTCCGTTTGGCAAGCCACCCCCCCGCCCTGCCTACAAAATGGTGCGGGCTGTCGATCACCATCACCGTGCCCAGGGCCTCTACATCGACCCGCGCGCATCAGCGCTTGCGAGCGGGTCTGAATGAGACCCATAGTTATAAATAATGCTTTATTCTGGCAACACCATCCTGATACACCATCCTTGCTAGAACAGACATTATGATACATAGGGGCTGATTCTTAATCAGGTGGAATGGCGCAAATGGTGAGTTTTTGCACACAGCGTTTGCGCAGATGCAAATTTAAACAATTGTCTCCATCCTATTCTGAGTCGGATCTGATTTTCTGTGCAGGTGTGGTGTAGGTACGTGCAGTCAGAGTAGGCGGAGCCTTGGCTGTCATACTCCTGAGATTTGATATAAAATTAGTAGAATAATACAAAGATATTTATAACTTACAAGCATCTTCTTTGTTTTTTGGGAATGGGACTGTTTAACCCTCCCCCCCATGGCTAAGTAGAACGGGCGCCCATACTTACCTCGATCGAGCCCTCGTTGTTCTATTTCTGGCATTGCGATTATGACAGGCGTCGGTATCTTGACACTTGTGATAAAAGACTGGCAGCTGCAAGGAGTTAACTATATCCCGTTTATTGTAATCATTCTTATGGTTAACACTCACCAGCTTTGTGGAGCTCCCTGAGACTGTAGGGAGATGAGGCAGCAACAGCTCAGCCTCACTTCCGTATAGTCAGACACTGCTTGCAGAGCTGGGGGCAGGGCCATACCACGGGCAGTAAGCTGCACCGAAAGAGAGCTAATAGAGGCATGCCTCTGAGAATGGGAGGAGTGCCTTGAGCATTGATGGACACCTTGGATGTGTCATGTGATCAGGAAGTGCACTGCAGTGTTTAGAGATCGGATAGCAGAAGGAAGAGAAGACACAGTGATGCAGGTAGGAGAATCAATGGACACTGAAGATTAGTGTAGCGAGGGAAGAGTAAAGCTGGGTACACACTTAATGATGTGTACCCAACAAGATGTCGTCCATGGAGGGTCCCGAAGGGGGTGCCTGCATTAGTAGGTGCATACACACTTGCCGATGCCGGCAGCAACGGAGCAACAGCGGGTCTATGCTGCAGTTGGAAACATGGCCCCCGCTGATGATATTGCCCGTCGGTCCTGCACACAGTCACTATGGGTGCGACTTAGAATCAGCCCCATAGGCTGGCTCTGGCACTTGGAGACTACTGCCGGTAAGTGTGATAGTTGCTACCAGTGTGGTTATCACCAGGTGTAAAAGGCAAACTGAGAGCAAACGACAAACAGAGCCGTTCCTTCTAACTTTATTTTTCTGAATAGTTATTTAATTTTTTTTTTACTGCGAATGACTGGAGGTATCATTATCCTCATTATGTAGTCACAGCAGATACGTCTCCTGACATGGGGTGTGGTATGTTAGGTCGACATTTATCTTGTTGATGTGCATCAGGTCGACATGAGAATGTCAACATGGTAGAAATGGCGACATGCAGCCAGCTCCAGCGTCTTTTTCCCGATCCCAGTGGTCATGTGACGCCAGTTCCGGCGGGATGGTTTGATTAGTCTGGCATGCATGTAAATTAGGGGTGTGCACCGGCCACTTTTTGTGTTTTGGTTTTGGATCTGGATCTTTCTTCGTGTTTTGGATCTGGATTGGTTTTGCCAAAACCACCCTTCCGTGTTTTGGGTTCTGGGTTTTGTGTTTTGGATCTGTATTTTTTTTTTAAAAAGCATAAAAACAGCTAAAATCACAGAATTTGTGGGTTTTTCTGCTCCTATGCTATTATTAACCTCAATGACCTTAATTTCCACTAATTTCCAGTCTATTCTGAACACCTCACACCTCACAATAGTGTTTTTATGTCCAAAAGGTTGCACCGAGGTAGCTGGATGACTATGCTAAGCGACACGAGTGGGCAGCACAAACACGTGACCCATCTAGGCGTGATACTGCAGTGGCAGACAGGATGGCAGTTTGAAAAACTAGGCCCCAAACAGTACATAATGCAAAGAAAAAAAAGAGGTGCAAGATGGAATTGTCCTTGGGCCCTCCCACCCACCCTTATGTTGTATAAACAGGACATGCACACTTTAACAAACCAATCATTTCAGCGCCAGGGTCTGCCACACAACTGTGGCTGAAATGATTGGTTCGTTTGGGCCCCCACAAAACAAGCTGGCAATTAATCTGTCCCTACACAAACTGGCTCTACGGAGTCAAGATGTCGTCCTCATCCACCGATTCCTCACCCTCTTCAGTGTTGTGTACATCCTCATCCTCACAGAGAATTAACTCGTCCCCACTGGGATCCACCACCACAGGTCCCTCTGTACGTTCTGGAGGCTGGTCTCCCTGGAAGAGATGATAATTCATTTTTATGAACATCATCTTCTCCACATTTTGTGGAAGCAACCTCCTACGCCTTTCGCTGACAAGGTTCCCGGCTGCACTAAACACTCTTTCGGAGTACACACTGGAGGGGGGGCAACTCAGGTAAAATAGAGCCAGTTTGTACAGGGGCCTCCAAATTGCCTCTTTTTCCTGCCAGTACAGGTATGGACTGTCTGACATGCCTACTTGGATGCTGTCACCGATGTAATCCTCCACCATTCTGTCAATGGTGACAGTATCATATGTAGTGACAGTAGACATGTCAGAAATTGTTGCCAGGTCCTTCAGTCCGGACCAGATGTCCAAACTTGGTCCTGCCTGCCCTGCATCACCGCCAGCGGGTTGCTTAGGATACCTAAGTTTTTTCCTGGCAGCCCCAGTTGCGGGAGAAAATGAAGAAGGAGCTGTTGACATGTCACGTTCTGCTTCAGCTGACAGTGTTTTCACCAGCAGGTCTTTGCACCTCTGCAGGCTTGTGTCGGCCGGAAAGAGAGACACCACATAGGCTTTAAACCTTGGATCGAGCACGGTGGCCAAAATGTAGTGGTCTGATTTCAACAGATTGACCACCCTGGAATCCTGGCAAAGCGAATGAAGGGCTTCATCCACAAGTCCCACATGCTGAGCGGAATCGCTCCATCTTAGCTCCTCCTTCACTTTCTCCAGCTGCTTCTGCAAAAGCCTGATGAGGGGAATGACCTGACTCAAGCTGGCAGTGTCTGAACTGACTTCACGTGTGGCAAGTTCGAAGGGCTGGAGAACCTTGCACAACACGGAAATCATTCTCCACTGCTCTTGAGTCAGGTGCATACCCCCTCCTTTGCCTATGTCATAGGTGGATGTATAGGCTTGAATGGCCTTTTGCTGCTCCTCCATCCTCTGAAGCATATAGAGGGCTGAGTTCCACTGCGTCACAACCGCTTGCTTCAGGTGATGGCGGGGCAGGTTCAAGAGTGTTTGCTGGCGCTCCAGTCTTCGGCACGCAGTCGCTGAATGGCGAAAGTGGGCAGAAATTTTTTGAGCCACCCAAAGTGTCTCCTGCACGCCCCTGTCGCTTTTCAGAAAATTCTGCACCACCAAGTTTATTGTGTGAGCAAAACATGGGACGTGCTGGAATTTGCCCAGATGTAATGCCCGCACAATATTGGTGGCGTTGTCAGATATCACAAATCCCAGCAGAGTCTAAGTGGGGTAAGCCACTGGGCGATGATTTCCCTCAGTTTCTCTAAGAGGTCATCGGCGGTGTGCCTCTTACTGAAACCGGTGATACACAGCGTAGCCTGCCTTGGAACAAGCTGGCGTTTCTGAGATGCTGCTACTGGTGACGCTGCTGCTGTTGCTGCATAAGGTGATACATCTACCCAATGGGCTGTCACAGTCATATAGTCCTTAGTCTGCCATGTTCCACTTGTCCACATGTCCGTGGTTAAGTGGACATTGGGTACAACGGCATTTTTCAGGACACTGAGGACACTTTTTCTGACGTTTCTGTACAGTCTCGGTATCGCCTGCCTAGTGAAGTGGAATCTAGACGGGATTTGGAACCGTGGACACACTACCTCCATCAATTGTCTAAATCCCACTGCACTAATGGCGGATACCGGATGCACGTCTAACACCAACATAGCAGTCAAGGCCTCAGTTATACGTTTTGCTTCAGGATGACTGCTGTCGTACTTCATCCTCCTCGCTAAGGACTGTTGGAGGGTCAATTGTTTAGTAAAAGTAGTGGTGTTCCTACTTCCTCTCTGGGATGATGAATGACTCCCAGCAGCAGCGGCAGCAGGAGGCGTAGCAATGCAGGATCCTCCGGAGGAATCCCGGATAGGAGAGTCAGTCATGCCAGTGACATGGCCTGCAGGACTACTTCCGATCCTGACTAAGGAGGAAATTGACGAGGAGGGAGTGGACGGTGTGGTTTGCAGGCGCTTGGATACAACAGGACAACGGGATTTAGGTGTCCCTGGACTGCTTACGGTCTTAGCCAAAGTTTCTGAACTTGACAGTAACTTTTTATGAACGCGCAGCAGGTGCCGTATAAGGGAGGATGTTCCTAGGTGGTTAACGTCCCTACCCCTACTTATTTCACCTTTACATATGGTACATATGGCAAGACAGTTGTTGTCCGGATTTGGATAGAAATATTGCCAGACCAAAGAGGTGGAATGTTTGGTCTTTTGCCCAGGCATGACCGTGATGGGCTTTTTCATCCCACGGACAACAACTGTCTCCCCCGGAGCCTGATTTAAACAAACCACATCACCATCAGAATCCTCCTCGCCAACTTCCTCCTCAGCGCCAGCTACACCAGTACCCTCATCCTGTTGTACTTCAACAGTAACATCTTCAATTTGCATATCAGCAAGTAAACTGTGGGTGCTCCTTTCAGCACTTGCAGGGGGCGTGCAAATGGTGGACAGAGCCACCTCTTCCCGTCCAGTGCTGGGAAGGTCAGGCATTGCAACCACCACCACACTTGGACTCTCCTTGGGGATTTGTGATATCTTCTTAGAACGCACAGTTCTTCGCTGTGCTTTTGCCAGCTTAACTCTTTTGATTTTTTTAGTGGGAGGAGGGCTTCCATCGTCATGTGAAGCTGAACCACTAGTCATGAACATAGGGAAAGACCTTAGCCATTCCTTGCCACTCCGTGTCGTAAATGGCATATTGGCAAGTTTACGTTTCTCTTCAGATGATTTAAATGTTTTTTTCATGGTCATTTTCCTGAACTTTGCCATTTGGGATTGTATGTGCCCTCTACTATGACACTGGTCATCGGCCTTTGCAGACGACGTTGATGGCATGTTATCGTCTATGTCATGACTAGTGGCAGCAGCTTCAGCACTAGGAGGAAGTGGTTCTTGATCTTTCCCTATTTTATTTTTATCGGAGAAAGTTTGGTCCTCCATTTATGTTATATTGATATATACGTGCGGCTAAGGCGCACACAAACACAGAAAATAATTTTTTATTTTTGTTGGAGACTAGTGCACTTTGTGGGTTACACCACCCTTTAAGAAATGAGCCAGCCGGCCCTTTACTTATGGGACACAGGCGCACCCTTGGCGCTGCTCCTTTGTTGATGCACGTGCAGCCACAGTGCACACAATTCACAAACACAGAAATTTTTTTTTTAATTTTGTTTGGAATGCCCTTTGGGGGTTACAGCACCCTTTAACGGTCAAGCCAGCCGTCCCTTTACTTATGACACAGGCGCACGCTTGGCACTACTTTGTTGATGCACGTGCGGCTACTGCGCACACAATTCACAAACACAGAAAATATTTTTTTATTTTGTTTGGAGTGTACTGTGGGGGTTACAGCACCCTTTAACGGTCAAGCCAGTCGGCCCTTTACTTATGACACAGGCACACGCTTGGCACTACTTTGTTGATGCACGTGCGGCTACTGCGCACACAATTCACAAACACAGAAAATATTTTTTTATTTTGTTTGGAGTGTACTTTGGGGGTTACAGCACCCTTTAACGGTCAAGCCAGCCGGCCCTTTACTTATGACACAGGCGCACGCTTGGCACTACTTTGTTGATGCACGTGCGGCTACTGCGCACACAATTCACAAACACAGAAAATATTTTATTTTTTTTTGCACTTGGGGGGAGCACCCCTGATGGACAGAGCACCCCCTGGACAACACTACAGCACCCCTTTAGGACTGGAACTCTGCACAGGACTTTGGAGTGGACACAGCCCCTATGGACAACTGACTGCACAACACAGTCCAGCCAGCCCCTATGGACTTTGGAGGAGTTGACACAGCCCTTATGGACAACAGCAGCATAGCGCAGCACAACACTACACTGCACTACACTACACTACACAGCCCAGCCAGCCCTAACTCCCACCCTCCCTCTTCACTGTCCACAGCCGAGTGAGAAAATGGCGCCGACGCGGGTACCTTATATAGGATCCAAAACCCACGAGACCCGGAAGGCGGGATGATGACGTTTTGCCTCGATTTCAGATCCGAGTCAGGCGGGAAAAGTCAAGCCTGACTCGGATCTGCCTCGGATCGGGGGGGCTCGGGGGGGTTCGGATTTCAGAAATCCGAACCCGCTCACCCCTAATGTAAATATACTATATCTCTAGCCCTAATCCCTAACAGTCCCTCTAGTGCCTAGCCGTCTCCCCCGCAGCCTACCTATAACCTCCCCCCCGCAGCCTAACCTAACCCTCCCCTCCCGCAGCCTAACCCTACCTAACATCCCCCCTCAGCCTAACACTATCTTCCCCACTGGAGCCTAACCATAACCTCCCCTCCACGACCTAACCCTCCCCCCGCAGCCTACCCATAACCTCCCCCCGCAGCCTAACCCTACCCACCCAGCAGCCTAACCCAACCTAGCCTCCCCCCGCAGCCTAATACTATCTTCCCCCTGGAGCCTAATAATAACCCTCCCCCTCTGCAGCCTAACCCTAACCCTCCCCCTGCAGCCTAACCCTCCCCCCCGTAGCCTACCCATAACCCCCCCCACAGCCTAACCCTATCTAACCTCTCCCTGCAGCCTAACACTATCTTCCCCCCTGGAGCCTAACCATAACCTCCCCTCCGCAGCCTACCCTAACCCTCCCCGCCCACAGCCTAGCCATAACCTCCCCCCCGTAGCCTATCCTTACCCACCCAGCAGCCTAACCCAGTGGCGTCACAAGGGGGGTGCGGGCCGCACCCGGGTGTCACCTGCCGAGGGGTGACACCAAGGTGCAGACTGGCACTCCCCCACAGTGACAGGAGCCAGGTGCTGCACTGTAGTATTAAGTGCAGCACCCGGCTCCTGACACTGTGAGGGAGCCGGCACTGCAACACAATGCAGTCAGCAACCCCTGCACACCCCCCCCCCCTGTAATATTAAAATCGGGAACATGGGGGATCGGGCTGCAAGGCCACGCCCCTTTCCTGCGAGGCCACACCCACTTTTGGGGCGTGCGCAGCTATGCTGCGCTCAAAACATTCCTCCCCGCACCGGGTGACACCGCGGGGAGGGATGCCACTGGTCTAACCCTACCTAACCTCCCCCTGGAGCCTAACGCTAACCTCCCCCCCAAGCCCTTCCCGTAGCCTAACACTAACCGTCCCAGCAGCACCTAACCATAACCGTTGGCATTCATGGCGACATTTCAGATGTCGACATTGTGAACATATTGACATGTTGAACCATGTTGACAGTCTAATATTGATATCGTGGTGCCGACATTGCGACTGTCGACATGCTTAATATCGACCAGGTGCATCTGTAGGGGGCGCTCTATCTGTAACTCCTTTCCACTAGCAGTCCCCCGATCCACCTGCGCAGGCATAGGCGTGTTTATAATGGGTGCAATGGGCCCTACTCCGCACACCTTGCGCCCAGAGTATACTTACCAGGTGCCAACCAGCGGGTCTCCCCTTCTACACGGCACCATGTTCCCAGTGACGTCTTCGGAAAGATGGCGTTGCACAGAGAAAGCATGGACTCTGGCACCATTTCTCCAAGTATCACTCAGGGGAGACCCGCTTGGCAGAGGGGTAGAATATGGAGTGGAAGGGTGACCTGCTGCACTGTACACCCTGCACCCATATTATCTAAAACTTACCTTTCCAATGTCCTGGGTAGTGTGTCTCAGCGCTGCTTAAAACGCTGCAAAATGACCGCCGCGGCCATTTCCCCCGGCGATCTGCACATGCGCAGTAGACCGCCGGGGAGAGAGGAGGGGGCTCTGGACGGGGAATGCTCATTTCAGGCACAGGGGGCCACAAGCACAGCTTACTGAACACTCCAGATTCCGTGTGCAGTTTTGCTCTCAGAGTTGGGCTGTATACCAGGCCCAGCATCTCTAGTCCTACCCTGAATTTGGCGGAGTTACTGTATGATGTCTGCATCTTACTCTCCGGCTGGTGACAGATGATAGCAGCTGTACAGAATTTACTGTTTCCGAGCCCAACAAATTGTCTGCAGCACGGTTACAGCATTCACAGAGACCATTGTTCAAAAGAAATCTCAGAACACATCAATACTCAGACACTGACAGAGAGGTATAAAATGGGAAAACAAGTTACTGTCACAACATAAAACCATAGTCATTAATAAGAGATTTCATCCCCTCCAGATCCCTTGGACCAGATCCATGCTGACAATTTGATGTTACTCAGATGATTTAACGGCTCCGAGCGATAAATTGGAAACAGACTTTAACTAAAAACAGCAGAAAACAGAGAATAATATTCATCATTAGGAACAGTTCAGGGTTCTAAGAACTTCCGGGATAAATGTTACCGGACAGCGAAAACAGTGGTACTCCCATCCCTGCACTTACTACTGTAAATTCCTTCACATGAATTTGCAAACATGACTTTATCGGCTGGTGAAAGCAATCTGTATTAATGCTATTAACCCTTTATATGAAAGTGCACAGCATTCTGCTTACGGTTTTGGGTGACAGGTTGTTCATACACGGTGTAATACAGCATACGCTGCCTGCCTGTTATGTCATTATTTGTTTATTACCAGTTATTCATATAGCGCACATATATGCGGCAGCGCTTTACAGAGAATATTCGCCCATTCACATCAGTCCCTGCCCCAGTGGAGCTTACAATCTATATTCCCTATCACATGCTCACATACACAATAGGGTTAATTTTTGTCAGAGCCAATTAACCTACCAGTATATTTTTGAAGTGTGGAAGTTACCTGAAGTGCCCAGATGTAACTCACGCCAGCACGGTGAGAACATACAAACTCCACAAAGATAGGGCCTTGGTGGGAATTAAAGCCAAGATCTCAGTGTGGTGAGGCAGTAATGCTAACCACTACACCAACCATGCTAGCTGGAGCCTTTGCTGGCCATTATCAGAGGGGATACATACATCCTGTTCATACAATACATAAAGCACTATGGGGACCCCTTTACGGAGGCCCTGGAAGATCAACAAGTGTGAAATGCTGCTTGTATTGTCCTTCTCCTCTGTTTAAAGGAAATCTAAAGGCTTACCATTGGTTCTCATACCCCTGGTGGTAAGTTATGCCTGCAAAAGCTTTCTCAAGAGGGCATTTTCATAGAGAGGCCTAACTAGTACCACTGCAATTGTTCTGTAAACGCCCTATAAGGATCAGCTGGTTGGAGTCTGTGCAGTATGACTGTATAATCAGAGATAATGTGGTTTGGGAGTCTCCAGATCCTACTGAGCTGCACCACCAACGATATCGCTGAACGATTTCCCTTGAACTTTTCTGTAGTGCAGGACAAACGATATGGGGTGTACACATTATCTATGATAGATATCTTTCAGTGAAGTCATCCTGCCACATTTCTGAACATTTAAATCGTGATGAAATCGTCCAAGTTGGCCTGCATGTACGGACGGACGACCATAGATATCGTTTTTGTCCATGTAGGAACGCGCATCGTGGGTTGTTTGTTGGTCGTTAACTGCATAAAAATGAACCTTATGAACGATTTATCGTTGAACGATATCGTTATGGTTCATATAGTTCATAGATATCGTACCGTGTGTACACGCCATCATCTACAGCGTGGAATTTACTAATATCCTTGTATAAACTTGTAACTTTAGGTGAGTATTGGCAACTTTCGTCTAAGTACCGACACATTTTGGCATAGAAACAAGCAGCAGAGAAAGAGAGATATGATATATAAATAGATGATACATAGATAGACTTATACTTATTGTGCACTTACCTGGTGAAGAAGGAGCAGGACAGGAGAACTATTGCTGACAGAAAACTTATGTTCACCAGAACCAGCAGCAAGGAGACTGCACTGTTTACATAGATGTAATGCAGAAATTCATCTGTAGAGGGAGCCATAGAACCACAGTTCAGAGTTTTATCTGGAAACCAAACAAGAAATGACATAAGCAGTGATTAACATGACTCACTTACTGTAGGGGCTCATTTAGCTAAAGGGTGTGAATTTGCACATGGACAAATCTTTCTGCAATTCAAATGGCGCAGATTTAAAAAAAATTTGCGCAGAGAGGAATACGACTGCTGTGACATGCTTAGCACAGAAATACGGGGCCACTTTACTCTAGACTAGAGTTAAGCCATCCCAATTCTAAGTCTGTCCACAAATTTACATTCTCCACCCCCACAATGCAACATGCACCTTCTAGCTAGATTACTGCTATCTCTAAAGGTGCATACACACGTATCTATGTGTTACCAACGATTTTCATTAACGATTTTCCTTCAGATTTTGCCCTTGAAATAAAGAAAAAATTTGGGGGCCTATTCATTAAACCTAAAAATTCTCTGGAGATAATTAGGTTTAGAACTCTCATGGAGTTCTAGCTAATTATAGGTGGAATTCATCATTCCACCTCTCCATAAGTATCTAGATACTTTCCCTGCCTACACTACCTTATCGCGTCTGGAAACAGTGCTGCGCATGCGCTGTTACATCTGTAAAACCAGCGCATGCGCAGCACTGCCTACAGGTGCATTACGTTTGTATACCCCCCCCCCCGACTTACCTGTCCGCGCAGCAGCCTCCGGCTCCGTCCTGCTGGTCTGTCATGTGCTCCCCAGCAGATCACATGACAGATTAGAAAAAAAATAAACATTTTTTTTTTTTTTAAACTTTCTTTTGCTCTGCTGGGGAGCACACGACAGACCAGCCTCCGGAGCCTGAGGACGGAGCAGAGCGCCGGAGGGACTCGTCGGGGGACCTGCACACGCTGATACAGGTAAGTGGTAACTGCATCAAATTCTGAAAAATCATAATTTTCGGAATTTGATGAATACCACAATTTCCACATCCCCATACTAATGTACTAATGTGTGGAGTGTGGAAATTAACGCAGGGGAACTTAGCAAGGAGATATCTGTGATATCTCCTGTGCTAAGTCTGTTCATGAATACCAAAATAACGTTATTTAAGGAAAATGTCCTTAAAAACGTTATGTTAGTGTTGATGAATAGGCCCCTTGGTGTTTTGTAGTGAACGATGAACGATTTTTTAAGCATGCATACAGTGAATGGACATCGTTCATTCTGTAAAACATGAACGATTTTCTGAACGAAAATCGTTATGTTGGACAGTCAGAAGGGACGATGAACGTTAACTACCAACTACAAACGGGAACGCGCATTGGTAGTTATTGTTCATTGTTTGCTGCTTACAACTGAAAGATTTTTTGAACGACTTAACGATAGCGACGTTGTTAACAACAAATCATTAAAAAATCGTTACGTGTGTATGCACCTTTAGGGGTAAATTTACTAAGGTTCGATTTTGGTCAATTTGTGCTTTTCTGCGATTTGGGGGTGATTTTGCAAATTGTAGATTTACTAAAGGCCAATTTTCTGGCAAATTGCAGATGAAACGCGACTTAACGCACCAAATTGCCGCAATACACCATCGGACCAAACATCTTATCCTTTACATGCCCTCAAGTACAAATCACGGAGTTACTAAGAATCGTGTTGTCAAACATGAACAAAGGGCCTCATTCAGACCCACTCGCAAGCGGCTGTCCGCTCGCAAGTGGGTCAATGGTGTGCACTGCGCATGCGCACGACGGAGGGAGCTCCATCGTGCACATGGGCCAGACGCGACGAGCAAAGGACTTTCCTTCGCTCGTTGTGTCTGATCAAAGGGGGCGTGCTGTCGATGTTGATTGACAGCACGCCCCCTTTGGTGGGCGTGCCGGGGGCGTGCCTGCCAGACGGAGGCGTTCCCATGGGAACGCCTACCGTCAGAAGCCGGCCCACTGACATCACTAGTGAAGTCAGTGGGAGTGATTTTGGCTCTGATAGAGCCAAAATCACTCCAGGGCTTGTGGTCGAAAAACCCAACCACAGGCTTCTGGTCGCACTGGCGATGGTCACGATGGTCAAGACCATCGCGACCATCGTCCTGCACGCTCGTATGTGCTGTGGGTGGTGACCCACAGCTATACGAGCGTCCAGGAGGACGCTCCATTTTTAAGGAGGACGGCCCTCATTCAGAGCGAGCGGTCTACTCAGAGCGTCCGGCTCTGAATGAGGGCCAAAGTCACATTAACAATACTGTAGCACCACAATGCATGAAATAAATAGACCTGCCTGTCAGCAGCGTGTTTGTCCAGAAAGGGTTAATGTTAAAGAGAAACAGTGTGGTGTCTCCCTGTCATAATGTAAAACCAGCACCAAACTGGTCAGCCCAGGGCTGGGAATCCTCAGAAAGTGGGGACCCCAAAATAAAATGACACAAGCCATAACGGACATGCTGTATGTACAGCGCTACCCGCGATATGACAGTTCCCACGTAGAACGCTGCACTACACAATGGTGAAGTACTGATTGGTGAAGAGTCGGAAACTCTCAGCAAGTCATTGGATGCTGCTATAGACACCGCCCGCTGATTGGCTGAGAGTGGCCGACTCTTAGACTTTTATTTTTAGGGTCCCCACTTTCCTTGGATTTCCATCCTTGGGCTGACCAATTTGGGGCTGGTTTACATTACGGCAGGGGGACCCCATGCTTCTCCCTGCTATAGTGTAAGCCCCCGGCTGGTTCAGTAAGGTGTTGGTTACTGGAAGAACGGGGAGACCCCATGCCAGTTTTTACCCCCGAATTTCCAGTACCAGACTGGTCTCAGTGGTCCAGGGCTGGTTATGCTTTTGGAGGTGGGGGACGGAGAACTCACACCATTTTTTTTTTTCAAAACATTAACCCCTTATTTACTTATTCACAAACAAAAGCCATAGTGATACTGGTCTGTGCAGTGCTTAGGATCCGCTGCCGTCTCACAGCGGATTCATGCTTCTCTCTGTCAGCAGAGTCCAGGGCTAGATTAAGGCTTGTGGGGGTCCAGGGGCAACTAAGTTGTGGGGGCCCCCACTAAGCTCCACGGGGCATATCCACCCCCCATCCCCTCCTCCTGATTACTTACCTTGTGTCCTGTGATTCCAGCTCTGTATTCAGCAGTCAGCGTTGCTGCATACAGCGCAGAGCGGTTCCTGTCCTGAAGCCCCACATCAGCGATCAGCGTCACGGACGTGATGTGTTAATACGCGATGGCTCCGGAGAGAGTGACTTCCGGATTTAACACCCAGAAGTTCCTCTGACATCCTTCTGAGCTAGTGCAGAAGGCTGTGGGCCGCAGGGGTTGATGGGAGTGATCCGATTGGATACCTTTCAGGAGAGGCGTCCCGCAAAGAAGCCCACATGGCGTTACCCATCGGGGTGGAGTACCGGCTTAGTACATATGGGGTATGCAGTGAAACACCCCGGAAAGTGCATTTTCAGGGGTTTTACCGCATTTTCCCCTTTAGTACATACCGCCCATTGAGTGTAAAACGTTCTGGCAATGTCCAGCGATTTCGTTTAGAAGCCAAACACAATACTTAGTAAATGTACCCCTAAGCGAGCCTCATGGACATCACTGTATATCAGAATAATACATTTGACAATGTTACCAGCCAGTCTAATGTTTCATCTAGAAAAAAATATAAATGTTGAAAACTGTTCTGAGTAATATTCATCATTATTCATATTCCGCACAGGAAGTTTGCACGTTCCTCCAGCGCAATTCCTGTGGAATTCTCACTATCATTTTGTCCCACCTGTCCTTCACCATTAGTGGTAATTCTATGTTTTATGACTTATAATGTGAATCACTCTATGACAGGCTCTGGCCTAGTAACTGTTGCTGACGGTTACTGTGTTATGAGCCTGGCTTTCATGTTGATGGGTGACCTTTACGAGTATATAATCGCCACCAGCATGTAGGTCATAGGCCAGACATGGAGATACCTCCAAACGGTTCAGATTTCGGCAGGACAGTCTTACTTTTTAGGGCACTGACGCGCTGTCCCACCTGTGGCCTGCAGTTTCCCGCGGGCAGGGGGGAGGTGGATGGGGCACTCTGTCACACGCTGCTCTGCATAACAGAGCTGCGGTGAATGGATGACACGCACATGCGTGTGTCCTCTACACTGTACCGGGACCGCAATGGGGGCTGCACCAGCTGCTCACAGAGCATGATGAGATTGAGGGGTGTTAATGAGAATGAGGGGTCTAAATGAGAATGATAGGGGGTTAATAAGAATTAGGGGTGTTAATGAGAATGATGATGGTTAATGATAATGAGGGGGGTTAAATAGAATGAGAGAGTTTAATAAGAATGATGGGGTGATAATGAGAATGATTGGGGATAATGAGAATGATGGGGGATAATGAGAATGATTGGGGATAATGAGAATGATGGGGTGATAATGAGAATGATTGGGGTTAAAGAGAATGATGGGGGATAATGAGAATGATTGGGGTTAATGAGAATGATGGGGGATAATGAGAATGATGGGGGTTAATGAGAATGATGGGGTGTTAATGAGAATGATGGGGTGTTAATGAGAATGATTGGGGTTAAATAGAATGAGGGGGGTTAATAGGAATGATTGGGGTTAATGAGAATGAAGGGGGATAATGAGAATGAAGGGTGATAATGAGAATGAAGGGGGATAATGAGAATGATTGGGGATAATGAGAATGAAGGGGGATAATGAGAATGAAGGGGGATAATGAGAATGATTGGGGATAATGAGAATGAAGGGGGATAATGAGAATGATGGGGGATAATGAGAATGATAGGTGTTAATGAGAATGAAGGGGGATAATGAGAATGAAGGGGGATAATGAGAATGATTGGGGATAATGAGAATGAAGGGGGATAATGAGAATGATTGGGGTTAAATAGAAGGAGGGGGGTTAATGGGAATGATTGGGGTTAATGGGAATGATGGGGGGATAATGAGAATGAAGGGGGATAATGAGAATGATTGGGGATAATGAGAATGATGGGGGTTAATGAGAATGAAGGGATAATGAGAATGAAGGGGGATAATGAGAATGATTGGGGATAATGAGAATGATGGGGGATAATGAGAATGATGGGGGTTAATGAGAATGAAGGGGGATAATGAGAATGAAAGGGGTTAATGAGAATGATTGGGGTTAATGAGAATGATGGGGGATAATGAGAATGAAGGGGGATAATGAGAATGATTGGGGTTAAATAGAATGAGGGAGTTTAATAAGAATGATTGGGGTTAATGAGAATGATGGGGGATAATGAGAATGATGGGGGATAATGAGAATGATGGGGTGTTAATGAGAATGATGGGGGATAATGAGAATGATGGGGGATAATGAGAATGATTGGGTGTTAATGAGAATGATGGGGTGATAATGAGAATGATGGGATGTTAATGAGAATGATGGGGGGATAATGAGAATGATGGGGGTTAATGAGAATGATGGGGGATAATGAGAATGATGGGGGATAATGAGAATGATTGGGGTTAATGAGAATGATGGGGTGTTAATGAGAATGATTGGGGTTAAATAGAATGAGGGGGGTTAATAGGAATGATTGGGGTTAATGAGAATGAAGGGGGATAATGAGAATGAAGGGGGATAATGAGAATTATGGGGAATAATGAGAATGATGGGTGTTAATGAGAATGAAGGGGGATAATGAGAATGAAGGGGGATATGAGAATGAGGGGGGTTAATGGGAATGATTGGGGATAATGAGAATGAAGGGGGATAATGAGAATGATTGGGGTTAAATAGAAGGAGGGGGGTTAATGGGAATGATTGGGGTTAATGGGAATGATGGGGGGATAATGAGAATGAAGGGGGATAATGAGAATGATTGGGGATAATGAGAATGATGGGGGTTAATGAGAATGAAGGGGGATAATGAGAATGAAGGGGGATAATGAGAATGATTGGGGATAATGAGAATGATGGGGGATAATGAGAATGATGGGGGTTAAAGAGAATGAAGGGGGATAATGAGAATGAAAGGGGTTAATGAGAATGATGGGGATAATGAGAATGAAGGGGGATAATGAGAATGATGGGGGTTAATGAGAATGAAGGGGGATAATGAGAATGATGGGTGTTAATGAGAATGATGGGGTGTTAATGAGAATGAAGGGGGATAATGAGAATGATGGGGGTTAAATAGAATGAGGGAGTTTAATTAGAATGATTGGGGTTAATGAGAATGATGGGTGTTAATGAGAATGAGGGGTGTTAATGAGAATGATGGGGTGATAATGAGAATGATGGGGTGATAATGAGAATGATGGGGTGATAATGAGAATGATTGGGGATAATGAGAATGATGGGGTGATAATGAGAATGATGGGGTGATAATGAGAATGATTGGGGATAATGAGAATGATGGGGTGTTAATGAGAATGATTGGGGTTAATGAGAATGATGGGGTGATAATGAGAATGATGGGGTGTTAATGAGAATGATTGGGGTTAATGAGAATGATTGGGGTTAATGAGAATGAAGGGGGATAATGAGAATGAAGGGGGATAATGAGAATGATGGGGAGATAATGAGAATGATGGGGTGATAATGAGAATGATTGGGGATAATGAGAATGATGGGGGGATAATGAGAATGATGGGGTGTTAATGAGAATGATGGGGTGTTAATGAGAATGATGGGGTGATAGTGAGAATGACTGGGTGATAATGAGAATGATGGGGATAATGAGAATGATGGGGTGTTAATGAGAATGATGGGGTGATAATGAGAATTATGGGGGATAATGAGAATGATGGGGTGATAATTAGAATGAAGGGGATAATGAGAATGATGGGGTGTTAATGAGAATGATGGGGTGTTAATGAGAATGATTGGGGATAATGAGAATGATGGGGTGATAATGAGAATGATTGGGGTTAATGAGAATGATGGGGTGATAATGAGAATGATTGGGGTTAATGAGAATGATGGGGTGATAATGAGAATGATGGGGGATAATGAGAATGATGGGGTGAAAATTAGAATGAAGGGGATAATGAGAATGATGGGGTGTTAATGAGAATGATGGGGTGATAATGAGAATGATGGGGATAATGAGAATGATGGGGTGATAATGAGAATGATGGGGTGTTAATGAGAATGATGGGGTGTTAATGAGAATGAAGGGGGATAATGAAAATGATGGGTGTTAATGAGAATGAAGGGGGATAATGAGAATGATTGGGGTTAAACCGAATGAGGGAGTTTAATTAGAATGATTGGGGTTAATGAGAATGATGGGTGTTAATGAGAATGATGGGGTGTTAATGAGAATGAGGGGTATAATGGGAATGATGGGGTGTTAATGAGAATGATGGGTGTTAATGGGAATGATGGGTGTTAATGGGAATGATGGGGTGTTAATGAGAATGAAGGGTGATACTGAGAATGATGGGGTGTTAATGAGAATGAAGGGTGATAATGAGAATGATGGGGTGATAATGAGAATGATTGGGGATAATGAGAATGATGGGGTGTTAATGAGAATGAAGGTGGATAATGAGAATGATGGGGTGATAATGAGAATGATTGCGGTTAATGAGAATGAAGGGTGATAATGAGAATGATGGGGAGAATGAGAATGATGGGGGAGAATGAGAATGATGGGGGTTAATGAGAATGATGGGGATAATGAGAATGATGGGTGATAATGAGAATGATGTGGGTTAATGAGAATGATGGGGATAATGAGAATGATGGGGATAATGAGAATGATGGGGGAGAATGAGAATGATGGGGGATAATGAGAATGATGGGGATAATGAGAATGATTGGGGATATTGAGAATGATTGGGGTTAATGAGAATGATGGGGATAATGAGAATGATGGGGATAATGAGAATGAACGGGGATAATGAGAATGATTGGGGTTAATGAGAATGATGGGGATAATGAGAATGATGGGGATAATGAGAATGATGGGGATAATGAGAATGATGGGGTGATAATGAGAATGATTGCGGTTAATGAGAATGAAGGGTGATAATGAGAATGATGGGGAGAATGAGAATGATGGGGTGTTAATGAGAATGATGGGGATAATGAGAATGATGGGGATAATGAGAATGATGGGGTATAATGAGAATGATGGGGATAATGAGAATGATGGGGATAATGAGAATGATGGGGGAGAATGAGAATGATGGGGGTTAATGAGAATGATGGGGAGAATGAGAATGATGGGGGAGAATGAGAATGATGGGGTTAATGAGAATGAAGGGGGATAATGAGAATGATTGGGGTTAATGAGAATGATGGGGATAATGAGAATGATGGGGATAATGAGAATGATGGGGATAATGAGAATGATGGGGTGATAATGAGAATGATGGGGATAATGAGAATGATGGGTGATAATGAGAATGATGGGGGTTAATGAGAATGATGGGGATAATGAGAATGATGGGGATAATGAGAATGATGGGGGAGAATGAGAATGATTGGGGATAATGAGAATGATGGGGATAATGAGAATGATTGGGGATAATGAGAATGATTGGGGATAATGAGAATGATTGGGGTTAATGAGAATGATGGGGATAATGAGAATGATGGGGATAATGAGAATGAAGGGGGATAATGAGAATGATGGGGATAATGAGAATGAAGGGGGATAATGAGAATGATTGGGGTTAATGAGAATGATGGGGATAATGAGAATGATGGGGATAATGAGAATGATGGGGTGATAATGAGAATGATTGCGGTTAATGAGAATGAAGGGTGATAATGAGAATGATGGGGAGAATGAGAATGATGGGGTGTTAATGAGAATGGAGGGGGTTAATGAGAATGATGGGGATAATGAGAATGATGGGGATAATGAGAATGATGGGGTATAATGAGAATGATGGGGATAATGAGAATGATGGGGATAATGAGAATGATGGGGGAGAATGAGAATGATGGGGGTTAATGAGAATGATGGGGATAATGAGAATGATGGGGGAGAATGAGAATGATGGGGTTAATGAAAATGAAGGGGGATAATGAGAATGATTGGGGTTAATGAGAATGATGGGGATAATGAGAATGATGGGGATAATGAGAATGATGGGGATAATGAGAATGATGGGGTGATAATGAGAATGATGGGGATAATGAGAATCATGGGTGATAATGAGAATGATGGGGGTTAATGAGAATGATGGGGATAATGAGAATGATGGGGATAATGAGAATGATGGGGATAATGAGAATGATGGGGGAGAATGAGAATGATGGGGTTAATGAGAATGAAGGGTGATAATGAGAATGGAGGGGGATAATGAGAAAGATTGGGTGATAATGAGAATGGAGGGGGATAATGAGAATGATCGGGTGATAATGAGAATGATTGGGGATAATGAGAATGATGGGGATAATGAGAATGATTGGGGATAATGAGAATGATTGGGGTTAATGAGAATGATGGGGATAATGAGAATGATGGGGATAATGAGAATGAAGGGGGATAATGAGAATGATTGGGGTTAATGAGAATGATGGGGATAATGAGAATGATGGGGATAATGAGAATGATGGGGTGATAATGAGAATGATTGCGGTTAATGAGAATGAAGGGTGATAATGAGAATGATGGGGAGAATGAGAATGATGGGGTGTTAATGAGAATGGAGGGGGTTAATGAGAATGATGGGGATAATGAGAATGATGGGGGAGAATGAGAATGATGGGGATAATGAGAATGATGGGGTATAATGAGAATGATGGGGATAATGAGAATGATGGGGATAATGAGAATGATGGGGGAGAATGAGAATGATGAGGGTTAATGAGAATGATGGGGATAATGAGAATGATGGGGGAGAATGAGAATGATGGGGTTAATGAGAATGAAGGGTGATAATGAGAATGGAGGGGGATAATGAGAATGATTGGGTGATAATGAGAATGGAGGGGGATAATGAGAATGATCGGGTGATAATGAGACTGATGGGTGAGAATGAGAATGGAGGGGGAGAATGAGAATGATGGGGTTAATGAGAATGAAGGGTGATAATGAGAATGGAGGGGGATAATGAGAATGATGGGGTGTTAATGAGAATCATGGGGGATAATGAGAATGATGGGGTGATAATGAGAATGGAGGGGGATAATGAGAATGATGGGGTGATAATGAGAATGATTGTGGTTAATGAGAATGATGGGGTGATAATGAGAATGATTGGGGTTAATGAGAATGATTGGGGGATAATGAGAATGATGGGGGTTAATGAGAATGATGGGGTGATAATGAGAATGATGGGGTGAGAATGAGAATGATGGGGGATAATGAGAATGATGGGTGTTAATGAGAATGATTGGGGTTAATGAGAATGAGGGGTATAATGATGGGTCCATCAATTAACCTCTTCCTGTAATGATCGCAACAGAGGGGATTTTTGGGAGGTGTAACAGCTCTAATGCACTGATACAACCCATGTGCTATGGTCCTTTGTTATACTGGCCACAGTGGACCATAACAGACGCGGTTCCTTGGGTGAGCTGGATAAAAGCATGTAGGACCGAGGGTCCTGCCTGGCAGCAAGATGCCAGGGGCCTCGGTAGGCACAGACCGGCTGCTGTTGGCCCTTGATGGTGACAAGTAGACAACCTTCCGTTCTCATTCACAGATGCAGCAAACTGATGAAGCCACAGGGCTCCTGATCCTTAGGTCATGGAACGGTCCTCATCACTATAGGTTTGATTGACTTCAATTTATCATATGGCTCCTCAGTCTGTTTTCTTAACCCCTCTCTTTATTGGTTTGCTTAATCTTATCTAATGTTATATCAGTTATTAATAGGGCAAACAAAAGAGGGAAGAGGTTGCTGACACATGGAACAATGATTGCCCATTATTGCACAATTGCTCTTTGCAATACAGCGATCGCTATGAAATGGAGCAGAGCAAGGACGGGGCAATGCTGACAGCGATCTATGGCTTTCTTATCCTCAAGCTGGCAGGCATAAATGAATAGCCAGCATAATATTTCCTCTTACACAACAGATCAAGATCAATTACATTAATTTGTCTGAGCTCTTGTTGCTGTACTGCCCGGAACTGGCACCTATCAGCCCTCGCAGAGCACTGGGAACATATTCGTGTGATGATTGCCAAACCCCCCATCCAACAGGAGTAGTGGTTGAAAAGTTTATTCATCTAGATGAGAGAGAAACGCCTGTCACATGAATGTCCTAATGTCTGTCAATGCCAGTCCCGTACAGATTAAATGATTTGAATATTTTGAATACCATGAGTCCAAAAAAAATATACCCCCCCTCAGTCATCCTTGGCTGTAAAGGCCTGGTATTTACCTGGAATGCAATGCCGGCTCATCTTTCTAAATGTCATCTTCTGCTCGTTGTCTGGTGACAGAATGGTTCACTATAATAGTGATCGCTGAACACAATCACACAGGCACCATGTCAGGTCAAGCCAGGTCATCTCGGCCAGATTAAACATGGATCCCCAGAAGAGATAGGATTAGAGACATGGCTCCAAAAAGTAGCGTCAATAATATTGGCATCATCCTGCATTATACCTCTCCAAAGCCGAAAGTGGAAATTAGTTATTAATAGGCAACGGATACTGGCCTGAAGCAATGGGCCAAAACCACCTCCAGCTTCAATATGATACATTTTACAGTGTTGGATTGATGAAGTTGTTTTTGGAAGTTATGGCTCTTCCTCTGGCTGTCATCTTTGTTGGCCTCCCTCTGTGGCTATAATAGCCTTGCCAATGCTTGGTACCACATAGACACAAAACAGGGAAAAAATCCTTCATTCTGTGCTTGAAGTGAGGATCTAATAATGTCAAGATGGAAATTGCATAAATTATTTATTGATCTGACACAGGTATGGTTTAGAGTAAGCCACAACAAAGATCTGTAGCCCCCTTACCATCATCATCATCATCATCATCATTGCCTCTATTGCTTTTGTTGACTTGAAGGAACATGAGAGAGATTATTGGAGTCTTAGTAGCATCATTCCCAATACCTGCTTTCATAGCCTCTTCCAAGGATGCAACCACCGAGCGGAAGGTCGCGTGATTTGCCATTGCCGAGATTATCAGCATTGGCAGGAGATATTTCCAACTTTCTAAAATGGAGAAGTTGCTCATAGCAACCAATCAGCATCATTTATCTGTAACACCTGCTATAAAATGACAGTTAGCAACTGATTGGCTGCTATGGCTAATTTCTCCAATCTCTGTAGCAAGTTTGATACATCTCCCCCTCAGTCACAGGAGGTTGGGGAGTGAGACCGGCTGTAACCTTCACACCAGAATTTCAGCTCAAGGATTCTGCCGTTGAGCATGAAGCCCCCACGTTGTACCATGGTGGGGTAGGGTCTACCTCAAGTGCTGCGTGCAGCTCCGATGGCTCTCGATGTCACCGATTAATCATACACTTTCTGGAAATGACATATGCTAAGAAAGAAAGGTGGGCGTCTTTATACTGGCGTGCTTTCCCTCTGCCGTCGCTCTCTAAGGCATAGAGGGAGTCCTTCCACCAGACAGTGCGATCGCAGCATTTGCATACCCGGCCCCTTTTGGCTGCGTGAGAGCGCAGCTTAGCGTCCGGGTCTGAATCAGCTCCTTTGTTTGGGAAATACAATTTTTTAGCAACTCCAAAGAAAAGACCATGTGTTTTGGGAACAGATGATGACTTATGACTGCATGATGGTAGTGGAGGGTCTTCCTGGAGCTGCTGTTCGTGGCGGCAAGGTCTAGTTCCGTGTAACAAGGATAGCAAGTAACGCAGAGGGGGTAACTCTGCTACTGCAGGTCATTTGATGCAGTCTCAGTCCGTCCTATCCATGGCACCCAAATTATGCCATTCAATTTGTGTAGTTGAACAGATTACTATTGATTCGGAAGTACCCGTCTTACTCTGCAAATGCATTTTTGCACTTTCTCTGATGGTCTCATCCTCCCTATCTCTAACGATCAAGATCTCCTCATCTTCACTGTTACATGACTCTATCATCATCACCAAAAATACCAGGACCAATATTAAGGCTAACTGATTCATCATCATCATCATCGTTGTCACTATTGGTGGGCAATGCAACTTCAGTAGTAATATCATCATCTATGCTGGGGATAGAGGAAGGAGGGGGTGTCAGCTTTGGACGTAATGACTGGGGAGGAAATGTTACATTATAGACCAATCATTTATCGTCAGCAGGGCACCACTTTCTAAACCTTTTGCTCTATAATGAAATGTAGGTAATCTGCCATTCCTTGCTCTGTCTCGCCATCAACATCATTATAGCATCATTATAATTACTTTCAGAATTTGAACTGCCATTAGCTCATGAGTATTGAATAATTGTACATTTTGACTGCCAATGCCAGTGATAATAACATTATTATATAACTGACGAGTGCAGGTTTGTCGACACTAATAACACCACTAAATAACTTTTAATCAGAAAATCGCTTCTTGCATTTCAATTAAATACAGATGTTGTTGGCGCCTCTGTGTTTTTATCAACAGCAACAGGAATACGTGGCCGATGGTTTTATTCCCTTCTGATCCGCAGAAACTGCTCCTACTAATGGAATGAAGTTGGGGTGGTGAATGTTCTTCAATATGCTACAGAGGTATATTTCATCTTGTTTCATGGACCTTGTGTGGCTCAGTTTAACATGACTATTTTCCTCCTTATCAAACTCCTCAAGGCTGAATGGATTTCTGATCCAAGAATCAATATAGGGGCTGAATCTATGGGTGGGTACACACCACACCCGCGCACGCAGGGGGGGTTTCCGAGTCCCTGGAAACCCCCCCTGTTCGACCCGGCGAGCAGCGCTGCTTAATACATTTTTTTTTTTTTTAAAGAAATACTGTGACACTGCCTGGGCTGGCTGTAGGGGGAGCTGCAGCGCGCAAGCCCCTCCCAGCCAGTTCCCAGGCAGGCACCGTGACATCAGCGCCTCTCAGCTGTCAGCGGCACTCTGTGGACTGCCGCGCCTCCGGAGCTGTTGAGTTCGGAGCCGGGCGGCCGCAAGATGTAAATGGCCCACGAATTGTTGAAGCTGCCAGTATGTGTCGGGGGAGCGCCGGGGATCTTGCGGGCGGGCCGGCGGCGGGGTCTGGGAGTCCGAGTATTTTTGTTTTTTGAATGGTGCGGCACCATTCAAAAAAAAAAATACTCGGACTCCCAGCCCCCACCGCCCCCCCCCCTTATTATATTCTACTTATATTCTACTGCTACTGCTACTCTGCTGCTGTGGGGGGCTGGGGGGCGGGCTGGGAGTCCCAGTATTTTTTTTTTTGTGACTGCAGCCAGGTGCCATATTATTCTACTGCTGGGGGGGGGTAGGTAGGGTGACGGGGGCTGGGAGTCCCAGTATTTTTTTTTTTTAATGCAGCCAGCTGCCATATTATTCTACTGCTGGGGGGGGGGGGCAGGCGGGCGATTATTTGGAAACCCCCCTTTCAAAATCCTGCGTTTGCCACTGCGCCTGAATGACTTGTGACTTGTAATTGGACAGATTTTACATTCAATTTCCCTTGAGGCCAGAACATACGATATTGAGCATACACTCTGTTCAATATCGCATGCGACCGAATGATATATTGTATCGTTTGATCATGTACGATTTATCACTGCTCCCATACACACTACAACGATCACTGGCTAATTTTAATAACGGGCTGTACAGTGGGTTGCGTTGTGCTGTCGCCAGGCAACGCCCACTTTGTAGGAGTGGCTGAGGACTGTGGGAGGAAATGGGAGTGGCAACATATGACATCAAAATCGTCCAAATCGGGCCGACATATTGGACCTCATTCAGAGTCGGTCGAAGCGGCCGCACGGTCGTACGGAAAAAGGGGCCAGATATTCAAATGATTCCCTCGCAAGTTGCGTCCCTAAGTTCGGATCGGTAGCTGGCCGACCAAAGGGAGGAAGCGGTCGGAAGACAAAAAAATACGCCCCCTTCTCGTACGCATTGCACGTCATCTCCGGCCATATAAGGATTAATCGAGACCATCGGGACCCATCGGAACTGGTCGTAGAGCTTAAGGTTGACCATACACTCTCTTAAGCTCTACGATCATGTCAGTGTAAAAACCTCCCATGTCACATGTGCCATGACGCTACTTTGTTAATTATGCACTCCCATAAACCGTATGCACTCCCATAAAACTCCGTTCGCATAATTAGGCACGACTGCGTTCGGATCTCCACTCCCCCGTTTTCAAGCACCTTCCCCTGTTACCACCCACAAACGCCTCCATCTGTCACTTAAACTACCGGCCTGGCTGTGTTCAAGGAGAGAGAATTTTCTGATCGTAGCGGCTAGTTTGCGCACGCGCATTGCGAACTTTACGCATGCGCAGTATAGCGAACATCGGTGGCGTACGACCGTGCGGCCGCTTCGACCGACTCTGAATGAGGTCCATTGTCTGGCTGTCTGGTTGGCCGTACACACTACACTATTGGCACCTAATCACATTCAATATCTTCCAGTTGGGCGTGCAGCACTGCCGCCCGGAACACGTTCCATATGACACGTGGAAGCGCGCAATAGTGCGTACACACTAGCCGATATGCACAATTTGTCGTGCCGATACGGCAAATTGTGCAGATATCGGCCACGTGTGTAGTCGGCCTAAAGTGGATGCACCCGTGGTGGTGGTGCCTGCTTACTACATTATTCTTATACAAGAAACCAGCCGTGTATAGAAAAAAAATCTGGGTGACTGCATGTGGAAGCCCATCCCCCACCCACCCGTCACTAATGTAGGGCATAACACCAGCCTCATGCTGGATGCAAAAGACCCTTCTGAAACAGACGTCCCATCTCCGTCCGCAAACTGAAAAGGGCGAAAAGCAGGGATGCGCACTAAGGCCCTCATTCAGACCCACTCGCGAGCGGCTGTCCGCTCGCAAGTGGGTCGATGGTCCCCACTGCTCATGTGCACGACGGAAGGAGCTCCGTCGTGCGCATGCGCGAGACCCGACGAGCGAAGGACTTTCCTTCGCTCGGAGTGTCTCATCAAAGGGGGCGTGCTGTCGATGGTGACTGACAGCACGCCCCCTTTGGTGGGTGTGCCGGGGGCGTGCCTGCCAGACGGAGGCGTTCCCAAGGGAACGCCTACCATCTGAAGCCGGCCCCACTGACATCACTAGTGATGTCAGTGGGAGTGATTTTGGCCAAAATCACTCCTGGCCTTGCGGTTGAAAAACTCAACCGCAGGCTTTTGCTCGCAGTTTCGATGGTCGCGATGGTCAAGACCATCGCGACCATCATCCTGCACGCTCGTATATGCTGTGGGTGGTGACCCACAGCTATACGAGCGTCCAGGAGGACGCTCCAAATCAATGGAGGTGGGCCCTGATTCAGAGCGAGCGCTCTGGTCAGAGCGTCCGGCTCTGAATCAGGGCCTAAATGTTTTCGTCTCTGAAACAGGCGAAGGAGGTGGAAAGTCGGACAGGCGAAACTTATCCGACTTTTCACCTCTAATTGAATACGGACCTAAGAATGTTATACCGCAGACTGGAGCTGTACGTATTGTGCTGTCCTAAACTGACGCTGTGCTAGATTTCCATACGCTGTGCACACTCATTGCACACAAACACAGTCTGAGAATGAGAAATGCACATGAAATATGTCTGCCAGTGCGAAAGACGACAGGCACTTTATACAAAAGTTTGTGGAAGACAATGACCAAATGCAACAGGAAAGAGCTATTCTTACCCACTGTTCACAATAGGTTGTGGGGCACAAAAAAAATAATTGCCATAGTAGTAATGATAATCTAAAGTAAATTGAATAAGTTTCAGCTGCTTGGGGGCTGCAGCTGTGCCTAGCATGGTGATTGGAGGGACCTACCCTTGATCCTAACTTACTTTCCAACTATCGACCTATCTCTCTTCCAAACTCCTTGAGCGTATTGCTTACAACCGCCTTACCACCTTTCTTTCCTCCCACTCCCTCCTTGACTCATTTGAATCTGGCTTCCGATCTCTCCACTCCACTGAAACTGCCCTCATGAAAGTCAGCAACGACCTCCTTGCTGCCAAATCCAAGGGCCACTACTCTCTGCTCATTCTCCTTGACCTCTCTGCTGCATTTGACACTGTAGACCACCCTCTCCTCCTGCAAATCCTTTACTCTCTCGGTTTACTTGGCACTGCCCTCTCCTGGCTTTCCTCCTAACTCTCTGATCGTTCCTTCGCTGTATCCTCTCATGACTCCTCTTCCCCCCCACTTCCACTAACAGTAGGAGTTCCCCAAGGTTCTGTTCTTGGACCTCTCCTTTTCTCCCTATATACATCCTCTTTAGGTGAACTCATTAACTCCTTTGACCTCCAATATCATCTCTATGGAGATGATACTCAAATTTACCTTTCCACCCCTGAGCTATCCCCCTTGCTCCTCACCCGTATCTCCAACTGTCTCTCTGCTGTCTCTTCGTGGATGTCCCAGCGCTTTCTTAGACTGAGCTGATCATCTTCCCACCCTCTTCCACTACATCATTTTCCACAATTTCATTATCTATTGATGGCACAACTATCTCCTCTAGCCCCAAAATGCGCTGTATTGGAGTTATCCTAGACTCCTCCCTCTCCTTTAAACCACACATTCAGCACCTCTCGCAGTCCTGCCATTTTCACCTAAAAAATATCTCCAGGATTAGACCCTTCCTCACCCAGGATGCCACTAAAACCCTCATCCACTCACTGGTCATATCCAGATTGGACTACTGTAACCTTCTCCTAGCTGGCCTCCCAGTCTCTCACCTCTCTCCACTACAATCGGTTCTCAATGCTGCTGTTCGGCTCATCTTCCTCTCCAGACGTTCTACATGTGCTTCCCCTCTCCTTCAAGCCCTACACTGGCTCCCCTTCCCCTTCAGATGCCAATTGAAGGTTCTTACATTCGCCTACAAAGCCCTCACCAAATCCTCTCCAACATACATTTCTGACCTTCTCTCCCTTCACACTTCCGCCCATCCACTTCGCTCAACAATGCCGCCTCTCTTGCCAACTGATTACTTCCTCCCACTCCCGAATCCGAGATTTTGCCCGTGCTGCTCCCTACCTTTGGAATGCTCTCCCTCTCCCTATCAGACTCTCCGCCTCTCTACAAATCTTCAAACGGGCTCTCAAGACCCACTACTTCATCAAGGCCTTCCAGCTCTCATCCTAACCCACTTCATGCTCTTTCCTCCCTATCTTCCCCTTCTGTGTCACCCCTGTCTGTCTGCCCCTCCCCTTTAGAATGTAAGCTCTCATGAGCAGGGACCTCTTCCCTCATGTGCTTCTCTTTACATTTTCTTCTACTCTCTACTCCCCATTAGGGCACCTAACACGTGACCGCCAACTACCGGCGGCTTATTGTGAGTGCTTTAATCACTATTTCTGCAATGTATATAAGTCGTGTCCTTGTCCTGCACTGTAATGTACTGTAAGTTACTTGTTTCTTGTTTACCTATTAGTTCTATGTACTATGTAAGGAGCTGTGGAACACTTGTGGCGCCATATAAATAAAGGATAATAATAATAATAATTATTGGAGCTAGTGCAGTATTATATTGTAGTACAATGTGCAAAATGCAAATACTGAAGCTGCATACACACACAACGATTTTTTTTGAACGATTATCGTTAACGATATAGTTTATTGTTCAATCGTTGTAAAAATCGTTCACTTTCTAAGTTAAAACGATGAACGATTATCGTTCATGCACGTTCATGTTTGTTGTTTGTAGTTCAGTCATACTGACCAACTGAACGGTTTTCATTAAGGGAATATGCAAAAATAGTTTGTAGTTCAAAAAAATCGTTCATTACACTTAAAAAAATCTGACTTATGGTGCATACACACGATCAGATTTTTCCTTCAGATATGAACGATAACGATTTAAAAATCGTTCAGTCGTTCATATCTGAAGGAAAATCTGACATGCCTGAACGATGCGCGTTCCCGTTTGTCAGATAACGATATCTGACATCTGATGTGTTTGCAGTCAGACTTGGACGATTCCATTCATTTTAATGCAGTCAAAAATCGTTCAATCGTTCAAATCGTTCAAAACTTTGGTAAAATCGTTCAAATCGTTCAATCGTTCAGTCGTTCATCTGACAAATCTGACCGTGTGTATGCTCCAATAATCTGACAGAAAATCATTCATAAAATCGTTGGTAACAAAATCGTTGTGGGTGTATGCAGCTTGAGAATGAAACAATGACAAACAAGATGTCTGATCGCTGGCAACATCCGAATGTAGGTTTGTGTGAGACAAAATAATGGTCATTAATGTTATTATTTCAACACTCAAGCTGCATACACACACAGCGATTTTTTGAACAATTATCATTAACGATATCATTTATCGTTCAATCATTGTAAAAATCGTTCACTTTCTAAGTTGAAACGATTATCATTCATGCGCGTTCACGTTTGTAGTTCAGTCAGACTTTTCAACTCAACGATTTTCATTAAGGGAATATGCAAAAATCGTTTGTAGTTCAAAAAAATCGTTCATTACACTGTAAAAAAATCGGTCATAAAATCGGTCATAAAATCGGTCATAAAATCATTGGTAACAAAATCGTTGTGTGTGTATTAGGGGTGAGCGGGTTCGGATTTCTGAAATCCGAACCCCCCCGAGCCCCCCCGATCCGAGTCCGATCCGAATCAGGCTCGACTTTTCCCGCCTGCCTCGGATCTGAAATCGAGGCAAAACGTCATCATCCCGCCTTCCGAGTCTCGCGGGTTTTGGATCCTATATAAGGTACCCACGTCGGCGCCATTTTCTCACTCGGCTGTGGACAGTGAAGAGGGAGGGTGGGAGTTAGGGCTGTGTAGTGTAGTGTAGTGTAGTGCTGCTGTTGTCCACTACTTCAAAGTCCATAGGGGCTGGCTGTGTTGTGCTGTGCTGCTGTTGTTAATAGAGGCTGTGTCCACTACTTCAAAGTCCATAGGGGCTGGCTGGACTGTGTTGTGCAGTCAGTTCTCCATAGGGGCTGTGTCCACTCCAAAGTCCTGTGCAGTGTCCCAGTCCTAAAGAGGTGCTGTAGTGTTGTCCAGGGGGTGCTCTGTCCATCAGGGGTGCTCCCCCCAAGTGCTAAAAAAATAATATATTTTCTGTGTTTGTGAATTGTGTGCGCAGTAGCCGCACGTGCATCAACAAAGTAGTGCCAAGCGTGCGCCTGTGTCATAAGTAAAGGGCCGGCTGGCTTGACCGTTAAGGGTGCTGTAACCCCCGAAAATACACTCCAGTCCAAACCAAAAAAAATATTATTTTCTGTGTTTGTGAATTGTGTGCGCAGTAGCCGCACGTGCATCAACAAAGTAGTGCCAAGCGTGCGCCTGTGTCATAAGTAAAGGGCTGGCTGGCTTGACCGTTAAAGGGTGCTGTAACCCCCAAAGTACACTCCAGTCCAAACCAAAAAAAAAATTATTTTCTGTGTTTGTGAATTGTGTGCGCAGTAGCCGCACGTGCATCAACAAAGTAGTGCCAAGCGTGCGCCTGTGTCATAAGTAAAGGGCCGGCTGGCTTGACCGTTAAGGGTGCTGTAACCCCCGAAAGTACACTCCAGTCCAAACCAAAAAAAAAATTATTTTCTGTGTTTGTGAATTGTGTGCGCAGTAGCCGCACGTGCATCAACAAAGTAGTGCCAAGCGTGCGCCTGTGTCATAAGTAAAGGGCCGGCTGGCTTGACCGTTAAGGGTGCTGTAACCCCCGAAAGTACACTCCAGTCCAAACCAAAAAAAAAATTATTTTCTGTGTTTGTGAATTGTGTGCGCAGTAGCCGCACGTGCATCAACAAAGTAGTGCCAAGCGTGCGCCTGTGTCATAAGTAAAGGGCCGGCTGGCTTGACCGTTAAGGGTGCTGTAACCCCCGAAAGTACACTCCAGTCCAAACCAAAAAAAAAATTATTTTCTGTGTTTGTGAATTGTGTGCGCAGTAGCCGCACGTGCATCAACAAAGTAGTGCCAAGCGTGCGCCTGTGTCATAAGTAAAGGGCCGGCTGGCTTGACCGTTAAGGGTGCTGTAACCCCCGAAAATACACTCCAGTCCAAACCAAAAAAAAAATTATTTTCTGTGTTTGTGAATTGTGTGCGCAGTAGCCGCACGTGCATCAACAAAGTAGTGCCAAGCGTGCGCCTGTGTCATAAGTAAAGGGCTGGCTGGCTTGACCGTTAAAGGGTGCTGTAACCCCCAAAGTACACTCCAGTCCAAACTAAAAAAAAAATTATTTTCTGTGTTTGTGAATTGTGTGCGCAGTAGCCGCACGTGCATCAACAAAGTAGTGCCAAGCGTGCGCCTGTGTCATAAGTAAAGGGCCGGCTGGCTTGACCGTTAAGGGTGCTGTAACCCCCGAAACTACACTCCAGTCCAAACCAAAAAAAATATTATTTTCTGTATTTGTGAATTGTGTGCGCAGTAGCCGCACGTGCATCAACAAAGTAGTGCCAAGCGTGCGCCTGTGTCATAAGTAAAGGGCCGGCAGGCTTGACCGTTAAAGGGTGCTGTAACCCCCAAAGTACACTCCAGTCCAAACCAAAAAAAAAATTATTTTCTGTGTTTGTGAATTGTGTGCGCAGTAGCCGCATGTGCATCAACAAAGTAGTGCCAAGCGTGCGCCTGTGTCATAAGTAAAGGGCCAGCTGGCTTGACCGTTAAAGGGTGCTGTAACCCCCAAAGTACACTCCAGTCCAAACCAAAAAAAAAATTATTTTCTGTGTTTGTGAATTGTGTGCGCAGTAGCCGCACGTGCATCAACAAAGTAGTGCCAAGCGTGCGCCTGTGTCATAAGTAAAGGGCCGGCTGGCTTGACCGTTAAAGGGTGCTGTAACCCCCGAAAGTACACTCCAGTCCAAACCAAAAAAAAAATTATTTTCTGTGTTTGTGAATTGTGTGCGCAGTAGCCGCACGTGCATCAACAAAGTAGTGCCAAGCGTGCGCCTGTGTCATAAGTAAAGGGCCGGCTGGCTTGACCGTTAAAGGGTGCTGTAACCCCCAAAGTACACTCCAGTCCAAACCGAAAAAAAATTATTTTCTGTGTTTGTGAATTGTGTGCGCAGTAGCCGCACGTGCATCAACAAAGTAGTGCCAAGTGTGCGCCTGTGTCATAAGTAAAGGGCCGGCTGGCTTGACCGTTAAAGGGTGCTGTAACCCCCGAAAGTACACTCCAGTCCAAACCAAAAAAAAATTATTTTCTGTGTTTGTGAATTGTGTGCGAAGTAGCCGCACGTGCATCAACAAAGTAGTGCCAAGCGTGCGCCTGTGTCATAAGTAAAGGGCCGGCTGGCTTGACTGTTAAAGGGTTCTGTAACCCCCAAAGTACACTCCAAACCAAAAAAATATATATTTTCTGTGTTTGTGACTTGTGTGCACTGTGGCTGCACGTGCATCAACAAAGGAGCAGCGCCAAGCGTGCGCCTGTGTCCCATAAGTAAAGAGCCGGCTGGCTCATTTCTTAAAGGGTGGTGTAACCCACAAAGTGCACTACTCTCCAGCAAAAATAAAAAAATATTTTCTGTGTTTGTGTGCGCTTTAGCCGCACGTATATATATCAATATAACATAAATGGAGGACCAAACTTTCTCTGATAAAAATAAAATAGGGAAAGATCAAGAACCACTTCCTACTAGTGCTGTTGCTGCTGCTGGGAGTTGTTCATCATCCCAGAGAGGAAGTAGGAACATCACTACTTTTACTAAACAATTGACCCTCCAACAGTCCCTAGCGATGAGGATGAAGTACGACAGCAGTCATCCTGAAGCAAAACGTATAACTGAGGCCTTGACTGCTATGTTGGTGTTAGACATGCGTCCGGTATCCGACATTAGTGCAGTGGGATTTAGACAATTGATGGAGGTAGTGTGTCCTCGGTTCCAAATCCCGTCTAGATTCCACCTGCATCCTCAAAGCAGCAGCGACAAGCGTGCGTCTGTCTGTTAAAGGGTGGTGACACCCTCAAAGTGTGCTACACAAACAATTAAAATATTGTTCTTTTTTTTTCTGTCTTTGTGAAATGTGTGGGCTGTAGCCGCACCTGCATCCTTAAAGCAGCAGCGACAAGCGTGCGTCTGTCTGTTAAAGGGTGGTGACACCCTCAAAGTGTGCTACACAAACAATAAAAATATTCTTCTTTTTTTTTCGGTCTTTGTGAAATGTGTGGGCTGTAGCCGCACCTGCATCCTTAAAGCAGCAGCGACAAGCGTGCGTCTGTCTGTTAAAGGGTGGTGTAACTCTCAAAGTGCTCCAAAAAATAAAAAACTATTTTTTTAATGTGTTTGTGACTTGTGTGCGATGTAGCCACACTTGCATCCTCAAAGCAGCAGCGACAAGCGTGCGTCTGTCTGTTAAAGGGTGGTGACACCCTCAAAGTGTGCTCCACAAACAATAAAAATATTCTTCTTCTTTTTTCTGTCTTTGTGAATTGTGTGGGCTGTAGCCGCACCTGCATCCTTAAAGCAGCAGCGACAAGCGTGCGTCTGTCTGTTAAAGGGTGGTGACACCCTCAAAGTCTTCTACACAAACAATTAAAATATTGTTCTTTTTTTTCGGTCTTTGTGAAATGTGTGGGCTGTAGCCGCACCTGCATCCTTAAAGCAGCAGCGACAAGCGTGCGTCTGTCTGTTAAAGGGTGGTGTAACTCTCAAAGTGCTCCAAAAAATAAAAAACTATTTTTTTTATGTGTTTGTGACTTGTGTGCGATGTAGCCGCACTTGCATCCTCAAAGCAGCAGCGACAAGTGTGCGTCTGTCTGTTAAAGGGTGGTGACACCCTCAAAGTGTGCTACACAAACAATAAAAATATTCTTTTTTTTTTTCTGTCTTTGTGAATTGTGTGGGCTGTAGCCGCACTTGAATCCTCAAAGCAGCAGCGACAAGCGTGCGTCTGTCTGTTAAAGGATTACATCGGTGACAGCATCCAAGTAGGCATGTCAGACAGTCCGTACCTGTACTGGCAGGAAAAAGAAGCAATTTGGAGGTCCCTGTACAAACTGGCTTTATTTTACCTGAGTTGCCCCCCCTCCAGTGTGTACTCCGAAAGAGTGTTTAGTGCAGCCGGGAACCTTGTTAGCGAAAGGCGTAGGAGGTTGCTTCCACAAAATGTGGAGAAGATGATGTTCATAAAATGAATGATCAACTCTTCCAGGGAGACCAGCCTCCAGAACGTACAGAGGGACCTGTGGTTCCAGCAGGGACAAATTAATACTCTGTGAGGATGAGGATGTACATAACACTGAAGAGGGTGAGGAATCTGTGGATGAGGAGGATGAGGACGACTTCTTGCCTCCGTAGAGCCAGTTTGTGCAGGGACAGATTAATTGCCAGCTTGTTTTGTGGGGGCCCAAACGAACCAATCATTTCAGCCACAGTTGTGTGGCAGACCCTGGCGCTGAAATGATTGGTTTGTTAAAGTGTGCATGTCCTGTTTATACAACATAAGGGTGGGTGGGAGGGCCCAAGGACAATTCCATCTTGCACCTCTTTTTTTTCTTTGCATTATGTACAGTTTGGGGCCTAGTTTTTCAATGCCATCCTGTCTGCCACTGCAGTTTCACGCCTAGATGGGTCACGTGTTTGTGCCGCCCACTCGTGTCGCTTAGCATAGTCATCCAGCTACCTCGGTGCAACCTTTTGGACATAAAAACACTATTGTGAGGTGTGAGGTATTCAGAATAGACTGGAAATGAGTGGAAATTAAGGTTATTGAGGTTAATAATAGCATAGGAGCAGAAAAACCTACAAATTCTGTGATTTTAGCTGTTTTTATGCTTTTTTTCAAAAAAATACAGATCCAAAACACAAAACCCAGAACCCAAAACACGGAAGGGTGGTTTTGGCAAAACCAATCCAGATCCAAAACACGAAGAAAGATCCAGATCCAAAACCAAAACACAAAACACGAAAAGTGGCCGGTGCACACCCCTAGTGTGTATGCAGCTTTAGGGGTAAATTTACCAAGGTTCGATTTTGGTCAATGTGTGCTTTTCTGCGATTTGGGTGTGATTTTGCAAATCGCATATTTACTAAAGGCCAATACGCTGGCAAGTTGCAGGTGAAACGCGACTTAACGCACCTAATTGCCGCAATACACCATCGGACCAAACATTGTATCCTTTACATGCCCTCAAGTACAAATCACGGGGTTGCTAAGAACCGTGTTGTCAGGCAAACACGAACAAAGGGGGTCATTCAGACCCGTTCGTGAGCGGCAGTACGCTCGCAAGCGGGTCGATGTTCCCCCACTGCGCATGCGCATGACAGAGGGAGCTCCGTCGTGCGCATGCTTGAGACCCGGCGAGCGACGGGCTCTCCATCGCCCCGGGTCTCGCACCAAAGGGGGCGTGCTGTCGATGTTGATGGGAACATGGGAGCGCCTACCGTCTCAAGCCGACCCCACTGACATCACTAGCGATGTCAGTGGGAGTGATCTTGGCTCTGATAGAGCCAAAATCACTCCTGGGCTTGCGGCAGCGAGACCTTACCGCAGGGTCTCCATCGCAAGCCCGATAGTCGCGATGGTCATCATCATGGACGCTCGCATAAGCTGTGGGTGGTAACCCACAGCTATGCGAGCGTCCATGAGGACGCTCCTAAAACAGGTAGGAGGGCCCTGATTCAGAGCGTTCAGCTCTGAATCAGGCCCAAAGTCACACCAAAAACACTGTAGCACCACAATGCATGAGATAATAGTCCTGCCTGTCAGCAACGTGTTTGTCCAATGCACTGCACAGATCAGTATGACAGAAAATAGTTCACAAAATCTTTGGTAACAAAATCGTTGTGTGTGTATACACCTGAAGAAGGGAACAGAGCAGTGAAGATTAGTGCCTCAAGCTTTCCTGAATAAACACTCTAGCTTTGGAGTATTACACTGCGTTCCTGCGTGCAGTGCGCAATTCTTTGTGGTGCTGTTGCATTGGGAGCCAGAAGGCGGCTTTGGGGAAAATTATCAAAGACCGGAGAAGCTGACAAGTGGAGAAGTTGCCCATAGTAACCAATCAGAACAGCTTTATGCCTGAACAGCTTTATCAATACATGTCATGAACTAAAATATTAAGTAGGTTATAGAAAGAAATGTCATAACAGTTTCCGGATATAACAAATGCCTGACATATATAAATAAATGTCGCTCGAAGGTGCAAATCTGCACTGAAACCACATCCTCCAATCAGCCATTGGCTTTTAGACAGTGTAATAGTTTGGACAATGAAGGCAAATGCCTGATTGGTTGATTAGTACCAGCAGAGAGCAGATTGTAAGGCCACAGGGGAGCTGACATGATCCAGAGCCTCTGGCTATAAATGAAAGGGAATCAGAATATGTATATAGCGTTGCGGGAGAACCTTATCTGTCTGCTGATTACCATAACACATGCCTAGAAGACAGTAATTATAATATAGTAAGATGCACATTTGAAAGGGCAACTAAAAGCATTATTCAGGCCACACATACAGGGGGTCATTCAGACCCGGTCGTTAGCACCGATGCGCTCGGTCCGGGTCGATGGCCCCCCACAGAGCATGCGCGCCGTCTTGCGCATGCGTGAGACCCGCTACGACCGACAGCACCGGTCGTAGCGGGTCTCGATCCAAAGGGGGGGAGCTGTCGATGTTCCCATGGGAACGCCTACCGTTTGGGGGAGGCCCCACTGACATCACTAGTGATGTCAGTGGAGAGCTTCCGGCTCAGACAGAGGGCCTGATTCAGAGCCGCTCGTAAACGGCAGCTCGTTCGTTCCGAGCGATGTTTGCACAACTGCGCATGCGTACGGATCGTAATACGCATGCGCGAACCAGTCAGTGCGGCCGAAAATCATTTGTTCGCTAAATAGCGAATGCCTGCTATTTTGAGTGACAGGAAGAGACATATGTGGGTGGTAACAGAGGAAGGTGCTTGAAAACGGGGAGTGGAGATCAGAACGCAGGCGTGCTTAAAAGTCAAAACGGGCGTTTTATGGGTGTGCATAATTAATACAGCAGCGTCATTGACCACGTCACTGGGTTATTTTATAGTCAGAACTGCTCGCATGATTGCGGTAGCAAAAACCAATGTACTCGATTAATCTAATAAATAGCGGACATGACGTAGGATGCGAGCGGACAGGGGGCGTAGTTTCCCAAAAAACGACCGCAAGTTTTGTTCGCTCATTCAGACATAGAGGCTTGAACAGACCGCAAAGAGTGAACGGTTCATTTGAATAGCCACCCCTTTTTTCTGAACGAGCGAGCGCAAATAGCGTCCAGCTCTGAATCAGGCCCAGAGCCAGAAGCTCTCCGGGGCTTACGACAAGTGAGACCCTACCCTAGGGTCTCGTCGTAAGCCCCGATGGTCGCGATGGTCTCTGACCATCGCGACCATCACCGGAGCGGTCGTTAGAGCTGTGGGTGTTAACCCACAGCCTAACGACCGCAACAGAGGCGGGCGAGCAGGATGCAAGCGGCCGCCCAGTTTCTGAGCGACCGATTGCATCCTCCGACCGCCTCTGAATGAAGACCACAATCTCTAGTGCTGCAAAAATGTGATGCAATGATAAATTACTCCTCAATCCAAATCAGTATATGTCCACCTGGATGATATTAGTGACAGCACACAACATGGCTGGTCTCATACCGCTGTATGTCTCTCCCAGCAATAGCTTGGCCATCTATATGTCTGACCAGACCAGGGCTTTCGGAAGCATTGTGGGTGCCCTTGTGGGCACCACTGCAACGGAGGTGGCTCCTCCTCTATTTCATAAGCCGGGTACACCTATAATATAGATTATGCGGTTCCTATAGTGTCTACGCTCTAATGCGTGTGCAGGGCCGGTTGTTCATCGCATTGCCCCGTCTGCTGCACTGCACAGCGGGTGGGACGGTGCAATGAAAAACGCTATGCCGCCATATGCAGCATGGAACCATATATTGCGCGGTCATGTGCAGGATCGTGTAACGTGTATGGCTGGCTCAGTATAATGTTCCATTGCGGTTGCTGGGTACACACATCGTATAGTGTGTACCCAGCTCTGCCTTAGCAGACAGGTGGGGGCTGGCACATTATTCGTTATGGGCCTCATTCCGCATGTCTTTAGTAACAGGCCCACTCATTATTAGAGGCCCGATGGGGCCGCCTAGTATTCAGCAGACTCCGAACACCGAATGTTTTCAAAGTTTGCTTGCGTCCAACATTGTTATCTTCAGATGGCAGTGGTTCCCCCGGGCCCCGCAACTTCCAATAGGAAGGAGGTTTGGGGCGGCATAGAGTAATCCGATCAGACCCCTCTGCTGCCACCATACCGTGTGCTCCGCGGCCGCACTCATGCGTGAACTCAGATCATGCATGCGCATTCAACTGTATCAGCGGGATGTAGTTCGGAGACCGGCGGACGGGATGCCGCAGGTCAAAATCCAGACGTCACAAGCCCGACACGGGACTAAAGATAGGTGTCAAAATACCGACGCCGGAATCTAGACAGACGCCATTCCGAATGAGGTAAGCAGGGTGTCTTAGTTGTTAGCTGTGAGGGGAGGGGGGGGGATTGTTAGGTTTAGGCAGCATAGAGGGGTTAGAGTTAGGTTTTTGGGGGTGGGGTTAGGGCTAGGCACCACTGGGAGGGGGTTAGGGTTAGGCACTAAGGGGGTTTAGGCACGAAGGGGGCAGAATAGGTTTAGGCTACAAGCAGGGAGGGTTAGGGGCAGAAGGGTAAAGGGTTAGTATACTTACCCTACCCCTGCTGGGATGCCACTGTCGGTATTCTGGCAGGAGGCACCCCGACTACCAGTGTTTCACACCAATTCCGTATCACTGATACTTCTGTAGCACTGGTAGGGATCGTGAAATTACTGCGGCAGTTATTGGGGGCCGCCCAGCCCCCAATGATGAGGATGAGTAACATTATCTAGCACACTTATCTACCACAGTCTATAAAATGACAGTTATTAGCTGATTGGTTGCTATGGGCAACTTGACCACTATATCTCTCTCCAAGGTTTGATAAATCTCCCTATTAGTGTTATAAGTGCCCACTAACCATTAGCACCCTGGGTGACTAGATTCTCCTAGTAGTGGCTCCGATCCCACACTAGGCAGTTCTCCTCTGGCAACCATAGACAGTAAATACACCAGGGTTCATCAATTATTAATAAATATATATGAACCTGATAGCAGAGTTACATCGCCGTCCTATTTCTAATATTAGAAATAAGACGCAGCTAGATATAGGGACTCAGTCAGCGCTGGTATTCATCTTTCCAGTCATAACACTGCCCAATATAAGCTGGTCAGCGGCACTAAACTTAGCCTGTAACGGTGTCTGCCAGCCGGCAGCTATGTGCTGGTAATCTGACAACGGACTGGCTGGTAAACGCAGAAATGCCAGACACGAGGACTCGTATTTCTGAGGTTATGGAATAGCATGATCTGAATTATGAGCCTGTCCGGCAACCGCATCATTTCAACATATTTCTCATTCTTCCCTAATAGACAGCTGACCTCAGAATAACATCATATAAAGAATTTTTCAGTATCATTTTATTAACTGTGCTTTACAAATTCCTGCTGAGGTCTGAGGTTCAGAGCCAGCACCGTTACATTATCGCTGTAATAAAAGGCATTGTGTTACCCGATTTTTCTTTCCCACATTAGCAAATGGGAGTGATATGCGCTCGCCACGCAACATTGATAGTGAGTGCGGGTATCACGCCAAAATAATTAGCTGAAAAAGACAGTATACATAAAGGCTTGTGCAGGCTGTGGGTAAGGGGTGTCAGACAACACCTTCCACCCCTCCCCAAACATAGACCACTCGCCACCAAAGCAACCCCCTTCCCCTCTGGTCATGGGGCCTGATTCAGAAACGATCGCAGTTGCTAATACGCACGCAATCGGACGATTGTTGCGTACTGCGCATGCATATGCATTGCTGTGCGCGTGTGTGAACCGGCCACTTCAATCGGCACTGATTGAGTGATTGACAGGAAGTGCCGTTTGTGGGTGGTGATGGGGGGGGGTTTGTCAGGGAAACGCATTCAGCAATCGCAATAAATTAGCATACTATCGCAGTTGAACTGCGTGCATAATCGCTATTGCATTCGCAGTTGCGTTCCTTAATAACTCAGGCTAATAGACCACAAATAAGCACAAAAATAAGGAAATAAGCCACTCAAACCCTCCCCCCACCCTCTTCATCCCCCTGTGGGACATGGACAACCAGCCCTGGCCCCATAGACATAGACCACTAACCGCTTTCCTAGGACACAGATCACTCACCCCTTAGGACATAGACCACTAACCCCTTCCCTAGGGCATAGGCCACTAACCCCTTCCCTAGGGCATAGGCCACTAACCCCGGCCCCCACAGACATAGGCCACTCACCCCTTCCCTAGGACATAGACCACTAACCCCGGCCCCCACAGACATAGGCCCTGATTCAGAGCCGAACGCTCTGACAGACCGCTCGCTCTGAATCAGGGCCGGCCTTCTTGATTTTTAGAGCGGCCTCCTGGCCGCTCGTATAGCTGTGGGTGACTACCCACAGCTATAGCGAGCGGCCAGGAAGATGGTCGCGATGGTCAAGACCATCGGGCTTGCGACGAGACCCTTGTGGTAGGGTCTCGTTGCCGCAAGCCCTGGAGTGCTTTCGGCTCAAACAGAGCCGAAAGCACTCCCACTGACATCACTTGTGATGTCAGTGGGGCCGGCCCCAGACGGTAGGCGTTCCCATGGGAACGCCTCCGTCTGGGCAGGCACGCCCCCGGCACGCCCACCAAAGGGGGCGTGCTGTTACTTAACATCGACAGCACGCCCCCTTTGGTACGAGACCCGGAGCGACGGTTTGCCCGGAGCCGGCTCTGTCGTGCACATGCGCACTGGGCCACCATCGACTCGCTTGCGAGCGCTCAGCGCTCACGAGCGCGTCTGAATCATGCCCATAGACCACTCACCTCCCTTCCCTAGGACATAGACTACTAACCCCGTCCCTAGCACATAGACCACTAACCCCTTCTCTAGGACATAGGGCCTGATTCAGACCCTCTTGCAAGCGTCCGCTCGCTCGTGCGCGGCCGATGTTATGCATTTGCACTAGGGGTGAGCGGGTTCGGATTTCTGAAATCCGAACCCCCCCGAGCCCCCCCGATCCGAGTCCGATCCGAATCAGGCTCGACTTTTCCCGCCTGACTCGGATCTGAAATCGAGGCAAAACGTCATCATCCCGCCTTCCGAGTCTCGCGGGTTTTGGATCCTATATAAGGTACCCACGTCGGCGCCATTTTCTCACTCGGCTGTGGACAGTGAAGAGGGAGGGTGGGAGTTAGGGCTGTGTAGTGTAGTGTAGTGTAGTGCTGCTGTTGTCCACTACTTCAAAGTCCATAGGGGCTGGCTGTGTTGTGCTGTGCTGCTGTTGTTAATAGGGGCTGTGTCCACTACTTCAAAGTCCATAGGGGCTGGCTGGACTGTGTTGTGCAGTCAGTTCTCCATAGGGGCTGTGTCCACTCCAAAGTCCTGTGCAGTGTCCCAGTCCTAAAGGAGTGCTGCAGTGTTGTCCAGGGGGTGCTCTGTCCATCAGGGGTGCTCCCCCCAAGTGCTAAAAAAATAATATATTTTCTGTGTTTGTGAATTGTGTGCGCAGTAGCCGCACGTGCATCAACAAAGTAGTGCCAAGCGTGCGCCTGTGTCATAAGTAAAGGGCCGGCTGGCTTGACCGTTAAAGGGTGCTGTAACCCCCGAAAGTACACTCCAGTCCAAACCAAAAAAAAATTATTTTCTGTGTTTGTGAATTGTGTGCGCGGTAGCCGCACGTGCATCAACAAAGTAGTGCCAAGCGTGCGCCTGTGTCATAAGTAAATGGCCGGCTGGCTTGACCGTTAAGGGTGCTGTAACCCCCGAAAGTACACTCCAGTCCAAACCAAAAAAAAAATTATTTTCTGTGTTTGTGAATTGTGTGCGCAGTAGCCGCACGTGCATCAACAAAGTAGTGCCAAGCGTGCGCCTGTGTCATAAGTAAAGGGCCGGCTGGCTTGACCGTTAAGGGTGCTGTAACCCCCGAAAGTACACTCCAGTCCAAACCAAAAAAAAAAATATTTTCTGTGTTTGTGAATTGTGTGCGCAGTAGCCGCACGTGCATCAACAAAGTAGTGCCAAGCGTGCGCCTGTGTCATAAGTAAAGGGCCGGCTGGCTTGACCGTTAAGGGTGCTGTAACCCCCGAAAGTACACTCCAGTCCAAACCAAAAAAAAAATTATTTTCTGTGTTTGTGAATTGTGTGCGCAGTAGCTGCACGTGCATCAACAAAGTAGTGCCAAGCGTGCGCCTGTGTCATAAGTAAAGGGCCGGCTGGCTTGACCGTTAAGGGTGCTGTAACCCCCGAAAGTACACTCCAGTCCAAACCAAAAAAAAAATTATTTTCTGTGTTTGTGAATTGTGTGCGCAGTAGCCGCACGTGCATCAACAAAGTAGTGCCAAGCGTGCGCCTGTGTCATAAGTAAAGGGCCGGCTGGCTTGACCGTTAAGGGTGCTGTAACCCCCAAAAGTACACTCCAGTCCAAACCAAAAAAAAAATTATTTTCTGTGTTTGTGAATTGTGTGCGCAGTAGCCGCACGTGCATCAACAAAGTAGTGCCAAGCGTGCACCTGTGTCATAAGTAAAGGGCCGGCTGGCTTGACCGTTAAGGGTGCTGTAACCCCCGAAAGTACACTCCAGTCCGAACCAAAAAAAAAATTATTTTCTGTGTTTGTGAATTGTGTGCGCAGTAGCCGCACGTGCATCAACAAAGTAGTGCCAAGCGTGCGCCTGTGTCATAAGTAAAGGGCTGGCTGGCTTGACCGTTAAGGGTGCTGTAACCCCCGAAAGTACACTCCAGTCCAAACCAAAAAAAAAATTATTTTCTGTGTTTGTGAATTGTGTGCGCAGTAGCCGCACGTGCATCAACAAAGTAGTGCCAAGCGTGCGCCTGTGTCATAAGTAAAGGGCCGGCTGGCTTGACCGTTAAGGGTGCTGTAACCCCCGAAAGTACACTCCAGTCGAAACCAAAAAAAAAATTATTTTCTGTGTTTGTGAATTGTGTGCGCAGTAGCCGCACGTGCATCAACAAAGTAGTGCCAAGCGTGCGCCTGTGTCATAAGTAAAGGGCCGGCTGGCTTGACCGTTAAGGGTGCTGTAACCCCCGAAAGTACACTCCAGTCCAAACCAAAAAAAAAATTATTTTCTGTGTTTGTGAATTGTGTGCGCAGTAGCCGCACGTGCATCAACAAAGTAGTGCCAAGCGTGCGCCTGTGTCATAAGTAAAGGGCCGGCTGGCTTGACCGTTAAGGGTGCTGTAACCCCCGAAAGTACACTCCAGTCCAAACCAAAAAAAAAATTATTTTCTGTGTTTGTGAATTGTGTGCGCAGTAGCCGCACGTGCATCAACAAAGTAGTGCCAAGCGTGCGCCTGTGTCATAAGTAAAGGGCCGGCTGGCTTGACCGTTAAGGGTGCTGTAACCCCCGAATGTACACTCCAGTCCAAACCAAAAAAAAAATTATTTTCTGTGTTTGTGAATTGTGTGCACTGTGGCTGCACGTGCATCAACAAAGGAGCAGCGCCAAGCGTGCGCCTGTGTCCCATAAGTAAAGAGCCGGCTGGCTCATTTCTTAAAAGGTGGTGTAACCCACAAAGTGCACTACTCTCCAGCAAAAATAAAATAATATTTTCTGTGTTTGTGTGCGCTTTAGCCGCACGTATATATATCAATATAACATAAATGGAGGACCAAACTTTCTCCGATAAAAATAAAATAGGGAAAGATCAAGAACCACTTCCTCCTAGTGCTGTTGCTGCTGCTGGGAGTTGTTCATCATCCCAGAGAGGAAGTAGGAACATCACTACTTTTACTAAACAATTGACCCTCCAACAGTCCCTAGCGATGAGGATGAAGTACGACAGCAGTCATCCTGAAGCAAAACGTATAACTGAGGCCTTGACTGCTATGTTGGTGTTAGACGTGCGTCCGGTATCCGACATTAGTGCAGTGGGATTTAGACAATTGATGGAGGTAGTGTGTCCTCGGTTCCAAATCCCGTCTAGATTCCACCTGCATCCTCAAAGCAGCAGCGACAAGCGTGCGTCTGTCTGTTAAAGGGTGGTGACACCCTCAAAGTGTGCTACACAAACAATTAAAATATTGTTCTTTTTTTTTCTGTCTTTGTGAATTGTGTGGGCTGTAGCCGCACCTGCATCCTTAAAGCAGCAGCGACAAGCGTGCGTCTGTCTGTTAAAGGGTGGTGACACCCTCAAAGTGTGCTACACAAACAATTAAAATATTGTTCTTTTTTTTTTGGTCTTTGTGAAATGTGTGGGCTGTAGCCGCACCTGCATCCTTAAAGCAGCAGCGACAAGCGTGCGTCTGTCTGTTAAAGGGTGGTGACACCCTCAAAGTGTGCTACACAAACAATTAAAATATTGTTCTTTTTTTTTCTGTCTTTGTGAATTGTGTGGGCTGTAGCCGCACCTGCATCCTTAAAGCAGCAGCGACAAGCGTGCGTCTGTCTGTTAAAGGGTGGTGACACCCTCAAAGTGTGCTACACAAACAATTAAAATATTGTTCTTTTTTTTTTGGTCTTTGTGAAATGTGTGGGCTGTAGCCGCACCTGCATCCTTAAAGCAGCAGCGACAAGCGTGCGTCTGTCTGTTAAAGGGTGGTGACACCCTCAAAGTGTTCTACACAAACAATTAAAATATTGTTCTTTTTTTTTCGGTCTTTGTGAAATGTGTGGGCTGTAGCCGCACCTGCATCCTTAAAGCAGCAGCGACAAGCGTGCGTCTGTCTGTTAAAGGGTGGTGACACCCTCAAAGTGTTCTACACAAACAATTAAAATATTGTTCTTTTTTTTTCGGTCTTTGTGAAATGTGTGGGCTGTAGCCGCACCTGCATCCTTAAAGCAGCAGCGACAAGCGTGCGTCTGTCTGTTAAAGGGTGGTGTAACTCTCAAAGTGTTCCAAAAAATAAAAAACTATTTTTTTAATGTGTTTGTGACTTGTGTGCGATGTAGCCACACTTGCATCCTCAAAGCAGCAGCGACAAGCGTGCGTCTGTCTGTTAAAGGGTGGCGACACCCTCAAAGTGTGCTACACAAACAATTAAAATATTGTTCTTTTTTTTTCTGTCTATGTGAATTGTGTGGGCTGTAGCCGCACCTGCATCCTTAAAGCAGCAGCGACAAGCGTGCGTCTGTCTGTTAAAGGGTGGTGACACCTCAAAGTGTTCTACACAAACAATTAAAATATTGTTCTTTTTTTTTTGGTCTTTGTGAAATGTGTGGGCTGTAGCCGCACCTGCATCCTTAAAGCAGCAGCGACAAGCGTGCGTCTGTCTGTTAAAGGGTGGTGACACCTCAAAGTGTTCTACACAAACAATTAAAATATTCTTCTTCTTTTTTCTGTCTTTGTGAATTGTGTGGGCTGTAGCCGCACTTGCATCCTCAAAGCAGCAGCGACAAGCGTGCGTCTGTCTGTTAAAGGGTGGTGTAACCCTCAAAGTGTGCTCCGCAAACAATAAAAATATTCTTTTTTTTTTCTGTCTTTGTGAATTGTGTGGGCTGTAGCCGCACTTGAATCCTCAAAGCAGCAGCGACAAGCGTGCATCTGTCTGTTAAAGGATTACATCGGTGACAGCATCCAAGTAGGCATGTCAGACAGTCCGTACCTGTACTGGCAGGAAAAAGAAGCAATTTGGAGGTCCCTGTACAAACTGGCTCTATTTTACCTGAGTTGCCCCCCCTCCAGTGTGTACTCCGAAAGAGTGTTTAGTGCAGCCGGGAACCTTGTCAGCGAAAGGCGTAGGAGGTTGCTTCCACAAAATGTGGAGAAGATGATGTTCATAAAATGAATTATCAACTCTTCCAGGGAGACCAGCCTCCAGAACGTACAGAGGGACCTGTGGTTCCAGCAGGGACAAATTAATACTCTGTGAGGATGAGGATGTACACACTGAAGAGGGTGAGGAATCGGTGGATGAGGAGGATGAGGATGACATCTTGCCTCCGTAGAGCCAGTTTGTGCAGGGACAGATAAATTGCCAGCTTGTTTTGTGGGGGCCCAAACGAACCAATCATTTCAGCCACAGTTGTGTGGCAGACCCTGGCGCTGAAATGATTGGTTTGTTAAAGTGTGCATGTCCTGTTTATACAACATAAGGGTGGGTGGGAGGGCCCAAGGACAATTCCATCTTGCACCTCTTTTTTTTCTTTGCATTATGTACAGTTTGGGGCCTAGTTTTTCAATGCCATCCTGTCTGCCACTGCAGTTTCACGCCTAGATGGGTCACGTGTTTGTGCCGCCCACTTGTGTCGCTTAGCATAGTCATCCAGCTACCTCGGTGCAACCTTTTGGACATAAAAACACTATTGTGAGGTGTGAGGTATTCAGAATAGACTGGAAATGAGTGGAAATTAAGGTTATTGAGCTTAATAATAGCATAGGAGCAGAAAAACCTACAAATTCTGTGATTTTAGCTGTTTTTATGCTTTTTTTCAAAAAAATACAGATCCAAAACACAAAACCCAGAACCCAAAACACGCAAGGGTGGTTTTGGCAAAACCAATCCAGATCCAAAACACGAAGAAAGATCCAGATCCAAAACCAAAACACAAAACACGAAAAGTGGCCGGTGCACACCCCTAATTTGCACATGTCTATGCATCTCAGTGCGCTAACTAATTTGAGCGATCGGGAAGTGCTCGTTCTCCCAGCAAAGACAGTCCAGTGGAGTGAGTGACAGGAGAGGCCGTTTGTGGGTGGTAACAGGGGCAGGCCAGTAGTAACGGGGGAGTGGAGATGCAAACGCAGGCGTGCCTGAGTGTTTCAACGCCGTTTCAGAGGCATGCATAATTAACAGGCAGCGTCATAGTACACGTCACCTGGCTGGTTTTTTACACAGAAATGCTCGCAGTGCTTGCAGCAGGGTAAAGGCAACCGCAAGCGCTGCGATCAGATCTGATGGAACCCGATATACCGGTGGTTGTATATACTTCCTGGAGATGACGTGCGCTAGTGGGCGGCTAAAGACAGGCTGGTGGGCGTCTATAAACACAAAGTGATCGCTCGTCAAGACATAGTGGGCGTGCTTATGCCTTGCTGTGCGATCGCCTGCCTTGACGTCACTTAGCTGAATTTGCATACGCTGGGAGCGAGCGGCCGCATCTAGCGAGCGGGTCTGAATCAGGTCCATAGACCACTAACCCCTTCCCTAGAACATAGACCACTGACCCCTTCCCTAGGACATAGACCACTCACCCCTTCCCTAGGACATAGACCACTCACCCCTTCCCTAGGACATAGACCACTCACCCCTTCCCCAGGACATAGAGCACTCACTCCTTCCCTAGGACATAGAGCACTCACCCCTTCCCTAGGACATAGAGCACTCACCCCTGCGTACGGATTTTAATACGCATGCGCGAACCAGTCAGTGCGGCCGAAAATCGTGTGCTCGCTAAATAGCGAATGCCTGCTATTTTGAGTGACAGGAGGAGGGGTATGTGGGTGGTAACAGGGGAAGGTGCTTGAAAACGGGGAGTGGAGATCCGAACGCAGGCGTGCCAAATGGTCAAAACGGGCGTTTAAAGGGTGTGCATAAATACTACAGCAGCGTCATCGACCACGTCACTTGGTTGTTTTATAGTTAGAACTGCTTGCATGATTGTGGTAGGAAAAACCAACCACAAGAATAGCGAGCAGTTCATACGCCGTCCGATGCACTCGATTAATCTAATAAATAGCGGACATGACGTATGATGCGAGCGGCCAGGGGGCGTTTTTTTCAAAATTACGTTCGCATGTTTTGTTCGCTCGTTCAGACATAGAGGCGTGAACAGACCGCAAAGAGCGAACGGTTAATTTAAATAGCCAGCCCCTTTTTCTGGACGAGCGAGCGCAAATAGCGTCCGGCTCTGAATCAGGCCCATAGACCACTAACCCCGGCCCCCACAGACATAGACCACTTACCTCCCTTCCCCAGGACATAGACCATTAACCCCTTCCCTAGGACATAGACCACTAACCCCTCCCGACCCCCATAGACACAGACCACTCACCTCCCTTCCCCCAGGACATAGGGCCTGATTTAGTATTGATTACAGACGCACATCGAGCCATTGTTAGCCATTGCACATGCGTATAAGCTGCACTGCGCACGTGCAGTGATCGTACTGTGACTACGGACGCACAGAGGAGCCCATTGCAAAGTGAGCGACAGGTTGTCAGCGTTTGGGGGCGGTAATGGCGGGTGGTTGGAAGAACGCAGGCATGTCTGTCCATTTGAACGCCGTTTCCTGAGCGTGCATAAATGAGTCACTGCGATTACATATGCAGCATGAGATCTGTCTACGTGCGTGGAGAGTTGCAGTGTCTGCGGCTGGTTAAAACTGTTGTAAATGCTGCGTGACAGCCGATGTACGTTGATGGTACCGATGTCTACGCAGAAGAGCGACATTGGACGGATAAGAGAAAGCAGAAGCGGGCGTCTTTTAGCCAACTGTGCTTTGGCAAGCTTTAGCATATTTTCGCTACTGCGTTCTATGCGAAACTGCACCTGTGTTCGCAATTGCGATCTGTACTGAATCAGGCCCATAGACCACTAACCCCAGCCCCCATGGGTATAGAGCACTCACCCCCACCCAGGGGCGTATTGGGCTGCCGGGAACTCGGGAGAGTTCCCGCTGGGCCGGCTCCATCCTCCCTTATGTGGCTTGCTGCTGGGCTAATTGACTTTGCTACGAGGCCGGCTGCCGTGTGATCGGAGCTCAACTCTGATCAACATCGTCCCTGTTCGCGTTCCAGTGGTAGCTTCTGCGCATGTGCAGAAGCTCTCTGTAAAGATAAAGGTAAATGGCCGAGGGGGAGCTGCTGTGTATGCCCGGCCACAGCAGTACCTCCAATGGGCCCTCCCCTATCTCAATGTTAGCACTCAGCACTGGCAGTAACAGAGGAGGAGGAGGTAAGGGACGACTCAAGCTGGTACTGGCAGTAACGAAGGAGGAGGATGTGGTAAGGGATGACTCAGGCTGGCACTGGCAGTAACAGAGGAGGAAGAGGAGGTAAGGGATGACTCAGGCTGGCACTGGCAGTAACAGAGGAGGAAGAGGAGGTAAGGGATGACTCAGGCTGGCACTGGCAGTAACAGAGGAGGAGGAGGTAAGGGACGACTCAGGCTGGCACTGGCAGTAACAGAGGAGGAGGAGGAGGTAAGGGACAACTCATGCTAGCACTGGCAGTAACAGAGGAGGAGGAGGAGGCAAGGGATGAATCAGGCTGGCACTGGCAGTAACAGAAGGAGGTAAGGGACAACTCAGGATGGCACTGGCTGTAACAGAGGAGGAGAAGGCGGTGGTAAGCGATGACTCGGGCTGGTATTGGCAGTAACGAGGGAGGAGGATGTGGTAAGGGATGACTCAGGCTGGCACTGGCAGTAACAGGAGGAGGAGGAGGTAAGGGATGACTCAGGCTGGCACTGGCAGTAACAGAGGAGGAGGAGGAGGTAAGGGATGACTCAGGCTGGCACTGGCAGTAACAGAGGAGGAGGAGGTAAGGGATGAATCAGGCTGGCACTGGCAGTAAGAGAGGAGGAGGAGGTGGAGGTAAGGGATGACTCAGGCTGGCACTGGCAGTAACAGAGGAGGAGGAGGTAAGGGATGAATCAGGCTGGCACTGGCAGTAACAGAAGGAGGTAAGGGACAACTCAGGATGGCACTGGCTGTAACAGAGGAGGAGAAGGCGGTGGTAAGCGATGACTCGGGCTGGTACTGGCAGTAACGAAGGAGGAGGATGTGGTAAGGGATGACTCAGGATGGCACTGGCAGTAACAGAGGAGGAAGAGGAGGTAAGGAACAAATCAGGCTGGCACTGGCAGTAACAGGAAGAGTAGGAGGAGGAGGTAAGGGATAACTCAGGCTGGTACTGGCAGTAACAGGAGGAGTAGGAGGAGGAGGTAAGGGATAACTCAGGCTGGCACTGGCAGTAGGAGGAGGAGGAGGTAAGGGATAACTCAGGCTGGCACTGGCAGTAACAGGAGGAGAAGGTAAGCGATGACTCAGGCTGGCACTAACAGAGGAGGAGGATGTGGTAAGGGATGACTCAGGCTGGCACTGGCAGTAACAGGAGGAGGAGGTAAGGGATAACTTAGGCTGGCACTGGCAGTAACAGAGGAGGAGGAGGTAAGGGATGACTCAGGCTGGCACTGGCAGTAACAGAGGAGGAGGAGGAGGTAAGGGACGACTCAGGCTGGCACTGGCAGTAACAGAGGAGGAGGAGGAGGTAAGGGACGACTCAGGCTGGCACTGGCAGTAACAGAGGAGGAGGAGGAGGAGGTAAGGGATGAATCAGGCTGGCACTGGCAGTAAGAGAGGAGGAGGAGGTGGAGGTAAGGGATGACTCAGGCTGGCACTGGCAGTAACAGAGGAGGAGGAGGTAAGGGATGAATCAGGCTGGCACTGGCAGTAACAGAAGGAGGTAAGGGACAACTCAGGATGGCACTGGCTGTAACAGAGGAGGAGAAGGCGGTGGTAAGCGATGACTCGGGCTGGTACTGGCAGTAACGAAGGAGGAGGATGTGGTAAGGGATGACTCAGGCTGGCACTGGCAGTAACAGGAGGAGGAGGAGGTAAGGGATGACTCAGGCTGGCACTGGCAGTAACAGAGGAGGAGGAGGAGGAGGAGGTAAGGGACGACTCAGGCTGGCACTGGCAGTAACAGAGGAGGAGGAGGAGGTAAGGGATGAATCAGGCTGGCACTGGCAGTAAGAGAGGAGGAGGAGGAGGTAAGGGATGACTCAGGCTGGCACTGGCAGTAACAGAGGAGGAAGAGGAGGTAAGGGATGACTCAGGCTGGCACTGACAGTAACAGAGGAGGAGGTAAGGGATGAATCAGGCTGGCACTGGCAGTAAGAGAGGAGGAGGAGGAGGAGGTAAAGGACGACTCAGGCTAGCACTGGCAGTAACAGAGGAAGAGGAGGAGGTAAGGGACAACTCATGCTGGCACTGGCAGTAACAGAGGAGGAAAAGGCGGTGGTAAGCGATGACTCGGGCTGGCACTGGCAGTAACGAAGGAGGAGGATGTGGTAAGGGATGACTCAGGCTGTCACTGGCAGTAACAGGAGGAGGAGGAGGTAAGGGATGACTCAGGCTGGCACTGGCAGTAACAGAGGAGGAGGAGGAGGTAAGGGACGACTCAGGCTGGCACTGGCAGTAACAGAGGAGGAGGAGGAGGTAAGGGATGAATCAGGCTGGCACTGGCAGTAAGAGATGAGGAGGAGGAGGTAAGGGATGACTCAGGCTGGCACTGGCAGTAACAGAAGGAGGTAAGGGACAACTCAGGATGGCACTGGCTGTAACAGAGGAGGAGAAGGCGGTGGTAAGCGATGACTCGGGCTGGTACTGGCAGTAACGAAGGAGGAGGATGTGGTAAGGGATGACTCAGGCTGGCACTGGCAGTAACAGGAGGAGGAGGAGGTAAGGGATGACTCAGGCTGGCACTGGCAGTAACAGAGGAGGAGGAGGAGGAGGAGGTAAGGGACGACTCAGGCTGGCACTGGCAGTAACAGAGGAGGAGGAGGAGGTAAGGGATGAATCAGGCTGGCACTGGCAGTAAGAGAGGAGGAGGAGGAGGTAAGGGATGACTCAGGCTGGCACTGGCAGTAACAGAGGAGGAAGAGGAGGTAAGGGATGACTCAGGCTGGCACTGACAGTAACAGAGGAGGAGGTAAGGGATGAATCAGGCTGGCACTGGCAGTAAGAGAGGAGGAGGAGGAGGAGGAGGTAAAGGACGACTCAGGCTAGCACTGGCAGTAACAGAGGAAGAGGAGGAGGTAAGGGACAACTCATGCTGGCACTGGCAGTAACAGAGGAGGAAAAGGCGGTGGTAAGCGATGACTCGGGCTGGCACTGGCAGTAACGAAGGAGGAGGATGTGGTAAGGGATGACTCAGGCTGTCACTGGCAGTAACAGGAGGAGGAGGAGGTAAGGGATGACTCAGGCTGGCACTGGCAGTAACAGAGGAGGAGGAGGAGGTAAGGGACGACTCAGGCTGGCACTGGCAGTAACAGAGGAGGAGGAGGAGGTAAGGGATGAATCAGGCTGGCACTGGCAGTAAGAGATGAGGAGGAGGAGGTAAGGGATGACTCAGGCTGGCACTGGCAGTAACAGAGGAGGAGGAGGTAAGGGATGAATCAGGCTGGCACTGGCAGTAACAGAAGGAGGTAAGGGACAACTCAGGATGGCACTGGCTGTAACAGAGGAGGAGAAGGCAGTTTTAAGCGATGACTCGGGCTGGTACTGGCAGTAACGAAGGAGGAGGATGTGGTAAGGGATGACTCAGGCTGGCACTGGCAGTAACAGAGGAGGAAGAGGAGGTAAGGAACAAATCAGGCTGGCACTGGCAGTAACAGGAGGAGTAGGAGGAGGAGGTAAGGGATAACTCAGGCTGGTACTGGCAGTAACAGGAGGAGTAGGAGGAGGAGGTAAGGGATAACTCAGGCTGGCACTGGCAGTAACAGGAGGAGAAGGTAAGGGATGACTCAGGCTGGCACTAACAGAGGAGGAGGATGTGGTAAGGGATGACTCAGGCTGGCACTGGCAGTAACAGGAGGAGGATGTAAGGGATAACTTAGGCTGGCACTGGCAGTAACAGAGGAGGAGGAGGTAAGGGATGACTCAGGCTGGCACTGGCAGTAACAGAGGAGGAGGAGGAGGTAAGGGACGATTCAGGCTGGCACTGGCAGTAACAGAGGAGGAGGAGGAGGTAAGGGATGAATCAGGCTGGCACTGGCAGTAGGAGGAGGAGGTAAGGGATAACTCATGCTGGCACTGGCAGTAACAGAGGAGGAGGAGGAGGAGGTAAGGGATGAATCAGGATGGCACTGGCTGTAACAGAAGGAGGAGAAGGCGGTGGTAAGCGATGACTCGGGCTGGTACTGGCAGTAACGAAGGAGGAGGATGTGGTAAGGGATGACTCAGGCTGGCACTGGCAGTAACAGAGGAGGAAGAGGAGGTAAGGAACAAATCAGACTGGCACTGGCAGTAACAGGAGGAGTAGGAGGAGGAGGTAAGGGATAACTCAGGCTGATACTGGCAGTAACTTGAGGAGTAGGAGGAGGAGGTAAGGGATAACTCAGGCTGGCACTGGCAGTAGGAGGAGGAGGAGGTAAGGGATAACTCAGGCTGGCAGTAAAAGGAGGAGAAGGTAAGGGATGACTCAGGCTGGCACTAACAGAGGAGGAGGATGTGGTAAGGGATGACTCAGGCTGGCACTGGCAGTAACAGAGGAGGAGGAGGAGGTAAGGGATGACTCAGGCTCGCACTACCAGTAACAGAGGAGGAGGAGGTAAGGGATGACTCAGGCTGGCACTAGCAGTAACAGAGGAGGAGAAGGTAAGGGATGACTCAGGCTGGCACTAACAGAGGAGGAGGATGTGGTAAGGGATGACTCAGGCTGGCACTGGCAGTAACAGAGGAGGAGGAGGAGGTAAGGGATGACTCAGGCTCGCACTACCAGTAACAGAGGAGGAGGAGGTAAGGGATGACTCAGGCTGGCACTAGCAGTAACAAAAAGTAACTGGGTCACACAGGCACAGTGTCTGACAGTCCGTAAAAGTTAATTATATTGGTATACTATATTGTGAGATTATATATATATATATATATATATACACACATACATAGACATTATATATGTAGGTTTGTGATTTTATCTATCTATCTATAAATACATACTGTAGCTTTGTGATTGATTGTATATATATATATATATATATATATATATTATACAGTGCAACAGTATAAATTACATGAACATTGATGAGATATTATATATCTCATGAGGGAAAAAAAAGACCCAGCACATCCAAGGCTAAATATCTGACTATAATTTTCTATATATCCATAAAGTGCATTCCGCAGTGCAAAACAATGAGGGGAGCCGATTATAACATAGCAGCAAATCTCAAGCAAGGTATATCATTTGTAGTGGCAAAGAAAACTGATAATTATCAGCAACATGTTCCCCTCAAAGAGACAGGATCAACTTGACAGCTGTTTCGGTGTGATTTCACCATCGTCAGGAGCACAACTGACCCAGCATCCCGGACCTCTATATGTACCAACCCCCATACACAAACAATCAGCTCACCTGCAAAGAATCCTGTGTATAATAAGTCACATTTACTATGTACCAGCGTCTCATAGACACCAGCAGACACCAGAAATGACATTGTGCTTCTCTAGGCTAACAGTCTAAAAGGAGTGCGTGTGTAAGCAATAGTCATTTAGTAATCCAGTGTCACAAACACATTAATAAAACAGTACCAATAATCCCTAATCAATGCAAAATATACAGCAATTCACCTGATACATTGAACAAATAATCATTGCTATGGCAACGAAAATGTCACAATAACAGCAAAAACCAGAGATGATGACCAGCTATCCCAGGCAACAGTCCTGGAGAATGCGCAGTAAACATTTAACGGAACAACAATCCGGTAGGTATACCTAGGTAAATATCAGATATGATGGTAGAAAAAACTAGTTACCATCACGTAACATAGAAAATATACGTCCATTCCACCAGCGAACACCGGAAGTGGCCCCCCATCGTCAGGGCAACAAAAAATGCCTCAACAGCTGTTGGCCTCCCCGACAATCATCGACCAAAGATGCACACTATCTCAAAAACTATTTTTTTCATTATTAAGTTGGATAAACTATGACCTCTTCCTGAATCATCCATACTAGTTACGTTAGATATTACTAGCCTTTATACTAACATAGAACATGTGGAAGGTTTGAATTCAGTCAGGAGTTTGGTGTCCAGAAGGCCTCATTATGAAGGACCTAATGTCGAGTACTTGATGTTGCTCATGGAAATAGTCCTTACCAAGAACTATTTCCTTTTTGAGAATTATTTTTCTCTTTCATCCACTAGGGGACACTGGAGGTGCTTACGCTGGGGGGTATAGAGGCGTGGATAGCTGGAGCTGGCACTTTAATTAATTTCGAAGTGTGAAGCTCCTCCCCCTCTATTCCCCCCCAGCCCTCAGTTTAGAAAATGTGCCTACAGAGCTGGTCACAATCTGCTGTGCTCCAGCATTACATTTCATTTTTATTTTAATTTAGGTTTATTCTTTTACTAACATCTTTTACACTATATTAGGTACCCTTCGCCACCTCTCTAAAGGTGGGGTCCGGGTACCTGGCGCCCTGTTCTTAGTAGAAGCAGGAAGGAGTGCACAGTGCTTATCCTAAAAGCAACTGACAGCTCCTTATCGCCACAGTGACAAGGTCACAAGAAGAGAGAAGTGCTGAGCAGACCGAGAGAAGAGATCCCCCGTCTCCCGCCCTGCTTCCCGACGCTGGTTTAGAGCAGCGCTGCAGTGCTGCTCTCTATCTATTAAGTCTCCCCTCTGCCCGCTAGTTTAGAACATTGCGGGCTGTAGAGGTGCTGACAGGTGCTGCAGCCAGCGTTACACAGGCTCCCCTCTGCCCGCTAGCAGCAAGTAGCGGGGCAGTCAGAGGGGGAAGTTCATATATGGCCAGCGTTAAGCAGCCATATTGCATGCCTCGGGAGGAGGAAGGGGGCGGAGTCTAATGAGCGGGCTCTCTCTCTATACGCGGCAATCGGCTGTTAATACTGAGTGGCTGCCGTTTGTAACACACTCCCTGCATCTCTCCACATTACAGGAGAGTGCAGAAGCCACACAGTGTGGGCAGAAGGATTGATTCTCCTGGCACACATCCCTTATACAGGATCCTTTCCAAAAGGGGCTGTAAAGATGACACTGGGGTGTACAAAGTCCAGGGAATCTGAATTATTGGGAGGGAGTGGTGTGAACCTCCTCCTCTGTTTCCCACTAGCCTCCTGTCTCTGTATTCTGTCTCTGTTTAATCATAGAGTCTGTCTCTGTGTGAGTGACTGTGTGTGTATATACCATTGACAGGACTATGGCTTATCAGAAAATGTTTGTTCCAAATGTAACAACAAACTAAGCCAAATGCTGCTGGCACCACGCTATGTGATGCTTGTTTATTAACCGAAGAAGCACAGATGGTGTAATGGTTAGCATTGCTGCCTCACAGCGCTGAGGTCGTGGGTTCGGTTCCCACTACGGCTCTAGGGTGTGGAGTTTATATGTTCTGTGCTTGCGTGGGTTTCCTCCGGGTGTTCCGTTTTCCTCCCACTATATATACCATTATAAACCTCTGTGGCTGTTACTGTCTCACCTACTCCTCCATGGGCCGCTGACATGGCAGGTGTTATGGCGGCTGTAACATCAGAATTGATGGCTAATAGGCTGTTGCCTGGAAGTTAACCAAATATCTGGACTGGTACAGATTGTGTGTACCACTTCTACATTCATAAGCCTGCACTGAGCGTCCTCTGCCGACTGTCCTCCAGTCGTGGGAGGAACCCCTCGCAGCTCCGCGCCGTCGGATTTAGAATCTGTCTCTCAGGGGGTGGAGCCTTTTAATTCTAGCGGTCAGGCAGATTGTGAGGATATGAGATGTGTGTTACAAATGTACTGGTAGCATCTCAGTCATTGCAGAGATCAATTTACTTTTTAGTCCTTTTGTGTCCTCCATCCGTCTCCTACTGTATGTGTGATCATTCTCAGGACACACATTTTCATTAGCATGTCTATTATGTACTGTAATAATGTAAGTAATTGTAATGTTTAATAGTGGATAAGCCTTGATGTTAGCCTCGTCCATATGTCTGTGTTATTCGTAACTACTAGAGCAAGGTGACACCTCCCAGAACAGAAGACCCTCTAAGTTAATTCCCACCTCCCCAGGGGATGCTCAGGATTTACTCCTCCTTCCATTTGCCTGTTTTGCGCCTCATGTGAATCTGGTAGTCTGAACGGAACCATCCCAGCAGGTGATATCCGGAGGAGGTAGGAGAAAGTGACATCATAAGGGACGCACACCAATCAGCAAACGGTGCAACCCCCCCTGGGTGGTCACAATATCGTGGGAAATTGGAAGATTTTAAAACATGTCACCGAAGGCAACTCCACATGTTAGTCGCTGACCTTGGCTAAGAGGTCTCGCTCTGCTAAGGTGCTAGTGGAACGCATCACCATTTCTCTGTGGATTTCTACTTTGGAAATTCTGCAAGGACCTATACGCTATTCATTGCTGTGTGTTCTGTGATTAGCTTCTACTGTATGGGGTCCTGGAATCAATTGTTTGGACCCAGGGACTATCACTGCTGTGTGATCTCTGATAGTTTCTACGTGTGGGGTCCTGGAAGCGATTGAGTGGACATACGCTATTCACTGCTGTGTGATCAGTGATAGTTTCTACCGTGGGGACTGAGGGTCTCTAGCTATTTTGTGGAATTGTTCTGGGACATTATACTCTACTGGGACTGCCTCTGTCTGGACTGCTACCTGTTTATTACCTGTTCACTGTATTTACCGCTTGTCCTGACATATTATATGTTGCTGTGTGCTGTGGAAAAATAAACCATCACGTTGGTTTCATCTGCTCGGTGTCTGGGTGATTGAGAGAACCCCGTATCCTCACATTTGGCGGCAGCGACAGTGGGATCATTCAGACATCAATCAAGGAGCAGTGAAAGCGGGAAGTCACTCACAATAGAGAAGAGAGGATCAGGCCAAATGTAAGGAATTTGCAGTAAAGTGGTCCCAGCAACTGAGTGGTCATCAGTCCTGTAAAAGGTAAAATGGTGCTAAGGAAAGAAAGTCAGTGCCTCAAGTCTCCCAGGGCAGTGAAGCTCGTGGATGGAGGTACGTCGGTATGTCGGCAGGCTAGGAAGCCGGATATATTATTTATTATAAGGATGCAGTACATATGGGCATACAGGAATGATGCTCGGAGGATGATTAGCGGGTGGAGAGTATCCAGCTTAACAGATAAATTGTGTTATCTGGGAGATGCTTTCATGCACTGCAGAAGTGAAGCAGTCACATGGAAGATGCTGGATGAACCAGAGTTTGAAGAATTCGCGGAGGAAGTGAAAGCTACAATGGCCCAAATGATACAAGGAAGCCACTGTACAAAGACAGAAGGGCAGGTCCAGGATATGTTGTCCTCCTGGACAGACCCAGAGGAAAGATCCGAAATAGAACTACTGCAACCCGGCCAGACAACCGAGGGGGTTGCCCCAAAATTAACTGTTACCAGTGGAGCGGGGTCATTGTCAGGGGGGCCCCTAAGCCCTCTGGACGAAATGAGCATGGAGGAGTTGGTAGCAGAATGCCAGCTGCGGGGCATCCCTGGCCAATTCGGCACGCGCAGGGAAATCCTTCAGTGTATACTCCAAGACGAGGGGGACCCCACCAAAGCGTTCACTGATTATCGGACATTTATAATCGATCACAGCCCACCGATGAGTGTGGGGGAACAGCTGGAGTGTCTGGAGTCGTGCTTTGTTGTGGCAGAGGAAGAGGCCTCAGATCGTGGTCTCCTGGATACCCCAGGCTGGCGGGACCAGTGTTGCAGGGTGGATGCAGAAAGGCACCACCTGCAACAGCTTCTCCCACTCCCAAAGGACACAGCTGCCCAGTGCACTATACTGGGAGAGGCTAGCACCCAAGTGAAGGAAGCAGTGCCCATAATACAGGCACCCCAGGAGGAGTCGCATTACACCTTCCCTTTTGCTGAGGTGGAAGATGGAGACCTATTAACCAGCTGCCAGGGGATCTATGTGGATGGTGTCTGAGAGGAGATCACCAAGGTTGAGGGAGTACCGTCTCACTTCCCGACCACAAGCATACCAGTCGCAGATGGCATCGTAGTCCATGCTGTTCAGCATACTCAGCTGGGAGAGGCCCATCATGATGAACTGGTAATGGCAGACTCTTTTATTTCATCGGGGGAGGCTGAGGAGAAAATTCCCTGTGTATGTCCTGCTATCCTAACTCCCCCTGAAGGATATGAAGGATTGTACCCGTTCCCCTATTTGGAAACTGAGGAATTGCAGGCAAAATGTTGGTACGTACCCTGTGATTTAAATGGAACATGGGTAGCAAAGACTGTTAACCTAACATAAGATCATAAATCAGAAGAGGATTTGTTATCACCCTGTAATAACTCGGACAGTGTTGTGGACTGTAACTATGTGCCAGGGGATATGCTTGCCATTGGTAAGATTCCAGCAAGTACAGACCAGGTGGATGTCAGGAGACAGCGCTTGCAACCCCTTCTCCCACCCCAGGGAGAAGGCACTGCACAACCCGGCCCCCTGCATCTCACAGAACACGAGACATTCACGGAGATAAGTTTGGAGTGTTCAGCGGTTAAAAGCCTGAGTGGTACCCAACCAGCTATCCAGCCGACCGGGCTAGTAGAGGGAGTTACCAAGGTGGAGGACAGTCCAGAAGCAATTCCAGGTGAGACGCTGGCTTTTGAGGGGGGAGGGCTGGGACAGGACCAGCCTGTCCTGGTGGCTCCCCTGCAGCCACTAACTGCATTGTTCCATATACAAGGTTCATCCTGGGGCCCGAGCCGTGAGGAGCCCACAGGTTGCACTAAAAGTTGTCAGCCCCCCAGTTGGTGTTTGGGGGAGGAAGGAATGGACACTGCCACAGAAGTGCCATGTAAAGAGACCCAATATTTGCCTGCCCCTGGGCAACCGTTATTTGTACAAGGTGGTGAGGGGGAAGGTACCCACTGCCCCTGTGTTCCAGAAGTGAGGGTGTTAGGATGCCCGATTAGTATGCTTTGGGGAAAGGGGTGTGATAATGTGAAGGGGGAACACCGAACGTCTGACTTGAGGGAATTGCTAAATCCTCTGGTGGTAAAAGGGGACATGTTATATTGTAATTTTGTACTTGTGGATTGTCTAACTAGACTGATTCTTACATCCTGGGTCTTTTGTTACATTACTCTGTGGGACACTGGTGGCACACTCACCCACAAGAGACTTTACCCTGCACCCCACCTCGCCCAGCAGTAGTGATTCTGGATCCCCCCCAGGGAACAAGGCCTAAAACGTGGGAGAGGAATGTGAGGATATGAGATGTGTGTTACAAATGTACTGGCAGCATCTCAGTCATTGCAGAGATCAATTTACTTTTTAGTCCTTTTGTGTTCCCCTTCCCGTCTCCTAGTGTATGTGTGATCATTCTCAGGACACACATTTCCTTTAGCATGTATATTATGTACTGTAATAATGTAAGTAATTGTAATGTTTAATACTGGACAAGCCTTGATGTTAGTCTGGTCCATATGTCTGTGTTATTCGTAACCACTAGAGCAAGGTGACACCTCCCAGAACAAAAGACCCTCTAAGTTAATTCCCACCTCCCCAGGGGATGCTCAGGATTTACTCCTCCTTCCATTTGCCTGTTTTGTGCCTCATGTGAATCTGGTAGTCTGAACGGAACCATCCCAGCAGGTGTTCGTCAGGGAAGTAATACCCAGAGGAGGTAGGAGAAAGTGACATCATAAGGGACGCGCACCAATCAGCAAACGGTGCAACCCCCCCTGGGTGGTCACAATATCGTGGGAAATTGGAAGATTTTAAAACATGTCACCGAAGGCAACTCCACATGTTAGTCGCTGACCTTGGCTAAGAGGTCTCGCTCTGCTAAGGTGCTAGTGGAACGCATCACCAGTTCTCTGTGGATTTCTACTTTGGAAATTCTGCAAGGACCTATACGCTATTCATTGCTGTGTGTTCTGTGATTAGCTTCTACTGTATGGGGTCCTGGAATCAATTGTTTGGACCCAGGGACTATCACTGCTGTGTGATCTCTGATAGTTTCTACGTGTGGTGTCCTTGAAGCGATTGAGTGGACATACGCTATTCACTGCTGTGTGATCAGTGATAGTTTCTACCGTGGGGACTGAGGGTCTCTAGCTATTTTGTGGAATTGTTCTGGGACATTATACTCTACTGGGACTGCCTCTGTCTGGACTGCTACCTGTTTATTACCTGTTCACTGTATTTACCGCTTGCCCTGACATATTATATGTTGCTGTGTGCTGTGGAAAAATAAACCATCACGTTGGTTTCATCTGCTCGGTGTCTGGGTGATTGAGAGAACCCCGTATCCTCACACAGATCCTTAATCTACCTGAGGAAGTAGTTCCTGCAGCTCAGCTATAGCTTCTAGAGTAGCTTCCTGTGGCCTGGAAACAACTGGATAAGCGGTTCCAAATCCATGTTTTCCCTTCTGGCTATCCATTTCCATTATCCATGATGGAAGAGTGGAAAATACCTCCTCCAGTAGATGCGCATGTAACCAGCGATGTGATTGGTTATAGTCTTGTGGCTGCCTATAGGCTGATTGCTGGAGAAGTCGCAGCACTTCCTGCACCAGCCAGTCAAGGTTTGCAGCGTTTTGATGTTTCTCCAACGCATAGTTGTGTGTGTGGCTGTATTTCTGCTGCCTACTGATCATATACATACTGCTGTGGCTCTCCAACTCTTCTGCTCACAAGTTGGAATAAACACTGCGATCCATTTATACTACAGCAGGAGCCCAATTTAGGCCTACGCTTGTTAGTGCCTGGGTTAACAGTGCTGTAATTTGCTGGGCGGACCATTTGATTATGGGCTTGGATACTTCCAGGGCAGAGTTACGATTACTAGCAGAACTCTCCGTGAGTCAGCAGTTTACATGATATCAGTCAGATCAGTGCTCGTATGTCCGCTTCTGCTATTTCTGGCCGCAGAGTTCTCTGCTTGCGCTCTTGGCAGGCGGATGCAGAATCCAAACGGGCTGTTGTGGGTCTATGGTTCACAAGTGATATGCTTTTTAGTCCAGAACTGGACAAATGGATATCCCAAGCCATTGGGGGTAAGTCTTCTTTCCTCCCTTAGAATGCTCCGTCACCCAGGAGGACTTAACACTGGTCCCTCATTTCATTCCTTTCATGCACATCCCTTTCGTTAAGGGCAAGAGGTATCCCCTCGCACATTAGGGGTGGCAGAGGTAAAGGTCACCCACATACAGTTACACGTCGACAGGATCAAAGACGAGCAGACTAACAGGTGGCTGACTGTCTCCCATCCCACGTGGGATCTCCTGCGATGGGACCTTGCTTACAAACTTTTCAACAAGCTTGGAACCAGACCTCTTTAGATCTGTGGATTCGCAAGCTGCTTTCAGTGTGGTTCCACATCGGTTCTTCTCTACGAGTCTGCCGGTGTCCACGGACAAGGCCCCTATTAAACCTAAAGACTTCAAACCAGTATCTGAAGCTGTATCGATTCACTATGGAGTCGCTTCAGTCTGTCACTGCAAGCTTCGAACCGGCAGAGTTCCTAATTTCTCTGTATATAAAAGATGCACATCACCATGTCCCAAATTGGGAACCGCATCAGGCTTTACTGCATTTTGCAAACTCGCGATCAGTTTCGGGCGTTGCCGTTCGGGTTATCCTTGGCTCCCCGTGTTTTCACTAAAATTATATCTGTCATGACGACCAGTTAATCAAGGCTCCATCAGAACCACTTCTCTTGGACCATGCTTCACTGACATAATCAATTTCTAGAAACCCAATCCGAGTTCGTCCAAAAGACTCCAGTTCTGGGGATGATCCTAGATACGGCATTACAGAGTATTTTCCTTCTGGAAGACAAGGCCCAGGATATCCGGTTGCTCTTCTAGCTAGCCCTCAGACCAAGGAGGGTGTCCTTGCTTCTTGGTCTTCGTCTCTTGGGGAAGATGGTAGCTGCTTTCAAGGCACTACAATTCGGACGATTCCACTCCCGAGTGTTCCAGCTGGCCCTGCTAACACAGGGGTCAGGGTCTCACCTGCATCTAAATCAACTGATCCATTTGGCCCCGGCAACCAGACAGATGCCAGCCTCCGAGGATGGGGAGCTGTGGTCTTCAACTATCACTGTCATTGGTGGTCCCTACAGAAAAGACAGTGGCCCATAAATGCGTTGGAACTCGGAGCAGTTTCCCATGCTCGGCTAGAAGCAGCGCAGTGTCTAAGGTCTCGTTCAGTACGAGTTCTGTCAGACAACGCGACAGACATTGCTTACATTAACCACCGGGCCGCCACTCAAAGTCGTATGGCCATGCGAGAAGTATCTCAGATTCTCTAGTGGGCCGAGAGCCAGTCAGTAATCCTGTCAGCAGTATTCATCCTGGGAGTGGACAACTGGGAAGCAGATTACCTAAATTGCCAGGATATCCATCCCGGGGAATGGAAGCTTCACCCACATGTGTTTCACACACTGGGGTCATCCTCAGGTGGACCTCATGGCATCTCAATTAAACATCAGTGACCAAGATACGTGTCAAGAACTCTGGATCTGCAGGCAGAGACTGTCGAAGCCCTAACAGTTCCATGGACTTACGACATGGTTTACCCGTTTCCTCCGATACCACTAATTCCTCGTCTACTAAAAGGAATAAAAAACTAGACGGCCTTAGTCATTCTTGGGGCACCAAACTGGCCTTGGAGGAGTTGGTTCTTCAGTCCTTCTTGGCCGTCGATCTGGGTCACTTCCTCTTCATCCAGACCTTCTGCAGCATGGTCCTTTAGTCCACCCCAACTTAGCACAACTGCATGTAACGGGGTGGTACTTGAATCCGATATCTTAGATGGAAGGGCATCCCAGACTCTGTTATTCCCACCATGCTTCGCTCCAGGAAACCAGATTTTGGCTGCGCATTATCATTGCATCAGGCGCTCTTCTATCATATGGTGTTACAGTCGGGGCCATCTGTCAAGGGTGTTTCATTATCCCATTTTTACTTCTCTCCTAATGGAATTAGATTCTAGTCTTCGCCTAGGATCATTAAAAGTGCAGATTTCTGCTCTTTCTATTTTCTTTCAATGCAGGTTGGCTCTCCTACCTGTGAAGTAGATTTTCTTCAGGGGGTGTTCCAGGTGCACCCACCTTTTGTACCACCTATGGCTCCTTGAGTCTTATACTTGGTACTTTTGTTTCTTCAGTCTTCCATGTGTGAACCTCCCAAGAGGTTGATATTAAGTATTTGTCTTGGAAGACGGTCCTCCTCTGGGCTTTGGCTATGGCTCGTAGGGGATTGAATTGGGGGCTCTGTCTTATAAGCCTTGCATTTCATGATAGGGCGGGGCTCAGGACGTAAGCTACTTTCCTTCCTATGGTTGTGTCTGTTTTCTACATAAATCAGCCTATTGTGGTACCTTCTTTGGTAGGGGACTCCAGTGTTTTTTCTACCCTGGTTGTGGTTAGAGCTCTCCGCCTCTATGTGGCTTGGACAGCCTCCTTATGTGAGTTTTACTTGTTTTGTTGTCCTTTTATAAGGCTGTTTGGAAGGGTTGGCAAGCGTCCAAACAGGGGTGGCATGTTGGCTTAGCCTGACAATCTGTAAAGCTCATGTCAGCAATGATAGTCATCCTCCTATGTCCATATCTGCTCATTCCACATGTTCTGTGGGTACATCGTGGGCAGCACATAGGGCTGCCTCAACTATACTACTGTGCCGTGCGCCCACTTGGTCTTTGCTGTTCCCTTTTGTGAAGTTTTATAGATTTGATACATTTGCGGCTTCAGCATCATGTTTTGCCATCTTGTATCGCAGGTTCCTCAGAGCGCTCCCGCCCGTGGAGAAAAAACTTTGGGACGTCCCCAGCATAAGCACCTCCAGTGTCCCCTAGTGGATGAAAGAGAAAATAGGATTTTGGTACTTACCAATAAATCCTTTTCTCTGATTCCACAGGGGACACTGGACGCCCACCTCAGCGCTCTTCACCTGCCTGTTCAGTTTGTTCCATATGTTGGATGGTTTTGTTGTTGTGTGATATCCTCTTCCTTTCACTCTGGTTGTTCTCCATCTCCTCTCAGTCTTCATTTTCTAAACTGAGGGCTGGGGGGGAATAGAGGGGGAGGAGCTTCACACTTCGAAATTAATTAAAGTGCCAGCTCCAGCTATCCACGCCTCTATACCCCAGCATAAGCACCTCCAGTGTCCCCTGTGGAATCAGAGAAAAGGATTTACCGGTAAGTACCAAAATCCTATTTTTTCTTCAATTAAGAGGGACTGCGATGGGGTCCAATATGGCCCCATCATATGCAAATCTTTATATGCATATGTACAAGAGTCAATATATTATGGCCATTGATCGATATGCGTCTCACATATATTTTTATGTGAGATACATTGATGATCTATTGATGATTTGGGCTGGTGGAGACAGACTCCTGACTGAGTTCATAAACCACCTTAATGCTCTTCAGACTACCATCAGATTCACTCTCACCTTCAGTGAGGTGACAGTGAATTACCTTGATGTGTGTATCTACAAGTGTGGCAATAAACTGTCCACCAAGATTTATATAAAGCCAACAGATAAAAATACTTTGTTGGCAGCGGACAGTTTTCATCCTCTACCTTTGAAACGAAGCCTACCTCTTTCCCAATTATTGAGGGTTGTCCATATCACTTTTCAGATATTGATGAGATTTCCTCTGCACTACAGGAAATGAGAGAGAATTTTTTGGATAGAGGCTAGTCTGCCAAAGACATCAATGAAGCTATTACTCACTGTCATGGACTTACTCAGACACAAGCTTTAGTGAGTAAAAATCGTGGAGAACAATCACAGAGGCTAACATCTATATCCACATATTCTATTGCGTCAAAACATATATGTGATACCATCCTCAAGCATTGGCATATCATTCAATCAGATGAGACTATTGGACAATTTTGTTCTGGAATACCGATGTTCTGTTACAAAATGAGCCATAAACGTAGGGATGTAGTGGCAAAGTCTGATATAGGACCCTAATATTATGGCTCCTTTTATAACTAGCAACTGGCTGAAACCCAAATATAGAAGTTTCAGATGCCACGGGTATGTAAATTGCCAATTTTTATACACTGGCACATACTTTATAAATCCAAGAGATGGCAAAAAATATTTGATCAAACATCATCTGACCTGTGACAGTCGTTACGTTGTTTATGTCATCATCTGTCCATGCCAATTTTTGTATGTGGGCAAAACAATACGCCTCTTAAAAGAAAGAATTGCTCTCCATTGTTCTTCCAGAAAAAAAGCTTTGATCGGAATAGATAGCAACACACCTCCTGTTGCTAGGCATTATGCACTTTGTAAACATACATTAAGGACTTCCAATTCCTCCCATTAGACCATATTCCACCTCTCAGGAGAGGAGGTGATCATAGATTGACTAAGCCTACTATTCTACAATGTGATTATGTGCATTATGTTGTGTGAAATGTTATTGTGCTTGCTGATATTGTTTTTTTCTACCAGCATATATGATATTTACCTACCGGATTGTTGTTCCATTAAATGTTTACTGCGCAATCTCCAGGACTGTTTGCCTGGGATAGCTCGTCATCATCTCTGGTTTTTGCTGTTATTGTGACATTTTCGTTGCCATAGCAATGATTATTTGTTCAATATATCAGGTGAATTGCTGTATATTTTGCATTGATTAGGGATTATTGGTACTGTTTTATTAATGTGTTTGTGACACTGGATTTCTAAATGATTATTGCTTACACACGCACTCCTTTTAGACTGTTAGCCTAGAGAAGCACAATGTAGTTTCTGGCGTCTGCTGGTGTCTATGTGTTATGGAAAAGTGTCTCACCAGATAAGGCAGGAAAACTTGGTTTGTAGAGTAGCCTGTGAGGAGGGCAGGATAACTTGGTTAGATGAGTTGCCTGCCAGGAGGGAAGAATTTCTTGGCTAGATGAGTTGCCTGCCGGGAGGGCAGGATTTCTTGGCTAGATGAGTTGCCTGCCAGGAGGGCAGGGTTTCTTGGCTAGATGAGTTGCCTGCCAGGAGGGCAGGATTACTTGGCTAGATGAGTTGCCTGCCGGGAGGGCAGGATTTCTTGGCTAGATGAGTTGCCTGCCGGGAGGGCAGGATTACTTGGCTAGATGAGTTGCCTGCCGGGAGGGCAGGATTTCTTGGCTAGATGAGTTGCCTGCCGGGAGGGCAGGATTTCTTGGCTAGATGAGTTGCCTGCTGGGAGGGCAGGATTTCTTGGCTAGATGAGTTGCCTGCCGGGAGGGCAGGGTTTCTTGGCTAGATGAGTTGCCTGCCAGGAGGGCAGGATAACTTGGCTAGATGAGTTGCCTGCCAGGAGGGCAGGATTTCTTGGCTAGATGAGTTGCCTGCCAGGAGGGCAGGGTTTCTTGGCTAGATGAGTTGCCTGCCAGGAAGGCAGGATTTCTTGGCTAGATGAGTTGCCTGCCAGGAGGGCAGGATTTCTTGGCTAGATGAGTTGCCTGCCGGGAGGGCAGGATTTCCTGGCTAGATGAGTTGCCTGCCAGGAGGGCAGGATTTCTTGGCTAGATGAGTTGCCTGCCAGGAGGGCAGGATTTCTTGGCTAGATGAGTTGCCTGCCCGGAGGGCAGGATTTCTTGGCTAGATGAGTTGCCTGCCGGGAGGGCAGGATTTCTTGGCTAGATGAGTTGCCTGCCGGGAGAGCAGGATTTCTTGGCTAGATGAGTTGCCTGCCAGGAGGGCAGGATTTCTTGGCTAGATGAGTTGCCTGCCAAGAGGGCAGGGTTTCTTGGCTAGATGAGTTGCCTGCCAGGAGGGCAGGATAACTTTGCTAGATGAGTTGCCTGCCAGGAGGGCAGGGTTTCTTGGCTAGATGAGTTGCCTGCCAGGAGGGCAGGGTTTCTTGGCTAGATGAGTTGCCTGCAGGGAAGGCAGAATAACCTGGCTAGATGAGTTGCCTGCCAGGAGGACAGGATTTCTTGGCTAGATGAGTTGCCTGCCAGGAGGGCAGGATTTCTTGGCTAGATGAGTTGCCTGCCAGGAGGGCAGGATAACACAGGTTGAAAATAGTTCAGGTGTAAATGTACAGTTTGATTACACACAGTAGGGCTGAGAAAACTGTAGCTGCTGATTATACAGAGGAAGCACGGACCCAAAGGCTTGGGCCTGCATACACTGAGCACAGCATGTGGATGGTGAAAACAGACAGCAAGCTAACAGCAATCAGAGCAGAGTGGAACAACAGTCTTGAATAATTGAGCTACCTGCTGAACCCTGGAAGGCAGCGTGGAGGGAGACGGAGAGTGGTAAATAGAAGCAGCGGCTGAAGTGTAGACAATCACGGAGGATAGCTGGAACAACCAGACCGAGCTGTAGGAGGAAACTCTATAACCGGCGAGGGGGAATGAATCTGGTAGCTACAAATAGGAGGAGCAGCCAATCAGCAGCATATGGAGTATGAGTCACTCTCTGCAGCATCCCCGATGCTTGGTAATCAGCGGAACCGGATTGTGAGTCAGTGTAGGTCCCGAGCCGGTGGAAACAAGCCGCTGCCACGGCTTGTGACACTATGAGACGCTGGCACATAGTAAATGTGACTTATTATACACATGATTCTTTGCAGGTGAGCTGATTGTTTGTTTATGGGGATTGGTACATATAGAGGTCCGGGATGCTGGGTCAGTTGTGCTCCTGACGACGGTGAACTCACACCGAAACAGCTGTCGAGTTGATCCTGTCTCTTTGAGGGGAACATGTTGCTGATAAGTATCAGTTTTCTTTGCCACTACAAATGAAATGCCTTGCTTGAGCCATGCTGCTATGTTATAATTGGATCCCCTCATTGTTTTGCACTGCGGAATGCACTTAATGGATATATAAAAAAATGTCAGATATTTACCCTTGGATGGGCTGGCTCCTTTTTTCCTGCTGCAACATGATTATGTGAATTGCACTCCATCTTTGTATTTTGAGCATGTGCAGTTTTGTCTAAATACAATATATATATTATTATTATCCTTTATTTATATGGCACCACAAGTGTTCCGCAGCGCCTTACATAGTACATAGAACTAATAGGTGAACAAGAAACAAGTAACTTACAGAACATTACAGTGCAGGACAAGGACACAACTTATATACATTGCAGAAATAGTGATTAAAGCACTCACAATAAGCCGCCGCTAGTTGGCGGATCCCGTGTTAGGTGCCCTAATGGGGAGTAGAGAGTAAAAGAAAATGTAAAGAGAAGCACATGAGGGAATATATATATATATATATATTTAGCTTTGTGAATATATATATATATTGTGACACAGTTAGGTTAGGGGTCCCTCTCCTTGGTAGAGGACTCCTTCCTTACACATACACACAGCAGCAGGGAAGCAGCACACCAGTCTGGATGCAAGTACAAGCTGGTCGGCGCCAGTCTTTATTGTACAATGTCAGAAATAACATAAAGAAAACAAACATAAATCCTAACCCTGTCGGGGCACTAACTTCACAGGTAGTTCCCTCACTACCAGAACCTGGCAGGGCCTAATGCCCTCACCAGCAACAAGGGCACAGCACAACACTTACAGTTAGATTTTCAAGTGTCTCTGAGCAAACTCCCTGCCTGCTCTCCCAGGTGAGACACTCAGCCCTCAACACACTAGGCTTATATTGGCCACTCTCAGGTGGAACCCAGGCTGTTACCAGGCTGCGAGAACCAAAACCTGGAGTGGCCGTGGGTGGAGCCCTCCCTCTCCTCTCCTCTCACCCACAACCCCCAGGTCCCAAACCGGCTTTTCAAAAAGCCGAGACTCAAGCCTGCTACACTGCAGACTTTCTCCTGGGGGTTTAAAACACAAAAGACAGGAATCTGGGACAAATGTACCTGCCACAGACCACTTTACCAATGATCCTATCACATATCCCCCCCCTTTGTTTCGACCTATGGGGCAGAACAACTGAAGCCCCCAAACAATGAATGCGTGACAACGCGTCTGCTTTAGACAACAGGCCCCCTGGCCTGTGTTCCATTGAAATTTTAAAAGTTTGTAACGCCAAGAACCATCTCGTAATTCTCGCATTACTGTCCATATTTTCGGACATCCACTTCAAAGGGGCATGGTCAGTGATCAATTTGAACTTTCTTCCAACCAAGTAGTACCTGAGAGCCTCTAACGCCCACTTTATGGCCAACGCCTCCTTCTCCACTGTGGCACCGGGTAGGCATTGAATTTTGAAACACTGTTCAACTTTCGGAAGTCATTGCAGAAACGCACTCCCGTCGGGCTTTGGAATCAACACAATGGGACTTGACCATTCACTATGTGATACTTCAATAACCCCTAACTCTAGCATATTTTTAATTTCTTTCGACACCGATGCTCTTGGTGCTTCTGGTAACCTATAGGGCTTTAGATTAACTTTAACCCCTGGGTCAGTGATGATGTCATGTTTAACGACTGAGGCTTTCCCAGGTACGTCAGAGAACAGCACCCTATTTCTGACCAGAAACTCCTTGACCTCTCGTTGTTGAATTGCCGACAGGGTTTTTGCCACTGTCACTTCGGGAACTAAGGGCCCTGGATTTACTGGAGGGGCTCGGACGGCCGACAGTACCGTTCTATCTTTCCAGGGCTTTAACAGATTTATATGGTATATCTGTTCCGACTTTCTTTTCCCCGGCTGGTAAACTTTGTAAATGACCTGTCCCACTCTTTCTAAGATTTCAAAGGGCCCTTGCCATTTAGCCAAAAGTTTATTTTCCACAGTGGGAACCAACACTAACACTCTGTCCCCAGGAGCAAAGCTGCGTAACCGAGCATTGCGGTTGTATACCCTCTGCCGTGCCTGTTGAGCCGGTTCCAGGTGCTCTCTTACTATCGGCACCTCTATAATAGGCACTGGAACTAGTGGACCCTTAAAATGTGGTCTGGGAGCATGATACTGACACTCAGGGCAGGATGCGCAAAAGTCAGATACCTCTTTATGAAGCCCGGGACAGAAAAACCTCTGCATTATTCGCTCAGTGGTTTTCTCTACCCCTAGATGGCCTGCCGTTATATGACCATGGGCCAGATCCAACACTGTTCTTCTGTAGGCTTTGGGAATTATTAGTTGTTCCACAACATCTTCCCCCTTCTTAGTCACCTGATATAACAAATCCTGACACATTACCATGTGGGGATAGGACAAAGGACCATCAGGGTCTATGGGTTTACCATCAACTACTTTTACATTCTCCCTGGCTTTTACCAAAGTAGGGTCATTCAACTGCTCCACGGCAAAGACCTCTCTTCTGACCTCTAAATCAGGCAGACGATCAACTGGCCCAACAACACTTCCCACCTCAATGGGAGGCACATCAGTTGGTGGACCACCGTCACGCTCCGCATTCTCTAGTTCGCCAATCATAGTAGAAAAAGGGAATAACTCTGACTCAGAAGAAACTCCCTCCTCCACTACATCGACAACCTTCTCAAACGGATCGCGGTTGTTCACTTCTGGAACAAAACGACTTTCCCACAACTTCCAGAAGTGAGCAAAGTCTCTCCCCAATATTGCATCGCACATCAGACCAGGCACCAAACCCACAGAAACGATAGCAGAACCACATGGTGTCTCGATGTTCATCTCGGCAGTAACATAATATCGAGTATCCCCATGTATGCAGGTCACACCAACAGTTTTCCCCTTACGCCTCAAGGGATTCACCAGCTCAGCTTTTGTAAGTGTCACCAAGCTACCAGAGTCTAACAGTGCCTCTACTCGGTTGCCATCTACAGTGAGTACACACATGTGCTTATCAGTCTCAGCCTGCCGGTCAGCCGTACAGGCTGTCTGTGCAAAGAAAGACCCCCTGCGGTAGACATGAGCAGTATCACATTGCATAGGTTCAGTTGTAAGTGAACAATTAGCGGAAATATGGCTGAAGTCACCACACCGGAAACACTGAATCATATTAATGTCTGGTCGTTTACGGGGCAAGAACCTTCCTGGCCTGGCAGGCCTGTCTCCAGGTTCTACACCCTCAGTCTTAGGTACATCCCACCGCCCAGCACCCTTCTCCCCTGGAACAGTCTTACCAGTGTCTGTGGGAGTTCGCTGGTGCGCCATCGGGGCTCGGTGGGGCATACTCATCAGCTCCTCAGCCGCCACGTACCTCTCCACTAGCTCGACCAACTGGTCCGGGGACTTAGGGTCTGCATGGCTCACCCACTTGCGCAGTCGTGGGTAATGATCACAGGTACCGGTCCATCACGACCCTTTCCACGATCTGTGGTCCCGTCAGCGTCTCGGGCTGTAGCCATTTTGAGGACAGATGGACGAGGTCATGCATCTGTGAACGTGGAGGCTTGTCCATATGGAACTCCCAGCGGTGGACCCGTTGGGCACGAACAAAGGTGGTGACTCCCAAGTGAGTTAGGATCTCCTGTTTTAGTTTTTTATAGTCCTTGGCATCAGCAAGGCATAAGTCGAAATATGCTTTTTGTGGCTCCCCAGACAAAAAAGGTGCCACCAGACTTGCTCACTGCTCCTTGGGCCAACTCTCCCTTTCGGCCGTTCATTCAAATGCGGCGAGATAGGCCTCCACATCATCGCCCGAAGTAATCTTTTGGAGGAAGTGACTGGCTCGTACGGAGTGAGTGGTGGTGGGAGGACCAGTATTAACATCTCTGGGCCGGGCGACCAGGTGCTGTACCACCTCTCTTATGGCCTGGCTGTTTTCCGCTAAGGCCTGGCGGGTTTCCTCAATGGAGACCTGTTGAAGTCTGTTAGTCTCCTGCTGAGCTGCTGTAGCTTCCTGCTGAGCCCTGGTAGATTCCTGCTGAGCTGCTGTAGCTTGGAGCAAGGCCTTAATAATGTCCTCCATTTTGTCCTGGGATGTAGGTTGGAAGCTGAACCTTGCCTCTCTGAGCATTGGCTGACGCCTCCTCTATGGGACTCCACGGACACAGTGTTATTTCCACACTCACAAATTGGGTGTCTGTCCCTTTAATTTTTAAATGGAAAGTTTTCCTCTTGCTGCAACTTTAGTGTGTGTGGTTGCCTGCGTTCTCCACCATATTGTGACACAGTTAGGTTAGGGGGTCCCTCTCCTGGGTAGAGGACTCCTCCCTTACACACACACACAGCAGCAGGGAAGCAGCACACCAGTCAGGATGCAAGTACAAGCTGGTCGGCGCCAGTCTTTATTGTACAATGTCAGAAATAACATAAAGAAAACATAAACATAAATCCTAGCCCTGTCGGGGCACTAACTTCACAGGTAGTTCCCTCACTACCAGAACCTGGCAGGGCCTAATGCCCTCACCAGCAACAAGGGCACAGCACAACACTTACAGTTAGGTTTTCAAGTGTCTCTGAGCAAACTCCCTGTCTGCTCTCCCAGGTGAGACAATCAGCCCTCAACACACTAGGCTTATATTGGCCACTCTCAGGTGGAAACCCTAACAAGCCTGTTACCAGGCTACGAGAACCAAAACCTGGAGTGGCCGTGGGTGGAGCCCTCCCTCTCCTCTCACCCACAACCCCCAGGTCCCAAACCGGCTTTTCAAAAAGCTGAGACTCAAGCCTGCTACACTGCAGACTTTCTCCTGGGGGTTTAAAACACAAAAGACAGGAATCTGGGACAAATGTACCTGCCACAGACCACTTTACCAATGATCCTATCACAATATATATATATATTGTGTGTGTATATATATTAGGGATGTGCGCCGGACCATTTTTGCCGGATTTGGATTTGGTTCTAATTCGTCGTCCGGCTTTGGATTTGGATTTGCCAAACTGCGGTGACTGGCTTTGGATTTGGATTTTTTTACAAAAATTTACAAAAAAAGCTAAAATCACATAAATTGGTCTTTTTTTTCTTCCTAGAGTATTATTAACCTCAATAACATTAATTTCCAGTCAATTTAGACCATATCACAGCTTGTAATATTGTTTTCAACATTATTGGCCAAAGGTTGCAGTGAGCTGACTGGTTACTAAGCGACAAAGCAGCGGCACAACGACACAGACACCACAGTATAAAGCACATCTATGACACATTGCCACACAGCAGTGGCAGAAATGAAAAGTAGTGCACCCACCCAGTGGGGTACGGCCAGCAGAATCACAGTACTTGTTTACATAGTGGGTTACGGCCCAAGGAGTCACAGTGCACACTCTTATTCACATTACACCGCACATAGGGCCTGATTCACATTACACCATAAAGTAGTCTCTTATTTATGTTACGACACACAGTAGTGCCCCTTTTACACAATGCCCACAGTAGTGACCCTTTTACACAATGCCCACAGTAGTGCCCCTTTTACACAATGCCCACAGTAGCGGTGTCCCTTACACAATGCCCCCAGCAGTGGTGCCCCCTATGCAGTCCCCTTAGTAGTAGGGTCCCTATGCAGTGCCCCCAGTAGAATGCCCCCCAGTAGTATGCCCCCCATTAGCAGGCCCCCCAGTAGTATGCCCCCCCAGTAGTATGCCCCCCAGTAGTATGCCCCCCATTAGCAGCCCCCCAGTAGTATGGCCCCCCCAGTAGCAGGCCCCCCCAGTAGTAGGGTGCCCCAGTAGTAGCCCCCCTGTAGTATGGACCCCCCAGTAGTATGGCCCCCCCAGTAGTATGCCCCCCCCAGTAGTAGTAAGCCCCCCCAGTAGTATGCCCCCCCAGTAGTATGGCCCCTCAGTAGTATGCCCCCCCCAGTAGCAGACCCCCCCAGTAGCAGACCCCCCCAGTAGTATAGCCCCCCCCAGTAGCAGGCCCCTCAGTAGTATGGACCCCCAGTAGCAGACCCCCCCAGTAGCATAGCCCCCCCAGTAGTATAGCCCCCCCCAGTAGCAGACCCCCCAGTAGTATAGCCCCCCCAGTAGTATGGCCCCCCGCACCCCCAGTAGCAGACCCCCCCAGTAGCAGACCCCCCCCAGTAGCGCCCCCAGCCCTTGCTCAAGTAAAAAAAATAAAAATAAAAACTTACCTGTCTGCTGTCACACGCTGAGGAGGGAGCCAGAAGACGGAGCTCATGTGTGCGCTCCAGCCGGCTCCCTCTGTGCAGCAGCCAATGAGAGTCTGTGTGACTCTCATTGGCTGCTGTAACAAACACACAGCTGCCGCTGGCGGCTGTGTGTTTGTGTCTGTGTAGGGCAGACCGCTATCACAGCGCTCTGCCCTACACAATAGGAGCCCTGATGTCGGATTCTCTAGTGAGAATCCGACATCAGGTGGCCGCCGTTCGGCCCCGAACGGGGATCCGAGTCAGGCGGTAAACACCCGAACAGGGTTCGGATGGACTCGGATCCCCAATGTTCGGAGCGGTTCGGATTCCACAGAATCCGAACCGCTCATCTCTAATATATATATATATATATATATATATATCTGTATATATATATATATCTGTATATAATATATTTAATAGAAAGAGAGAGAGACATGGGGATGGTGCTGGAGAGATGCAGGTAGGATAGCACTGGAGAGATGCAGGTAGAGATAGCGCTGGAGAGATGCAGGTAGAGATAGTGCTGGAGAGATGCAGGTAGGATATCGCTGGAGAGATGCAGGTAGGATAGCACTGGAGAGTTGCAGGGAGGATAGCGCTGGAGAAAGGATGAGGGTGGAGAGATGCAGAGGGGATAAGGTTGATGAGACGCAGAAGGGGATGAGGCTGAAGAGATGCAGAAGGGGATGAGGCTGGAGAGGCAAAGAGGGTATGAGGCTGGAGAGATGCAGAGAGGATGAGGCTGGAGAGGCGTAGAGGGTATGAGGCTGGAAAAAGACGCAGAGAGGATGAGGGTGGAGAGGCGTAGAGAGTATGAGGCTGGAGAGGCGTAGAGGATATGAGGCTAGAGGCAGAGCCATAACTAGACTTTTTGGTGCCCTGTGCCAGAGAGAGTATTGGTGCCCCCCCTCCCCATTTTTTAAATAGGGTCATATCCTAGTGCACCTGAAAGAGCCATGGGCTCATGGGGAAGGGCCAGGGAAGAGATAGGGGAGGCCAGGAGATGCTGGGGATAAAAGAAGAGGAAGCTACAAGTGAGAATAATAATAGAAAGGAAAAGTGACAGGGCCCAAACAGCGCCCCCTGCCCTGCGGTGCCCTGTGCCATAGAACTGGTCGCACCACCCTAGTTTTGGCCCTGGCTAGAGGCGTAGAGGTAATGAGGCTGGAGAGACGCAGAGAGGATGAGGCTGGTGAGGTGTAGAGGGTATGAGGCTGGAGAGACGCAGAGAGGATGAGGCTGGAGAGGTCTAGAGGGTATGAGGCTGGAGAGACGCAGAGAGGATGAGGCTGGAGAGGCGTAGAGGTTATGAGGCTGGAGAGACGCAGAGAGGATGAGGCTGGAGAGGCGTAGAGGTAATGAGGCTGGAGAGACGCAGAGAGGATGAGGTTGGAGAGGCGTAGAGGTTATGAGGCTGGAGAGACGCAGAGAGGATGAGGTTGGAGAGGCGTAGAGGTTATGAGGCTGGAGAGACGCAGAGAGGATGAGGCTGGAGAGGCGTAGAGGGTACGAGGCTGGAGAGACGCAGAGAGGATGAGGCTGGTGAGGTGTAGAGGGTATGAGGCTGGAGAGATGCAGAGAGGATGAGGCTGGAGAGGCGTGGAGCTTATGAGGCGGGAGAGACGCAGAGAGGATGAGGTTGGAGAGGCGTAGAGGTTATGAGGCTGGAGAGACGCAGAGAGGATGAGGCTGGAGAGGCGTAGAGGTTATGAGGCTGGAGAGATGCAGAGAGGATGAGGCTGGAGATGCGTAGAGGGTATGAGGCTGGAGAGACGCAGAGAGGATGAGGCTGGAGAGGCGTAGAGGTTATGAGGCTGGAGAGACTCAGAGAGGATGAGGCTGGAGAGGTGTGGAGGTTATGAGGCTGGAGAGACACAGAGAGGATGAGGCTGGTGAGGTGTAGAGGGTATGAGGCAGGAGAGACACAGAGAGGATGAGGCTGGAGAGGCGTAGTGGGTATGAGGCTGGAGAGACGCAGAGAGGATGAGGCTGGTGAGGTGTAGAGGGTATGAGGCTGGAGAGACGCAGAGAGGATGAGGCTGGAGAGGCGTGGAGGTTATGAGGCTGGAGAGACGCAGAGAGGATGAGGTTGGAGAGGCGTAGAGGTTATGAGGCTGGAGAGACGCAGAGAGGATGAGGTTGGAGAGGCGTAGAGGTTATGAGGCTGGAGAGACGCAGAGAGGATGAGGCTGGAGAGGCGTAGAGGGTATGAGGCTGGAGAGACGCAGAGAGGATGAGGCTGGAGAGGCGTAGAGGTTATGAGGCTGGAGAGACACAGAGAGGATGAGGCTGGAGAGGCGTGGAGGTTATGAGGCTGGAGAGACGCAGAGAGGATGAGGCTGGTGAGGTGTAGAGGGTATGAGGCTGGAGAGACACAGAGAGGATGAGGCTGGAGAGGCGTAGAGGTAATGAGGCTGGAGAGACACAGAGAGGATTAGGCTGGAGAGGCGTAGAGGGTATGAGGCTGGAGAGACGCAGAGAGGATGAGGCTGGAGAGGTGTAGAGAGTATGAGGCTGGAGAGACACAGAGAGGGTGAGGCTGGAGAGGTGTAGAGGGTATGAGGCTGGAGAGACGCAGAGAGGGTGAGGCTGGAGAGGTGTAGAGAGTATGAGGCTGGAGAGATGCAGAGAGGATGAGGCTGGAGAGGTGTAGAGGTTATGAGGCTGGAGAGACGCAGAGAGGATGAGGCTGGTGAGGTGTAGAGGGTATGAGGCTGGAGAGACGCAGAGAGGGTGAGGCTGGAGAGGTGTAGAGGGTATGAGGTGGGAGACTATTCATAACGAGTAGATTTAGAAGGATAAGGCTGGGGCAGAGTAATCTTTCTGAAGACACCTATCCTAAAGAAACCATATTACTGATACAAATGGTACCAAATGGGGGCTAATTGTGTTTATTTTCTTGTGAGGGATATTGTGTGTTTATTTTGCTGTGAGGGACAATGTGTGTTTTTTTTCCTGTGGTGACCAATGTGTTTTATTTTTTTCTTGTGCAAGTTTTTCGTCTGCGCATGCGTTTGAGTTGCACCGCATATGCTTCCCAATGGTGGTCATACAGAGTTTCAGTAAAGATTCAGACGTACAGTACGCACAAGTGTATAAGAAATATTTTGGGCATTCCTGGGTGGTTACATGGGTTTGGCTAATCAGATGTAGATGTAATGTAGTTTGGGCGAGTTATTGGAGTGACACGGGCGAGTTATTGGAGTGACACGGGCGAGTTATTGGAGTGACACGGGCGAGTTATTGGAGTGATACGGGCGAGTTATTGGAGTGACACGGCGAGTTATTGTATTGACACGGGCGAGTAATTGGAGTGACACGGGCGAGTTATTGGAGTGACACGGGCGAGTTATTGGAGTGATACGGGCGAGTTATTGGAGTGACACGGGCGAGTTATTGGAGTGACTCGGGCGAGTTATTGGAGTGAGACGGGCGAGTTATTGGAGTGACACGGCGAGTTATTGTATTGACACCGGTGAGTAATTGGAGTGACACGGGCGTGTTGCTGAAAGTGATTGCATATAAAAGACACTGACTTGGTCACATTGGACTGATGGTCTGCACCTAGCATAGGGCTGGTGTAAGTTTAAATGATGCAGCCAATGGAGGCATCTAAAAATGCACAAAGCGTGGCTGCAGCGCCTGTAGACACTGAAAGTTGGCGTCTCAGTCCTTGCACATTTGGACGCACGGATATACACCAGGGAAGGGCTTTGTAGCAGCATTAGCATAAAGTTGCAGACGCGACTGCAACCAACTCAGAATCAGGCCCTGTGAGGAGGGAATTTCCCGCCCCATCAACAGACCCTACCTCCATTAGGACTGTTTCCAGAAATTTCCCGGGCTGGTTTTCTATCCCAATCTGCCTCTGCCCCCACCACACCGGACATACTGTAGACATCTCACCTGAGCCGGCACTCGGTGAACCTCTGGCTGCTATGTCGGCACCTGCTGCTCCTCATTTGCAGCTGGTCTTCGTGGGGGCCGGCTGATCATGTAGCAGCGCTGGATTGGATCAGAGCCATCGCCACTGCTGCACAACCTTGCTCCCTGGTACACTGCCAGGATCTGTGTCTGCCAATCCTGGCACGTAGTGACTGCATCAGTGCAGATAGGAGTCACCTAAAGGATGTGTGGGTGCATGCCCTGTGTACGCCTATGAGTATACCTAAGCACCGGTGCTATTAGCGAATGAATAAATTGGATGGAATAAACTTCTCATTTTAGGGGAGAGGTATCAATTATCATGAATAAATTGCGATCATTAATACTATTAAGAGCCAATGGACACTGTAATGTGGGAGGCTGCCACTAGATGGAGCTACAGAGAGACAGAAAGGGACAAGCTGGCACATGAAAGGGATTTGTGGTTTGCACATGCGCCGTGCAGTGAGGCAGATGCCAGGGAGCGGAGCTGGCGAGCAGGGTGAGGGGCTGCAGGTCTGTGAGCCAAGACTGGGCAAGCGATGATGCTGAGGTGGTGCCAAGTGTCAGGGCCACTAAATACCCACTGAGAGAGTGCTGGGGACCGCAGCGGAAGCGCCAGCAGTGTGTCTGAGAGATCTGGAGAGGCAGCGTTGCAGCAGAGGCCCGTGGAGGCTGTGTGAGTTATACTGATGAAAGGAGACGTCCCTACTGAAAGTGTATTGCGTTATTGATTGAGGCTTGATGGTGCTAATTTGAAACCTGTTCATGCTCTGTAATTTAGGATCCGATTTTATGTTGCAGATGGGATCCGAAATGGCCGCTTAACCCCTTCCAGGCCACACCGCAGCTCATATCAGCACTCCCAAAAGAAGGGCCTAGCAGTTGAAATGCGTTGGAGCATCCTACACACTCCTCACAGACATCTGCACACGCCACCCCCCGTCCTGCCAACAGTGCATGAAGCAGAATCCAGCACCCCCGACGGCCACAGCTCTGTGAGATCTGGCCACCAGGAAGAGGATGTGAGGCTGCGGTCCATCCACACAGCACACTACAGGAACCCGGACCACAGCCAAAACGCAGGCGGCAATAACGCCTGAGAACTGCAATGATCTCACACCCCTGGGCGGATAGATGCCCCACGGTGTGTCCCAACCAGACCACCGGTGACAGCATCTCCAACCACAGCAGGGAACAGTCCTATACAGGATCGATGCCCTAAGCGCGTCCTAACAAGACCACCAGTGGCAGCATCTCCTGGACAGCAAAGGCATCCCAGACAAGAGTTACAGAGGGCCTATCCAGCAGACGGGGTCGACAACCCCACGGTACATCGGAAACAAGATCACTGGTGGCAGTGTCTTCCAGTCACCTCTACCCACTCCATCTAGGGACCCAGACTCCAACAACTGTGTCAGGGCCCATCTGTGGTAAGACGACTACCCATGAGACGCGGGACGCGGCTTCCTGGTACACACCCACCTTATTATTATTTACAACAATTACTGCTGAACTGCAGAGACTGTTTTGGGAACATTGACCTTCTTTATGTGATGTTTAGTCTGTTCTGCTTTGAACGTCTGCACATCTGTAACCACCCTGTATAAACATCAAGTACAGCACTTTATCCCACGTAGGCATCCAGCATTGGTTTTTTTACACGCAACACACAAGTAGGTTTCATAGCCCCAGCAAGGGATCCACCGTATGCGGATAACAACACATAACAAGTTACACACACATAGGGACTGGGGGCCTGATTCAGCAAGGATCGCAGTTGCAAAGACGCACGCAATCGGTCAATTAATTTGCATTGCCCATGCGTATGCATCGCAGAGCGTGTGTGCGAACTAGCATTTGCGAAGGGAAATGCGTCTGCAGAGGCTACGCAGACCCCGAGTACAGTGATTGACAGGAAGAGACGTTTGTAGGTGGTGACGGGGGGGGTGACCTCATAGCATGCACTGAAGTTACCAGTTCCCGAGTGAGGTCTGACCTGTCTTACCTGTGCGTATGGGTCCGATGTTACCGATTGTTTCGCTATGTTGCCCAAGTATACGGCTGTGAGTAAGGGGAAGTATACGGCTGTGAGTAAGGGGAAGTATACGTATGTGAGTAAGGGGAAGTATACGGCTGTGAGTAAGGGGAAGTATACGGCTGTGAGTAAGGGGAAGTATACGGATGTGAGTAAGGGGAAGTATACGGATGTGAGTAAGGGGAAGTATACGGCTGTGAGTAAGGGGAAGTATACGGCTGTGAGTAAGGGGAAGTATACGGCTGTGAGTAAGGGGAAGTATACGGCTGTGAGTAAGGGGAAGTATACGGATGTGAGTAAGGGGAAGTATACGGCTGTGAGTAAGGGGAAGTATACGGCTGTGAGTAAGGGGAAGTATACGGATGGGGAAGTATACGGATGTGAGTAAGGGGAAGTATACGGCTGTGAGTAAGGGGAAGTATACGGCTGTGAGCAAGGGGAAGTATACGGCTGTGAGTAAGGGGAAGTATACGGCTGTGAGTAAGGGGAAGTATATGGATGTGAGTAAGGGGAAGTATACGGCTGTGAGTAAGGAGAAGTATACGGCTGTGAGTAATATGAAGTATACGGATGGGGAAGTATACGGATGTGAGTAAGGGGAAGTATACGGCTGTGAGTAAGGGGAAGTATACGGATGTGAGTAAGGGGAAGTATACGGCTGTGAGTAAGGGGAAGTATACGGATGTGAGTAAGGGGAAGTATACGGCTGTGAGTAAGGGGAAGTATACGGATGTGAGTAAGGGGAAGTATACGGCTGTGACTAAGGGGAAGTATACGGCTGTGAGTAATATGAAGTATACGGATAGGGAAGTATACGGATGTGAGTAAGGGGAAGTATACGGATGTGAGTAAGGGGAAGTATACGGATGTGAGTAAGGGGAAGTATACGGATGTGAGTAAGGGGAAGTATACGGATGTGAGTAAGGGGAAGTATACGGATGGGGAAGTATACGGATGTGAGTAAGGGGAAGTATACGGATGTGAGTAAGGGGAAGTATACGGATGTGAGTAAGGGGAAGTATACGGATGTGAGTAAGGGGAAGTATACGTCTGTGAGTAAGGGGAAGTATACGGATGTGAGTAAGGGGAAGTATACGTCTGTGAGTAAGGGGAAGTATACGGATGTGAGTAAGGGGAAGTATACGGCTGTGAGTAAGGGGAAGTATACGGATGTGAGTAAGGGGAAGTATACGGCTGTGAGTAAGGGGAAGTATACGGCTGTGAGTAATATGAAGTATACGGATGGGGAAGTATACGGATGTGAGTAAGGGGAAGTATACGGATGTGAGTAAGGGGAAGTATACGGATGTGAGTAAGGGGAAGTATACGGATGTGAGTAAGGGGAAGTATACGGATGTGAGTAAGGGGAAGTATACGGATGTGAGTAAGGGGAAGTATACGGATGTGAGTAAGGAGAAGTGAGCGACCTCATGTTAGGCTGAGATCGCACTGCGAATGCAAATATTTGCAAGTCACCGCTGATATTAGCAACTGCGTTGCGTGTGTATTAGAAGAATAGCGATCCATGCTGAATCAGGCCCTGAGCGCGGTACATTCCCCACATTTCATAATTTCATATCGGTTAAACTGATAAAGGGAGATGTCCCCACTGAAAGTGTATTGCAATAATGATTAACTCTATACCAGCAAAAGACTGAGCTAGATATAGATAGATATATATATTATATATACTTGTTTAATGCCCCAGAACGGCCGGGAGGATCCCGTAAATTGGGTGGCGCTCCTGGCCGCCTGAAAAAGAGTGCAAGTCTCCCGGACCAAGCCGCCACACGCCTGCAGTCACCAAATGAAAAATGAAGGCGGGGGATCCGGGCAGGCGATTACGCCATTTGTGCTGAATTGCGTCATTGTGGCCTCACCTCCACTTAACAATGATGGTAATCGCACCCGTCAGCCTGCCCACATTCCCATGACAAGCCATCCCCCACTGAGTCGGCCTGGCAGCCCCCTCCCGGAGTCCCACCATGGCATGTTCTACTATACATAGCTTCTCTTGCAAGCTGGGCTCCAGGAGATCCAGGGAGAGAGTGGGTGGGTGTGGTGGTGGGGGGGGTGTAGCGAATTGCATCATAATGACCCCGTCTCCTGCATAATAATTCCATGATTATGCAGTGGGGGTGGAGTCATGATGATACGATTCGCAGCTAATCGCTTTATAACGCCTCACATACTCAACGGGGGAAGTAAGTGGGGACCAGGGAGATTGTCTACTTCCGTGAGACCTCCTCCAAATTCTGGAGTACTTGTACTGTGGAGATTTGCCCAGATCAGGAGACACAATGACAAGTCATCCACCAATCAGTGCAGAGATCCTGTATTTACAGTATCTCTCTGAGTAGTTCTGTTTTCTTATACACCTCGTGCCTCGCCCGCCCTGATGGCAATAGCACCAATTTCACTTTGTTTGCTCTTCACCTCTGGACTATTTTCCTTTCACTCTTGTTTCAGGTTCTCGTACACGGAACATGTTTCAGGTTTATAGCAGAGTGTCCTTTGTTGTCTCGCGGTCAGGTTTCTGCTTTCATTTGTATCAGAGTCAATCAGAGGGACAAACTGACATCACATTCCGTAATAATACAGGATATTTTTGGATACACTGTAGCAGCTGGTTCACAATAAATGGAGAAGGTAAAAAATTCCATACTTGCGCTCGGTAGTTTCCTTGGTCTATAGATAGGGTTTCCTCCTCACATGCAAAAACATCACCGAGAAAGCCAATAGGGGCATCAACAAAAACCGGGTATGCACCGGGCAGTTTTGCCAAACAACGCTAGCGACTAGACAATTTGTGGTGCTAAAAAAAAAATCCAGAGGACATCCCATTTTAAGCATACACAATGCTCAATTATCGTTCCGTTCCTAGTTATAATCTGTCCCTAAAACCCTCATGCCTATATTGTGTCTCTCAGTACATACTGTTAGATAACTGTGCTTCCACGGTGCCAAATGCTAATTAATTATAATAATGGACTAGACTGAACGGACATAGAGGAAGAGGAATCACAGTATTCGCCAATACATTATTGGTCTTTTTATTGGTTAGGCTCTCCTCCCCCCTCCTTATTTTGTTTCTTTGGCTGGGATGTACAGTATAGGTGTTAAACGGATAATAGCGGTGCTACACAGCATGGTAAATGCTCTCTTATTTATTTTCTTTGGTTAGGGTGTATAGGTAATAAACTGAATAGTAGTGCTACACTTGTTGGGCCCCCTTTCTTCTTCAGGGTCCATAGGCTCCACAGGGAGATCTTGGGGTGTAGGTGGTAGATCAGGAATTCGGGCACCACGTAGTTAAAGCTTTAGCTCCCAGGATGCATCGGTCCATCCCCCTATACCCTGCCCCTAAGCTATAGGCACCTCAGTTTCCGGAGTCAGTCACCATTAAGGCAGGGGCTGCTCAGGCAGCCCTAAGGCTTTTTATTTTATGATTTTATTATTTTACTATTACTACCTTAGAGCATACTTGCCGACATTCAGCTCCCTCCTTCCGGGAGGGAGCTGAATGCCTGCATTGTGTGGGGGGGCGTGGCCGGGCTATGATGCCGTTTTGGGGGCGTGACCACACGATCGCGTCATCGTGGCCCCGCCCCTCTCCACAATGCTGGAAAAAAGGCATTGTGAAGCAGGGGGCGGAGCCACGATGACGCGATTCAGCGCGAATCGCGTCATCGGGCCCCCCGGCAGCGGGGTTTTTTACTAGTAGTCTAGGGGGGTAGACGGCAGCCGGGAGGCTTGCCTGCCTTTCCGGGGGGTCGGGAGCGGCACCCGATATTCGGGAGGCTCCCGACCAAATCGGGAGGGTAGGCAAGCCTGCCTTAGAGCACGCAGCAGCAGACTGTCCATAAGGACGTCTGCGCTGCCGCTCCATCACCCCTCCGGCGCCGCAACGCCAGTATAGATCTGGGGATCTCGGCGGACATCCCGGGGTCAGTGCTGGCCAAGGCCCAGTAGGAGGACCCAGACTGCAGCCGGACGCTAAAGGGACAGGTAAGGCGGGTCACCGCTCCGGTCTCGGGACAGACCGGAGGTGCCGAGTGTGGACGCAGGCTCCAGCCACCATGATCCACTAGACCACCAGGGTACACATGGGCCCTGATTCAGACCCGCTCGCTGCCAGAGGCAGCTCTTCCGTCTGATGGGCGTTTTTTGGGGGGGGGGTCCGACCTCCTGGCTGCTCGCTAAGCTGTGGGCATTTATCGCGACCATCGGGCTTGCGACGAGACCCTTGTGGTAGGGTCTTAATACACAGCCACAGCTCTCAGGGATATGCAGGGTCCGGTTCCCCTACATACCTCTCCCTGGGGTCAGCGTATGTAGCGCTATAGCCTACCAGACACTGAGTCTGTGTAGTTGATTGTAGTGCCAATTTGCAGTTATATGTTATTTCTGCATTATATGTGACTAATGCTAGCGCTGCCTGTCTGTTTTCTATTCTACTGTCAGCATATATCTTTCCCTTTTTTTCTGACTTTGCCCTAACATACAGGTGTATTCAGGGGTTTTCCTGTACCTCACATATATAGAACTAAGTATTTGTGAGGTTTGTCACATACAGTTGGTCGTTGCACTGTGCCATATTGGGCTGCGTGCTTCTGCAGTTACCCATGCATAAGACAGGACCAGTATATTGCATTCCTACTAGTATCCTACATACACAGTGGTAGCATTATACCCAGTGCCATATTGTGGGCCATATTACTCTGCAGCTATGTCTAGCAAAGGCAAGAGTAACAAACAGGCATCTGCACCCATACTGCTCTCATGCAAATTATGTGCCGCAGGCTTAAGTGAGGAGGATTTGATACAAGATGGGTTATGTAGTAAGCGTTATACTCCACAGGCCCATCAGACAACCCAGCGCCTGTACGAAAGAGCCCCTCATGGCTTCATTTTCTCAGGTTCTGGAAACTATTGCGGAACACCTGGCGGTTCCATCTGTCATTCCCCCTTGGGGTCATCACAGCAGGCCATAATTCCCCCTTTGAGGTGGTCACATCAGGTTCAGGCGATACAGGTACCTCCTGTGCCCCCACCATGGGTAGACGTACTCTCTAACTCTGTGCAGAGTCTAATGGCTACATCTAATGCCTTTCAAACCATGTTGCCCTCTAAGCGTCCTGTCTTATTGTCACAGTCCACGTAACTCTCAGATTCTGAATTATCATCTGAGGAGGCAGTAGATGCTGATCTCTCTAACCCTGACTCCCCTCTGGAGGAGGATGAGAGTCGGTCGAAAATTTATATTCCTGCCTTGGTATGAGCTGTCAGATCCATCTTATTAATAGAAGATGAAGAGCCAGCCCCTAAATCCAAGCACCCTCTATTTAAACAACAGAAAGTGGCTTCAGCAGAATGCGCTAGCTGAACATATGGCTGCAGCCTGGCAATCGCCTGGTAAGAGGTTTCAACCACCAGTTTTTCTACACAGACCCTCCTTCAGACCTGAACAAGGCCTTACAATACAGTCCTTGCTGCAAGCAGGGGTAATTGTGTCAGTCCCACTATCTCAGCGAGGGACCGGTTATTATTCTACTCTCTTTCTAGTTCAGAAGCCAAATGGGTCTCATCGGCCTATCCTCAACCTCAAATCCTTGAACAAATTCCTTAGGGTACCCAAGTTCAGGATGGAAACCCTACGCTCTGTCATCCTAGCCATGGAGCCTGGGGACTTCATGGTATCTGGATATTCAGGATGCGTACCTACAGCTACTTATAGCGCCCTCACATCAGCAATAGCGCTGGTTTGTTATACAGCAACACATCCAATTTCAGGCTCTGCCCTTTGGACTATCCACAGCTCTACGGGTGTTTTAAAAAATTATGGCTATCATGCGGCCCACCTACATGGTCAGGGAGTCCGACTGTTACCATATCAGGATGACCTCCTGCTCCTAGGAGGATCCCCAGAAGTGCTTCACCGCCATCTGCATTTAACTATTGCTTTCCTGCACAAGCACGGATGGTTAATCAACTGGAAAGAGTCCTCCCTGAATCCCTCACAGAGAATGATACATCTGGGAGCCCAGCTGGATTCTCAGGATCAGAGAATCTTTCTGACATCAGACAAGATCTCCACACTTCAACTACGAGTGCACAGATGTCTCCACAGTCGCCGAGTGTCGATCCACTCAGCAATGCAGGTTCTGGGATCCATGGTGTACACCTTCGACATGGTGGAATATGCTCAGTTCCATTCCAGGCCTTTGCAAAGGCTGGTCCTCTCCAGGTGGAATGGGTTACCCCATCAGATAAAAGCTCAGACGATGGTGCTCTCTCCAGGGGTGCATCTATCTCTATCTTGGTGGCTACAGACATCTCATCTAACCAAGGGTTGCCCCTTTTGGATCCCGGATTGGGTAATCCTAACAATGGACGCCAGTCTCTGGGGCTGGGGCACAGTGACCGGTCCGCACTCCTTTTAGGACTGCTGGACATCGGTCAAATCAACCCTGACAATCAACATATTGGAACTTCGAGCTGTCTACAGGGCCCTCAACCTGTCCCAGCACATACTTCATGGAAAACCTGTACAAGTTCAGTCCGACAATGCCACAACAGTGGCTTACATCAACCATCAAGGAGGTACTCGAAGTCAGGCAGCAATAACAGAGGTGTCCCGCATTCTGATATGGGCCGAGGGTCACATCCCAGCCATTTTGGCAGTATTCATTCCGGGAGTTCTCAATTGTTAAGTAAACTTCCTCAGCCATCATGATGTGTATCCCGGGGAAGAGTTGCTTCACCAAGAGGTGTTTCAACTCCTAGTGAACAGATGGGGCCTCCCAGAGGTGGACCTCATGGCCTCCCGACACAATCACAAACTGCCTGTGTACGGGTCCAGAACAAGAGATGCCGAGGCAACCTTTGTAGACGCATTGTCAGTGAAGTGGACTTTCCAGTTTGCGTACCTCTTCCCGCCAGTCTCCCTTCTTCCTTGAGTTCTTCGGAAGTTCAAAACAAGACGGAGGCACTGTCCTGCTGGTGGCTCCAGCTTGGCCCATACATCATTGGTTCTCAGATCTTCGCAGTCTCTCCTTTGACACTCAGGACCTCATTCAGAGTCGGTCGTTGCTCCGCACGGTCGTACGCCACCGATGTTCGCTAAACTGCGCATGCGTAAAGTTCGCAATGCGCGTGCGCAAAATAGCTGCTATGATCAGAAATTTCTCTCTCCTTGAACACAGCCTGGTCGGTAGTTTGAGTGACAGAATGAGGTGTTTGTGGGTGGTAACAGGGGAAGGTGCTTGAAAACGGGGGAGTGGAGATCCGAACGCAGGCGTGCCTAATTATGCGAACGGCGTTTTATGGGAGTGCATAATTAACAAAGTACTGTAATGGCACACGTGACATGGGTGGTTTGTACACTGACCTGATCGTAGTGCTTAAGAGAGGGTATGGTCAACCTAAAGCTCTACGACCAGTTCCGATGGTCTCGATTAATCCTTATATGTCCGGAGATGACGTGTAATGCGTACGAGAAGGGGGCGTATTTTTTGTCTTACGGCGCATCCTCCCCTTGGTCGGCCAGCTAACGATCCGATCTTAATTACGCAACTTGCGAGTGCATCATTTGCATATCTGGCCCCTTACGACCGTGCGGCCGCAACGACCGACTTTGAATGAGGTCCTCTGTTCCTGCTGCCTCAACGACTGGACCTGTTGTCTTGGTCCTTGCCTTTACCCGGTTCTGGGTCATCTGTCTTTGATGGCGTGGCTCTTGAGACATCCCTCCTGAGGTCCAAAGGTTTCTCTCTAGCGCTGTAGTCAAAACTATGCTCAGAGCGCGTAAGCCAGCATCTGCGCGGATCTACCACAGAGTGTGGCATACATTTTTCCAATGGTGTAGTACCAGAAGCTACGACCACCAGGTGTTTTGGATTTCCAGAGTCCTGGCCTTCCTTCAAGCTGGATTGGACCTAGAACTCCACCTGGCCTCACTGAATGTGCATGTCTCTGCTCTGTCCATTTGGTTCCACCGTAGACTTGCTCCACTAACGGATATCCACACTTTCCTTCAGGGTGTCCTCCAGATTCAACCTCCCTTTGTCCCTCCAGTGGCTCCTTGGGATTTGTCAGTAGTGCTTTGCACCCTCCAGGGCCCTCCATTTGAACCCCTGGATTCTGTGGAATTCAAGTGGTTAACAGCGAAGACTCTTTTTCTTCTGGCTATACGTCAGCCAGAAGAGTGTCAGATTTAGGGGCGCTCTCCTGTCGCTCCCCATTTCTACTTTTCCACCAGGACAGGGCAGTACTTAGGACTGGGTTTCTTCCAAAAGTTGTTACTAGTTTCCACATTAATGAGGAAATTGTAGTTCCGGCCTTTCAATCACCAGACCTCTCGGCAGGTGAGGCCTCCTTGGATGTGGTCCGTGCCCTTAGGATATATGTGGAACGTACCTGTTCCCTTCGGGAATCAGATTCCTTATTTGTGCTCTATGGATGGAAGAAGGAATGGCCAGCCAACAGACAAACTTTGGTTAGATGGCTTTGCATGACTATCTCACAGGCCTACACGCAGGCAGGCCTTCCTGTACAGGCTACTGTTACTGCTCATTCTACTCGTTCTGTGGGTCCTTCGTGGGAAGCTCTCCATTGCTCCTCAGCTAAGCAGCTTTGTAAGGCGGCGACGTGGTCGTCTGTCCATACCTTTCTGAGATTCTAGGCCTTTGATACCTTTGCCTCTCAGGATGCTTCCTTTGGGCACCAGATTCCCCTCTCAGCGCAGGAGCATCCCCACCCTTAAAAGGACTGCTTTGGGACATCCCCAAGGTCTCCCTGTGGAGCCTATGGACCCTGAAGAAGAAAATGAGAGTTATGGTAAGAACTTACCTTTGTCAACTCTCTTTCTTTGAAGTTCATAGCGTAAACAGGGCACCTGCCCTGACAAACCGGGCTTCATATGGGCGATGTTTCTGGTCACCGGTTTCCCGTCTCCTTCTCTGTGAGAGTGGGATTCTTGTGTGTACCAGTCTTCCTTCTCTATTCTCCTCCGGCCTTTGGCTTGTCACGAACTGAGGTACCTCTGGCTCGGGGGCGGGGTATAAGGGGATAAACCGATGCATCCTGGGAGCTAAAACTTTAACTGCATGGTGCCCGGATTCCTGATCCACCACCTACACCCTAAGGTCTCCCTGTGGACTCTATGGACTTCGAAGAAAGAGAGTTAACAAAGGTAAGTTCTTACCATAACTCTCATTTTTATTGTTTTCTTTGGTTGGACTGTATTATTATTATTAAACTGGTAATACGATATCAGTGCAACAATTTTGGTTAAGCTGGTTTGGCAATTTTGATATCAGTGCTACATTGCACCTTCCAATTGTTGAAAAAAGTGTGTGCTACTGCGCACATTCTAGTCTTCTTGCCCCTCCTAGGAGACTTCATGCCCTTTTTCAAGATGGCCACAGAGATCACTACTAAGCATGTGCAGGAGCCATCTAGTTTATGCTGTGTGAGCGTGACATGGTGGGAGACAGAAGTCTCCTTCTTAGCTCCTATGAGACCTGATTGATACCTGCGTATAAAGCTGTTTCAGCATCCCTGCACCGCTAGCCGTTTGCAGCATACACTCGCCAGCTGGTAAGCTGTATAAAACCCTGCTTCACTCCAGGTCCGCTCCATTACCAGTGTGCATGTAACAGAGAGTACGGCTGTACCTGCTAGATCACTCCCCCCTGAACGTGACTGCGTGTAGGAGTGGACAAGTAGAGATTTGCCCATAGCAACCAATCAGCATTTATCAAGTACAGTCTATAAAATGACAGGTAGTAGCTAAATGGTTGTTATGGGTAACTATACCAGTTTTTAGAAGGTTTGATCCATCTCTCTGTGTCACAGGGATACACAGTCTCGTTCTTTTTAAGAGGAGCCAAGAGAAAGTTGCGTCAATGCTGATTTGAATACAAACACCGTATACACTACATTTTCAGCCTGATATCAGTACCAACTGCGATGTGTTCTGCATACATACTCCACAATTTTCAGGCCAAACAGTCGGGAATTGGCTTTTCAGTCCAATTATTGCATAGTGTGTACCCAGCTTTAGCGTTCCCGTGTGTCCTTGTTTTCCCAACACAGACACTTTTTTTTTCCAACTCCAGATCTTCAAAAAAGCTCTGCCTGTTCTCACGGAATACCAGGAAGACTCCACAATCTCTGAGACTCCTGACAGGACAAAAGCACTTCATTTTCTGCTGAAGTGGGTGGGGCCTTAAGGATTTTGATTCAATGCAAAATGTGTCATCACAGCAGCACCGATCACTGCGTAAAGATGTGACTTGTATTATTGTCCCAGAGGAGAGATCCAAGAAATTGGCAAGTATGTGTTAACTTGGCATGATGGTTGTAATATTCCAAGACTGGCTGAGACGGTATTATACTATATCCTTTTTTATATTTACTGTATTTTGCTGGTAATCGCCCTTACTCATTGATAAGTCATACCTGACTCACCAAACTCTGCCCCGCAAGCCACCCATACCTGACTCACCAAACTCTGCCCCGCAAGCCACCCATACCTGACTCACCAAACTCTGCCCCACCAGCCACCCATGCCTGACTCTCCAAACTCTGCCCCACCAGCCACCCATACCCGACTCACCAAACTCTGCCCCGCAAGCCACCCATACCTGACTCTCCAAACTCTGCCCCACCAGCCACCCATGCCTGACTCTCCAAACTCTGCCCCACCAGCTACCCATGCCTGACTCTCCAAACTCTGCCCCACTAGCCACCCATACCTGACTCTCCAAACTCTGCCCTGCAAGCCACCCATACCTGACTCTCCAAACTATACCCGCAAGCCACCCATACCTGACTCTCCAAACTCTGCCTCGCAATCCACCCATACCTGACTCTCCAAACTCTGTCCCGCAAGCCACCCATACCTGACACCAAACTCTGCCTCGCAAGCCACCCATACCTGACACCAAACTCTGCCTCGCAAGCCACCCATACCTGACTCTCCTAACTCTGTCCCGCAAGCCACCCATACCTGACTCACCAAACTCTGTCCCGCAAGCCACCCATACCTGACACCAAACTCTGCCTCGCAAGCCACCCATACCTGACTCACCAAACTCTGACTCGCAAGCCACCCATACCTGACACCAAACTCTGCCTCGCAAGCCACCCATACCTGACTCACCAAACTCTGCCCCACCAGCTACCCATGCCTGACTCTCCAAACTCTGCCCCACTAGCCACCCATACCTGACTCTCCAAACTCTGCCCTGCAAGCCACCCATACCTGACTCTCCAAACTATACCCGCAAGCCACCCATACCTGACTCTCCAAACTCTGCCTCGCAATCCACCCATACCTGACTCTCCAAACTCTGTCCCGCAAGCCACCCATACCTGACACCAAACTCTGCCTCGCAAGCCACCCATACCTGACACCAAACTCTGCCTCGCAAGCCACCCATACCTGACACCAAACTCTGCCTCGCAAGCCACCCATACCTGACTCACCAAACTCTGCCTCGCAAGCCACCCATACCTGACTCTCCTAACTCTGTCCCGCAAGTCACCCATACCTGACTCAACAAACTCTGTCCCGCAAGCCACCCATACCTGACTCTCCTAACTCTGTCCCGCAAGCCACCCATACCTGACTCTCCGAACTCTACCCTGCAACCCACCCATACCTGACTCACCAAACTCTGTCCCGCAAGCCACCCATACCTGACCCTCCAAACTCTGCCCTGCAAGCCACCTGTACCTGACTCACCAAACTCTTCCCCACAAGCCACCCATACCTGACTCACCAAACTCTGCTGCGCTTGCTATTAAGTCATTCTCAATTTGAAAAATTGTATATTTTAATAAAGGTTAAACGGATATATATGTGTTCTTGCTCTCTATTAAGTATACAGGAGGCTTGTTTAAATACCACCAACAAAATAGTTTTAATTATAAAAATACATATATTAAAAAATCCGCATTTAAACATTAATGTTGCTTACAGACCCTACACATTATATATAGATCTCTGGGCCTGATTCAGAGCCGGTCGCTATTTGCGCTCGCTCGTCCAGAAAATAGGGGTGGCTATTCAAATGAACCGTTCGCTGTTTGCGGTCTGTTCATGCCTCTAGGTCTGAACGAGCGAACAAAACTTGCGGTCGTTTTTTGGGAAACTACGCCCCCTGTCCGCTCGCATCCTACGTCATGTCCGCTATTTATTAGATTAATCGAGTACATCGAACAGGGTATGAACTGCTCGCTATTCTTGTGGTTGGTTTTTGCTACCACAATTTTGCGAGCAGTTCTGGCTATAAAATAACCCAGCGACGTGGTCAATGATGCTGCTGTTTTAAATATGCACACCCATAAAACGCCCGTTTTGACCTTTAAGCACGCCTGCGATGGGATTTCCACTCCCCGTTTTCAAGCACCTTCCCCTGTTACCACACACATACGCCTCATCCTGTCACTCAAAATAGCAGGCATTCGCTATTTTGCGAGCACATGAATTTTGGCCGCACTGACTGGTTCGCGCATGCGTATAACGATCCGTACGCATGCGCAGTTGGGCAAACATCGCTCGGAGCGAACGAGCTGCCACTTACGAGCGGCTCTGAATCAGGCCCTCTATTCACATATAAATCACAGAAACTTCAGGGATATGTAGATAATAATAGTTTCCTTATATCACTTGGATTCAATCCATATAAAAGCAACTGCTTTCTTGTAACCATTTAGGCCCTCATTCAGAGCCGTACGCTCTGAGCAGAGCGCACGATCTGAATGAGGGCCGGGCTCCATTTTCATGGAGCGTCCTCCTGGACGCTCGTATAGCTGTGGGTCACCACCCACAGGCTATACGAGCGTGCTTTGTGATGGCCGCGATGGTCGAGACCATCGCATCCATCGAAATTGCGAGCCGGAGCCTGCGGTTGAGGTTTTCAACCGCAAGCTCCGGAGTGATTTTGGCTCTATCAGAGCCAAAATCACTCCCACTGACATCACTAGTGATGCCAGTGGGCCGGCTTCTGACGGGAGGCGTTCCCGTGGGAACGCCCCCGTCAGGGAGGCACGCCCACCAAAGGGGGCGTGCTGTCAATCAACATTGACAGCACGCCCCCTTTGATCGGACACAACGAGCGAAGGACTTTCCTTCGCTCGTCGCGTCTGGCGCATGCGCACGACGGAGCTCCCTCCGTCGTGCGCATGCTCAGTCCATAACATCGACCCACTTGCGAGCGGACAGCCGCTCGCGAGTGGGTCTGAATCAGGCCCTTAGTCCGTAACTTGGTTAATAAGTATCCATTCAGTATACATGTGGCAATTTCTTGCCAAATGATAGTCATACAGATAAGTAGGAAGCCGGTCACTGATTAGTAAGTAGTGTATTCATACAATCCGTGAACACTGGCGTCCCAGCAGGTCACTAGCGGGCTTGATGACTGTACCGTTTTTAACTTAGGTTACCTCAGTCTTTTCCACCCAACTGTGTGATGGCGATCGGCACCTCAGGGATAATATAGCCACTCAGAGGTATGTGGTCCGGGTCAGGGGCGTTTCTAGAGAGGAGGGGGCCCGTGTGCAGTCTCCGACACGGCCCCTCTCCCCTCCTCCCGGTGGCCGGCAGCGCACTGAGCTGTGCGCGGCCACCGCCGGAGTTATAGACTCTGGGCACTAGAGTGTGCCCAGAGTCAATAATGTATGTATGCACAAGTCACCGGGAAAATGGCCACCGCTGCCATTTTCCCTGTACTGCGCATGCGCAAACGACGGGAAAATGCCAGCCATGGCCATTTTCCAGTCGTTTTACAGCGTCGGACGCCCGTGCCGATGTGGGACTCCGCAGAGGTAAGCAATATTATGGGTGCAGTGCACACCCTGAACCCATTATAGATACGCCCCTGGTCCGGGTGCTGCTTTCCTACTAGGAGACGGCAGCTGGAGGTAGAAACGGACTTCTCAGTGATACTCGGCGGCTGCTGTATCAGTAAACGGCTGCTCCCAAGTAAATCCGGACAACATGTAATCGCAGCAGTAGCAGGAACCAAGTGTAGCTGGAGGATTATGACGTCAACGCGTTTCGTCCCATAAATGACTGGGACTTTCTCAAGACTAAGAGATAGAGCCCCTGATTGGCTCCTTATAAACCTCCAGATTCTCACGTTCTTATTGTCAGGTGAACTCCTGTCTTCTTTGGAGCGTGCAGTTCTGTTGGAATGTTTGGATAAGCAGTTTATAGCCTGACTACTGTACATGGCAGCAATACAGGGAAAAGGTTACATGCCTAAATAGACATACCGTGCAATCACATTTTGATACCTTAAGAACCATATACATTAAGCGTGTACTGTAGATTAGGAACTACATGAAAAAGTTGTGCAGCCCTGTCCGTCCTGTTATACCTGTCTGGGGACTCCTTTTTCCATACCAATAAAACTTAACCCTTCATCTGTACTTCAGCATTTAAAACAAGTTCTGATAGTACAATAATAGGAGTTGTGTTTGCAGTCTTGGGGAAGAGCTGCACGTGGCGTCGATGCCGCGCGCAAGTGGCCGGTGGTTACTGTCTGTGCATGTGTCCGAGTCACACTGGGCATTCATCTCCATGGTTACCACCCTCAGCAAGAGCTGGGGATTTCAGTGGGCATTCCTGGGAGGTAAGGGGGAGTGGCTACCAGTCGCTGGCGTCGGTGTCAGCAACTGCATCTAAAGACGCAGATGCACACACACACACACACACACACACACACAGAGGACTATCGTCTGGCAAATGATGCACCAAGCGTGTGTCTTTGTAGGCACATCGACGAAACCGCGCCGCAGAAACGGATGCACCAAAAGAAACAGCTGCTATTGCATCCACCTCGGAATCACCTTCTTAGTTTCCTGTTTAGCATATACATTCGGGCACGCCCACCTCCGAGTTCTCTTCACCGTTTGCGGACGTATATGGAAATGCACACAGTGGCACACAGGGCCTGATTCAGACCCGCTCGCGAGTGCTATGCGTTCGCAAGTGGGTCGATGGTGCCCCAGTGTGCGCACGAGGGAGCCAGCTCCGTCGAGCGCATGCGCGAGACCCGGATAGCGACAGGCAAACCATCGCTCTGGGTCTCATACCAAAGTGGGCGTGCTGTCGATGTTGAGTGACAGCACGCCCCCTTTGGTGGGTAGGCCGGGGGCGTGGCTGCCCAGACGGAGGCGTTCCCATGGGAACGCCTACCATCTGGGGCTGGCCCCACTGACATCACAAGTGATGCCAGTGGGAGTGTTTTTGGCTCTGTTAGAGCTGAAAGCACTCTGGGGCTTGCGGCAACGAGACCCTACCACAAGGGTCTCATCGCAAGCCCGATGGACGCGATGGTCTTGACCATCGCGACCATCTTCCTGGCCGCTCGCTATAGCTGTGGGTGGTCACCCACAGCTATGCGTGCGGCCAGGAGGCCGCTCTAATAAAACAGAAGGCCGGCCCTGATTCAGAGCGAGCGCTCTGTCAGAGCATCCGGCTCTGAATCAGGCCCACAGTGTAAAGTGGAACGTTCTTTCACTGTACTGTCTATTATCAATGTAGTCCACGATTCAGTCCTCACCGCCAGTTCTAGCCTCCCTCTGCTCTTCTAAGGTGCTGTCTGAAGGAACAATTTGCACCCCAGCATTCGCCTGCTAATCCGTTTGCTCGTGTGTAAAACAAATTGTTGCCGGTGTGTGAATGCATTTGGGCATTATTATATTTACTGCACTCTGCACATGTTGGATTATGTATTTGTCTCGAAGCTACTTCAGTGTTCCTGAATTCACCTTTGTAACTTAATACTATGGGCCCGATTCAGCAAGAAATAGATAACAATAAATGAACCTGTGCTTAACTCCTAATTGGTAAGGTTATATGCGGACACAAGGAGAGATTCCCACTCTCCTAATTCTGATCTGAATAAATACAATAGAGTCTGCGCTCAACCAGTAGGTGTTGGATGATAATGCCATAATATAAAGATAGTAAGCTAATGAGAATGAAATAATGCTCGTGGGCAGGAGTGATGTGTAAAGGGTTTATTGTGCCATGAAAATGCGGGGCAGAGGGATGATTGATAAGGAAGACACAATGCTTCCTGGTGATGTGGGAAGGGAATAAGGGTATGATGGGGCTGAAGCTGGTGATGAGGATAGGAAGGGGGTAAGACAAATAAAAAATAAAATAGAAAATACTGAATCAAAATGTCCGCTTGTTAAAGTCCAGGAGAACTCTGTCCTGGTGGGTGCTGGGCTCTGGAGGGGCGGCGTCCCGAGCTCTCCGGTCCAACAACTTACCCGGTCTTCTGTGTCTTCTTTAAGGTGAAATATGTGGGTTCCTACGTCTCTGCTGGTGTGTGCGCCCGGTTGTACACTCAACTAGATGTCCGTGTAATCACCGGGAGCGGCGAGACCGCCGGGTGCCGCGATCACGTACTACTTCAGTGTTCCTGAATTCACCTTTGTAACTCAATACTATGGGCCTGATTCAGCAAGAAACACAATTGCAAAGCTGCTTGCAGGCTATAGATATATGATGTATGCATGCAGGCTATAGATATATGATCTATGCATACAGGCTATAGATATATGATGTACGGTATGCACACAGGCTATAGATATATGATGTATACACACAGGCTATAGATATATGATGTATACACGCAGGCTGGTGGAGGGAGGTCGCATGTGGTCTAGCTCCTGAGAACTAGTGTGGTGTGAAATTACAGCCCACCTCCCTGAGGGCTCCCCCAGGCAGGATGCATCCTCCTGGGGCAGGGAGACCAGGGAAATCCCCTGGGAAGTAGCCTGGAAGGAAAAAGAAGGCAGAGCCAGTCATTGTGGCTGGTATTGATAGCCAGATTATCAGTCATGAAGCTGTTTCTAGCTTGCCGGAGGGGACACCGATGGATGCATGTGGGGCCCCTGTGAAGGAACAGGGGTCACGGCCTGGCAGCTCCAAACTACCTGTGGAAAACCCCCGGGATGAAGTAACCACTGGGGAGATTATGTGTACCTAGGATGGTGAAGAAGGAGAACCAGGTGAGGTGAAGCTATCGGATGGCGAGGATGTCCTGGCAAGTGAAGGAGAAGGTGATTGCCAGTGGCTGAGCACAGAACTTCTGGCTATGGAGGTGTGCAGGCTGCAATCGAGAATTACCTTTAAGAAAAAGAAGAGAAATAGCTGCCGTCCGTGGGAAAGACCGAAATTCCGGGATGAAATACAGCTGCTCTCACAATCCCTTGTAAGGGTTAAGGATGTTTTGGCTAACCGGCGCAGGGTGCTGAAACTCCAGGCATCGGTGGTATCCAGCGGCCTGCCGGTAAATCCTACGGCTGAAGTGGCGTCACAGGAGGAGGAAGACCCTCTCCTCATGGAGATCCGGAGGATGGAAGAATCCCCTGTGGTTGCGGACGGCAGTGATGGTGGGCTGGAGCCAAGTGGAGGAGGCACAGAGAAGGGGAAATCGAGCACCGCTGTCCCGGCAGGCTCTGGGGCCTGCACCAGCGGTGATGCTGTGGAGACTCTGGGGGAAACCCAGGGGAATCCCAGCGTGATGGAGGAGGAGGGCGGAGTAACGACAGCAGCATCCCAGGTTAGGGACGGTGGGGGGGATCCTGGTGACGAGGTGGGGGAGGCCACCTCCACTGTTTTGACAATGATTTCTCCTGAGCCTGTTCCGGCCGAGGGAGTGCTGGAAGGGCACCCGGTGTGGTCCGTGGTACGGTGCAATAGGTCGGTGAGGGCGATGTCGGGTGTGGAGGTGGAATGTTCTACTGGGCTGACAGTGACGGGAATCCCCCGTTTCTGGAACGGCTACGAACGGCGGTGCCAAAGAAGCACACAGATCAGGGCAGGTGGGAGCAAAGCTGGCAGATGTAACTGTGGACTATGGCCCTCATTCAGAGCCGTACGCTCTGAGCAGAGCGCACGCTCTGAATGAGGGCCGCCCTCCATAATTCTGGAGCGTCCTCCTGGACGCTCGTATAGCTGTGGGTCACCACCCACAGCCTATACGAGCGTGCAGTTTGATGGCCGCGATGGTCGTGACCATCGCGACCATCGAAACTGCGAGCCGGAGCCTGCGGTTGAGGTTTTCAACCGCAAGACCCGGAGTGATTTTGGCTCTATCAGAGCCAAAATCACTCCCACTGACATCACTAGTGATGTCAGTGGGCCGGCTTCTGACGGTAGGCGTTCCCTTGGGAACGCCCCCGTCAGGGAGGCACGCCCCCGGCACGCCCACCAAAGGGGGCGTGCTGTCAATCAACATCGACAGCACGCCCCCTTTGATCAGACACAACGAGCGAAGGACTTTCCTTCGCTCGTCACGTCTGGCGCATGCGCACAACGGAGCTCCCGCCGTTGTGCGCATGCGCAGTTCACAACATCGACCCACTTGCGAGTGGGTCTGAATCAGGCCCTATGTGCGAGGGAAAACTGCACGAGGACTGCCGGTATTGAAACGAAACAGTTTATTGCCTGAGGAGGAGAGGCTGCTTACAATCATGTACGGCGAGATGGATACTCCTGTACGTGTGAAAGCAGCAATTGATCTGATAAATAAGAACAATAGGGCTAAAGGTCTTGATGACAGGAATGTAAATGAGGGGGCTTCTACCTCAAAGGAAAAGGGGAATGTTGTGGAAAATGTTAAATCCGTGCCGGGAGTGTTCTCATATGCAGGGGTTCTAGCAAGAGATCGCCCTGTAGGTAAGAGAGTACAGGCTAGGTTAGAAGGGGATCAAGTTACCAAAAGGAAGAATTTGATACAGTTCAAGTTGGTGGGGGGGAGATGTAACTGATAAAAGTACCTTTTTGTTTTCTTTAGATACGGAGGCAAAGGACCTTTTCGCCTGTATCCACCCCCCCAAGTCGGTGGATTTTGATACAAGCCTCATGACAAATAGGGGCCTGCAAGTTTTTTGGGACAAATGGTTGTCAAACAGATTATGTAGCCCTTACTGTAAATACAGGGCGACAGTGCTTTCTAAACCTGATATTATGCACATCACAGTGTTGGTAAGGAATTAATCGATTCTAGTGGGGGACATAAAATTTGGTTGGCAAGACATTGTGAGATGATGTCGGAAATGAGGAAGACCAACTTCACATTGGACGTCTGGGATGGGGCTTATATGGCTCAAGTAAGATTACTTAGTACAGCATGGGGAATAAATCATATCCTGTCAGCTACTTATATAGGGAAGGATCTGGTGCAAGTGTTTTACCAGGGACAACCCAAGACTTGTTTCAAGTGTGGATAGGTTGGTCACCTGAGTAATGAATGTGGGGTAATTAAGTGTACGATGTGTGGGAGAGTTGGTCACACATCGAGATCATGCGAGACAGTAACATGTAATTTATGTGGAAAGGAGGGTCATCTGTATAGTAGGTGTCCTGAGGGAGAGAAGAGAGGAGGAGCAGGAAACATAGGAAAGGAAGATGGGTGGAAGTGTTAGGGTGGAGGATGGGAAGGCAGTGAGTTGGAGCATGAATGGGGAGGAGGATGATGGGTTTCAGGTGGTGAAGGCTAAAGGGAAGGCAAGTGTGGAGGATACAGTGACAAGCAATCGTTTTGATGTTTTTTCCACAGATGAGGAGGAGGAGGGGGAGATGAAAAGAATTAATGAGGAACTAGTGTTTGTTCCCAAAGTAACTAGGAGAAGCAGGGGGAGAAGTAGTCAGAAAGAGAGGAGAATAGGTTGTGGTGTTGGGATGAAAAGGAAGGAGGCAGGGAAGGAGGGAGAGGAAGGTAGGAAGCAGGAAAAGAGAAAGAAGATGAGAGATGGGGGGGGAGTCGCAGCAGGATTTGGAATGGGATAACATGGGGACTGAACTGCAGTGGTAGGTAAAGGAGGTGGTGGAGGCAGATCAGGAAGAAGTTGAGTCCTTAGAGATGGGGGAGAGGGGGAAGATTCAGGGCAGTGAGGCTGAAATAGACAGGCCTGTGGAGGTGCAAAGGGAATGTATGGTGATACAGATCACTGGCAGACCGCCAGATACTGATCCCCCTGATTTGGTGGTGGGGACAGGTGGGTTGGTTGGCGATGGTATAGGTGTTGAGGGTTTAGAGGTGGAGGGGGAGGGGGAGGAGGTCCCCCGGGAGAAGTAAGAGAAAGGTAAGTATGGTTCCAGTTTCTATAACCAAGAAATATGGATCCCCAGCCCATACGATGTGCCATGATTAATGTGGCTTCCGTAGTTTCCGACCGAGCTCGTTTTATGGCCTTTGATTTTTTCAACACAGTTGAGGTTTATTTATTGTATTTGCAATAGACTAGGCTAAGGGAGTTGGCTGCTCTGCATAGGGTAAAGAGGGAGTGGAAGAGGGGGCCATCTTTCTGGTCTCTTGCAGCTGAGCCGGGCGGTGGCGTGGCAGTACTTTTTACTGGTATGGTAACCATAAACAAGGTTATAGAGTTGCAACTGGGTAGGTGTATGGTTTTGGATGTCACCCTCAGAGGGTACGACCTGGCATCTATGGCGTGGGATAGAAAGTGCCTTTTCAGGGAGATAAAACCATTCCTCTTCACGGCCCGACAGGTTGTCTTTGGAGGTGCTTTCAACACCGTATTTCGGACTTTAGACAGGGGAGGCTCCAAAACAAGACTGGGCTATGATTCAAAATTTTTAGTTAGGATGATTAGGGAGGCTAGTCTGGTTGATGTGCATGTTCGTCATCACCCAGACATCACTGGTTTCACATACTGTATTTCAGTGGTAGTCGCAGATCTAGGATAGATAGGTTTTTTGTTAAGGAGACTCCGAAGACCTTGCCTCCTGAGGTGAGGTTGGTGGAGTTCTCTGATCACGTTTTTCTGAGTGTTTCCTTGAATGTTGCACATTCCCTTCAGAAGGGCAAGGGTGTGTGTTGTTTGGACTCTAACCTCCTGAATGAGGAATGGGTTAGACAATCTTTCAGCGACTTCTTCCAGGCACAGGAAACGCTGTTGGAGGCAGGGTGGAGTAGATCAGAGTGGTGGGAGGAGGTTAAGGAAAGGATTCAGAGTTTCTTCAAGCGGATCAGCAGAAATAAGAGCTTGAGAAAACATAATATCTACCAATCTTTGAGAAGGAAATTGGATTTCCTGATCTCTGAGCAGGGTGATGATGGGAAAATCTTCTGAGTGAAGGCTCGGATGAGGGAGTTGCAGTATGACCGGTTTTCCTCCTTGGTTCTGGAGAGGGATTACGGGATATACCACTCGCCCAATGCCTACCAGAGTTGTAGGAGGTCAGCTGAGGTGAAAGAAATCAGGGATCTGTGTGATGAGACCAGGGTGTCCTTCAGGAGAGTAGGCATCCTGGGTGTCATTGTGGAATATTACTCTGACCTATTGTCCGAGCAGCCACTTATTAGGGAAAGGATGGAGACTTTTCTGAGGGAAACATCTGGGCCAGGGAATCCTGATGCCTCTTTTGATTGCTTGGAGAGTGATATAGGGGTGGATGAGTTCAGGAAAGCGATTGAGGCATTATCCATCAAGAAATCTCCAGACCCGGATGGGTTAACATCCGAGTTATACAAGACCTTCTCGGACATCCTGGCCCCCCGGCTGTTGGAAGTGTTCAATACTGGCTTGGGGGAGGGGAATCGCCCCCGCTCCATGAGGTTGCCCTTATATTACTGTCCAAGGGTAAGGATTCCCTGTGTGTTGAGAACTGGCACCCCATAGCACTTCTCGGCACAGACAGGAAGATTTTGGCAAAAATTATTTTTAACTTGCTGATTGAGTTTTCAGAACAGCTGCTCTCAGCTTCTCAGCATTGTACGGTGAAGGGCCGTAGCACCTTTAGTGCTGTCCTAGGTGTCCGGGAGGCTGTTGAGCGGTGCCGTGCTGAGAAGTGGAGAAAGTATTTGCTGGCGCTGGACCAATCAAAGGCTTTTGACCGAGTATATGATGTATACACGCAGGCTATAGATAGATGATGTATGCACGCAGGCTATAGATATATGATGTATACACGCAGGCTATAGATATATGATGTATGCACGCAGGCAGCTTTGCAATTGCGATCCTTGCTATTATGCAAATACAGCCCGGCTCCGGCAGTAGGCGCAGCAGCCAATGAAAGACTGTCTGACTCTCATTGGCTGCCAAACAAACACACAGCTGCTGGGTAGCACCGATGGAGGTGTTTGTTACTGTGTAGTGCGGACCGCACCCCGTGCAGTCCATACTACACTGACCAGTGTCCTTGCCCAAGGCCGACGCCGCCCTGCTCGACCACCCTAGGTACGCCACTGCACAACACAATACCTTACGGTGCCTCTACGGCAGTGACACCCTATGGCTTTTTTAACACAGTGCTCCTAATGTTTTTTTCTACACAGTGCCTGTCTGAACACACAACACAGTGGGGGTTTTTTTTAATACAGTGCCTGAACACACAACACAGTGTTTTTTTAATCATACTTGCCGATATCCTTTTGGCCTTTTCCGGGAGGGAGGCAGCCAGGTCAGCTTACAGGGGGGCGGGGCCGGCAAAAGGGGGCGTCACTGGGACGGCACATGCCATTTGGGGGCGGAGTTATGGGTGGAGCCTCACATTCACATCATTTTGGCCCCACCCCCGCTACACAATGCCAAGATTTCTGGCATTGTGGAGCAAGGGGCGGGGTCATGATGACGCGATTCAGCGAGAATCGCGTCATCAGCCCACCAGCTGCGGGTGTTTCGGGTGGTATTGCGGGGGGGACTGGGGGGCCGGGAGGCCTGCTTACTTTTCCGGGAGGTCGGGAGCGTCACCCGATTTTTGGGAGGCTCCCGACCAAATCGGGAGAGTAGGCATGTATGTTTTTAATACAGTGCCTGAACACACAACACAGTGTTTTTTTAACACAGTGCATGAAGCCCTGAACACAAGAGTGCCTCACACTGCTCCTATGGAATAAAAAATGTAACAACACAGTGCCCCATTAACACAGTGCTCCTAATGGCATATATAAGAGCCTGAAAGTGAAGTGACAGTGCCTCACAGTGCTGCCACCCACAGTCCACACTTTCTCCCTCTAATCTCCTGTGTAAAATAATTCCCAATCACAATGGTGGGACTTTTATATTCGATCCAAAATTGATCAGATACCAGGAAGATGACACAATCCAAAACACACGAGATCCGGCGCCCGGTAAATTTACATTTTGCCTCCTTTTGGGATCCGAAGTTTGCGGGAAGACCCGAGCTGGGCTCGGTTTGACTCGTAACCCCTAAGTTCGGGGATGTTTGTGTTCCAGGAATCTGAACCCGCGTATCTCTAACAGCAAGATGTTAAATGCAGAAATGTGCGGTCCGGCTTTCCTGAAATACAAACACACCCGAACTAAGTCGAATCAAGTCGCAGTTTGGAATCACTTTGGGCTTCCGAGTCGAACCGAGTCCCGGATCGGATCTGCAGTCAGTTCGGAACTCGGATATAAAAACCGAACTGGGGTTTTGGATTGCATGTAAACAGGTCCAAATATGTCCAAATTACATGATTGTAGCTGTTTTTGTAGATTTATTATTGATTTTTAAGGAATCCAAAACCAAACCAAAACCTTGGTGCCTGTGTGACCCTAATGATTTTGGGTGGGGGGCGAACCAGAGTTAAAAGAAATCATTTGAGGAAGGATACAAGATAGCTTTTGGTGAGTACCTTTTCATTAGTCAAAAAATGGAGGGAAGAAACTCAGTGGAACCTGAGGAATTGGGGAACGTTAAAGAAACCGTTCAGTGAATCTCACTCACCGAATTATGGTGATTATTGTCCATGTTATAGTGGAACAGTGGAAAAAAATCCAGAGAGGACAGATTGCTGGACAGTACGGAAAAGGACTCTAAAGAAGAAAAAGCTGGAGTCTGACCTATTGCATAATATATGTTTATTAGGACAGCGCTTGTGGACTATTCCAAATAGTTTTTTCTTTGGTTCAATTGATATAGGTTGGGTCATACTTGTCTACTCTCCCGAAATGGTCAGGAGCCCCCCAGAAGAGTGGGCAATTCTCCCGGCCGGCGCCAACCCCCCCGCCGGCATGCGCTCTTTCCTTGCAATAGGTGGCCGGTCCGGGGGGAACTGATGACGCAATTCGCTCAGAATTGCGTCATTGTGGCCTCGCCCCCGGTTACACAGTGCTGGTAATCTCGGCAATAGTGTGTTGCGGGGACGGGGCCATGTTGACGCGATTGCGCTGTCATGCCCCGCCCCCAAAACTGTGTCACGCCCCCTTGCTATGCCGAGCGGGCTGCCTTTCTCGGGAGAGGCTGCCAGATTGTCAGCAAGCCTGGGTTGGGTGTACCTAGGAGTAGGACAAAGCGGAAGTCCAGGGCGCAAGTTGTAACTATTTTGTTTAAATTACTATTTATCAACTTGTCTGCCCTGTTAATCACTAAATTAAATGTTGCTTAACAAGCCGTTAATATAGTAGATATCATAAATGTATTCTATTTATTTGTTTATTGATTTATTTATTGATTTATTTAAATACAGAATCAGAGCACACCGATGTGATTACGCTTTTTGTCAAGATCCAAAAACTAAAGTTTTCAGCTGGTCTTTAGCATGTCCTTACCCATTGGAAGAGGTCCCGGAGTGCAAAGAGGCATGCGTTTAGGTCACTTTGCTTCTCCCCAATCTCGTAATGCGTACACACGTAACGATTTTTTTAACGACTTGTCGTTAACAACGTCGTTATCATTCAAAAGATCGTTCAGTTTCTGAGTTATAATGATGAATGTAATTGTTCAAGCGCGCTCCCGTTTGTAGTTTGTAGTAATCGTTCATCGTCCATTTCAGATTGTCCAACATAACCATTTTCATTAAGGGAAGGAACATTTTTCGTTCATCGTTGTAAAAATCGTTCACTTTTTCAAGGGAAAATCTGACAGAAAAATCGTTGGTTACAAAATCGTTACGTGTGTATGCACAAGGGTTGCCGACACTGAGCTCCCTCTTTCCGTGAGGGAGCTGTCCGGCAACCACACGGGGGAGTATAGCAGGCAAAAAAGGGGCGTGTCGCGGGGAAAGGAGGCGTGGTTCAGAGGATGACACGTCTTTTTGGGGGCGGGGCATGGGGCGTGACAGCACAATCGCGTCATCGTGGCCCCGCCCCCTCTTCACAATGCTGAGATTAATGGCATTGTGATGCAGGGGGCGGGGCTACGATGACGCGATTCAGCGCGAATCGCGTCATCGGCCCCCCGCTGCCGGGGTTAATGCAGGTGAGTCGCTGGGGCCGGGAGACTTGCCTGCCTTTCCGGGGGGCCGGGAGCGGCACCCGATTTTCGGGAGGCTCCCGGCCGAATCGGGAGGGTAGGGTATGGTATGCACCTTAACACTGCCGGGACAGGCCCCAGGAATGTAAATGTTTGTCACTGTCATTACTGGCAACAGTTACGCTTTTAAGTTTTGCCAGGACAGCTGCTCATTGGAGCAGATCTCTCATCCACGGTGCAATGATAAACTGCTCCGGAAAATCGTTTCTTCTTTTTGCCTTTAATAAACAAGCCACTATGAGCTATAATGTGCAGCACTTTAAAATGAATGACTTTGCAGGGAAGCCGGAGCCTGGGCACAAATGCTAAGTTACAGCCAAGACCCAGAGGAAGGTTATATCCTGCAGGGGTGACCTCCTGTGCTGGCCCCCGGCTGCCCTATGTCTTCACTAAAACCAGCTCATTTAGAAAGCGGTGCAGTGATGGACAGCAAGCGACCCCGACTTTGATTTATTCTCTGATAATTGAGTGACAAGGGGAGGAATATTTTAAAGTCGCCATTATTAAATAGAAACATAAAATTTTACGATATATAAGAACCATATGGCCCATCTAGTCTGCCCTTTTGGGGTTAGGGGTGGGTTAGGTTGGCGTCGGGGGTTAAGGTAGGTTATTAGTGGTTAAGGGTTGTTTGAGTATTAGTGTTAGGATATTAGCGTTAGGGGTTAGTGCTAGTATACAGTTATTTGAAATGAATAATTTAATTAGACACTAGTTATACAACTTTTACACCGACCTAAAAATCCCGGGTTGTTGCGCATCAACCCAGGATTTTTGTCTGTGTAAATGGATCCCACTCGGGTAGTTTGCAGGGTTGGCCATGGGTTGTTCACGTGCCACCCTGCGTGTAAACGGCGCGATCCGGGTCACAATGACCTGGATTGTCCCGCATGACGCCCGATTGGCCGACTTCAGTGGCGGTTGGAGATGACATCACTGCAGACCCGGCTCCGGTGTGAACGGCACCGACTCTGGAATTTCCTGAGTCGGCGCCGCAGTTTGAATGGGGTGAGTTCCGAGTCTGATCCGGATTGGAACCCTGTTCCAACCCCAGGGTGAGACCCGGAACCCTGGTATAAAAGAGACATTAGTGATTGATCAGGGTAGTCACTGGTACCGACATGAATGGGGGACATGTGGGCAGATCTGAGTGTGGTCTGGGGCACTTTAGAGATAGGGAATGCATTTTGTGCCCGAGAGGGCATGTGGAGGGATTTTGTTGCAATTGGGGGGGGGGGAGGTCTGGGGGCATATGGGAGAATTGTGACGCAAGTGGGGGGTCTGAGTTGCATGTAGGGGTGCAGAAGTCATTTTGGGGCTGTTTTTTTTTATTATTCAGATTAAGGGTATTATGTTGCCCTGTATAAGTTAGAGGGCCACACACGAGACCCAGGAAACGTATCACCTGGCCCATCGCTGACGTAGCAAGAATAGAAAATAAAACTTTTTCGTAGCAGCCAGATGGAACCCATTTTACAACGGTAACAACCAGCCCCTGTATGAGTGAACTGTAACACAATACTTTTCACCTCCAGACCATAGCTCAGTAAAACCTGTTTGTTCCTACTCTAAAGATTGCCGGAGCTGTCTGAGCAGGGGAAGACCTCTCACCTGCCCTGTGCTTGCCCCTCTCATAAATGTCTAGACCAGGTGGATGTGAATTGACAGGTACATTAACATTTACACAGGAAATCTCAAAGAGAAAGCGGCTTTAAGATTACAGCAAACGCAGCTGATTGGCTTCAATATTTTTTTAGGAAATATAAGGACATAACTGGGAACATTTATCAATCCACAGTAACCAATCAGCAGCTGATCTCTCTGTTTACTTAGACAATAAAAGTTTTGCTGCAGATCATCGCACTCTTACAGTATATTTAGTTTGTAAATGACCCTTATCAAACAGCAGTAAAGAGTATGTGCTTATAAAACAAGTAATGCACTCTAAAATAATGTTATATACCAAAACATACATAAATTGAAACTCTATTTGTTACGCTAATATTAGGTTACTGTGTCCTTCCTGTTAATCATTTTACTTGACATACAGTAATGCAAACGGACCGCTCCAGCACACATTTGTACAGGTGCCTTTGACATATGGGGCTTCTGTATTGTATGTTTGACGGACACAGGCAGAGGCCGGGGAATAACACAAGCAAATGTAATATACATTAACAAGACAGCTCTCACCTGGGAAGAGGTGTTGTCTGGTCCTCTCTCCTGTTGCACACAGCTGACACTCACTGCAGAACTCGCACACAAGGTGTCGCCTCTCGTCATTCACTCCTCTGGTGATCCCGCAGCAGGACTCACCTGCTTTACCCAACCTTTGCTCATGGTTAGCCTTCTCTTCCTCATTCCATGTCACAGATAAACACCTACTGTAACTTAGTGAACTGTGCTGCTATGCTACATCACAAAGTGCAGGACTGGAAGTGCCAAGAGGAAATGCAGCCCGTGTTACATAATATAGTTTAGTGCTAGGGGCAACGATATACGAAATACGTGATACTGAGATACACATAAACAGTCACGGGGAAGAGAAAGTACAACCTCTTACAAATCTGCATTTTTTTTAAATATTACTATACCATTAACAAGTATCTGGTCCTCACTGAGTCCTAAAAGTGTTATAAATCTAATCTCATGTGACAAATAACTCATAACAGACTTTACTGCCATCATTTATTCAATATAGGAAGCAGCGAACACCCAGAAAATCATGCGGAAGCTGATTTACGTAACCTACCTATGTAAGAAAAGCCCAATGCTGGCTATACCAGAGATATCTCCTGCATTGGTGTGGTGTCCCAAATAAGATTTATTTGTATGTTTACTATGTTGTGGTATGGGGATTATCATCAGCAACACTCGAGTTAATTCCCCCTATCACACCACAGCAGAGAGGCAAGGATTACTCCCATAGACACAGACAGTAATCAGACCAGAATATAATATATTGCTATAATAAATATTTATTATTATGGACACCACTAAAAAGGCTAGATATTCACAATACCTTATTGACTACAGGCAATTTAAAAATGTAATTCACAAAACTATTGAATAATTCAACTAGATGAGGGTTACTAATGTTCTAACGCCTGCTGTTTGCGAGTGCTCGCTATGAATCAGGTTTTTTTATTTTTTCGTTTCGGCCTCCAGGTCGCACGCAAAGCTGTGGGTGACCACCCACAGCTGGTGCGAGTGGCCTGGCAATGGTCACGATTATTGCGACCATCAGGCTTGCGGCGAGACCCTGCAGGAGAGTCTCGGCTCCCGCAAGCCTGAGTGGACTTGATGCTCTAATAGAGCAGCAAGTCCACTGCTGACATCACAAGTGATGTCAGTAGGACTGCCCACAAACGGCAGGCGTTCCTAAGGGAATGCCTGCGTTTGTGCAGCCACCCCCCCTCCCCTTCCTTGGGAGGGAGCCCACATTTTATTTTTGGGATCCCCCAATTCCAGCCCTGGGCTGACCAAATTGGGGCAGGTTGCCATTATGGCAGGGAGACTACATGCTGTGTGCACTCCTGCTGAAGCATCTACCAACTGGTTATTTCCCAATACCAGCTCAGGCTTAGAGGTCCAGGACTGGTCACGGTTTTTGCTTTTACATCTAAGAAGCCAACACAGATTATACTAATCTGTGCAGTGCTCCCAAACTCGCCTGCCAAAGCCAGGGCTATTGTTCGGGTGGGTTTGCTGTTGTTTTGACGTCAGTTTCTGGTCAATTTAGTAAATCTGTGGAATCTACTCTTTCTGTGTAAAGAAATTGTTGGTCCAATGCTCTAAACCAGGGTTGCCTACCTTTAATATTCTCTTCCCGGGAGAAGCGTCATTAAGCCCCGCCCCCTCACAGTAAAATTGCCGCGATTGGGCACAATTTACATAGGGGGCGGGGCCAAATGCTGTGATTCATGCAGAATCACAGCTTAAGCCCCGCCCCCTTCACGGAGACCTGCGATTGCGGCGGGTATTCTCCTAATTCTGCCCACTTCACTAGGAAGTGGGCAGAATGCGGGAGAAATGCCTACCCTTCCGGGGGTGCGGGGGGTTACCCGAAAAATCGGGAGCCTCCCGCGAAAACCGGGAGGGTAGGCATGTATGCTCTAAACTGTTTCAAAGACAGTTTTATTTTAGAGTTTTTTCCATTGTTTTTTAACCTTAGTAAATGGTCGGTTTCGCCGATCAACAGAAAAAAACGACCAAATACCGAAAAGCGACCTTTAGTAAATAAACCCCTCAGTCTTTAGTGGTAAACACCTGCATATAATATAATATTTCCTCTAGGCTAGTATCCCAATTTTCCCTAGTCTTTGCTCTAACAGCAATCTCAGGGCCTGATTCAGCAGATTCCCGCTTATGGAGTCATAATCGCCAGAGTGGAAACTTGTGATCCCTCCCTGACGGCCTCCAAGCTCCTCCCCTCCTGGTTATCGCATTTTGCATATACCCGGGTGTCATAGCCAGCAGTAAAGTGATAACACTCAAAGGGCCTTGTTCAGAGATGGACACAATATGAGCGATTGTTTGCCATTGCGCATGCATGAAAGCCGTACTGCGCACGTGCAGCGGTTGTTTTGCGATGACGCTGGCACAGAAGATTCATTTGCAAAAGTGACTGCTCTTACTATGAAGGCTGGTTATAATAAAGTGATTACAGATGCGCCCAGTTACATCGTTGCTGGTCGTACTACAAGCGTGTGCACGCATCCCGCCATGCGATTACCTGCGCCTGCATAGGCTACAGCTCGCACTGTGATCGCACCATGCAATCCTATGGGGTTGCGGATGCGAAATCAATGCGCAGATCCACTCGTGGGCACGCTACTCGCACTTTGCTGTGCAAGCGGCAAAGATGTAGCTGGCCATATTTGTATGTGAAATTCTGGTTACATTTTTTGTCTTCTATACCATGTGAATGTATGGATTTAGGGCCTGATTCAGACCCACTCGATGGGTCGATGTTGTGTACTGCGCATGCGCACGACGGCGGGAGCTCCGTCGTGCGCATGCGCCAGACGCGACGAGCGAAGGACTTTCCTTCGCTCGTTGTGTCTGATCAAAGGGGGCGTGCTGTCGATGTTGATTGATTGATGTTTGAATGAGGGCCTTAGACGCATGTGAAATATAAACAAAAACAACATACCACACGTAACTTAAGCATACACTAGGAAACAGTCATAACAGTCATTGCAAGGCCATGCTTTGTACTCATATTCATGAGCTGTGTTTCCAGGCAATTATTACCCTTAAATGACACATACATGAGGCTTAAAGATAAAATACTGCACTTTACTCTCTCTTATACACTGCTACTGTATTAGTGTTGTATTTATTCCTCTCTCTAACACAAACAGCTGCAGCCAACCTCTCCGCTCTATCCAAACTGGGCCAAAAAGCTTAAATGGAAAAGCAAACTTATACTGCAGGCATGCCATCAGGGGTCTATGGGCCAGATTCAGACCCGCTCACTAGGAAGGCTTTGCATGCAGGCTGACGATGTTTGCATTGTGCGCATGCATGCTCATCGCAGTGCCCGTGCGCCAACCAGTCCGAGCAATCGGGAAAGCGTACGCTGGCTGCGCATAGACTGCTCAACCGAGTGCGTGACAAGAGAAGCCATTTGTGGGTGGTGACAGGGGTTGGTCTTTGAAAACGGGGGAGTGGAGGTGCGAACGCAGGCGTGCCTGAGTGTCTCAACGACATTTCAGAGGCGTACATAATTTAGACGCAGCGTCATAGTACGAGTCAGCTGGCTGGTTTTTACACTGAAGTGCTCGAAGTGCTTGCGGTAGGATATGGTCAACCTCAAGTGCTACGTTTGCTTCTGCTGGTACCCGATGGTTGCATACACTTCCTGGAGATGACGTGCGCAAGTGGGCATCTTAAGACAGGCTGGTGGGCGTCTGCATACACAGACATAGTGGGCGTGCTAATGCCTTGCCGTGTGATCGCCTGCCTTGCCGTCACTTAGCCGAATTTGCATACACATACAGCGAGCATACGCATCTAGCGAGCGGGTCTGAATCGAGCCCTATGTTCTAAGCCTTGGCTTGTAGAGAGATAAAGTGGACAATCAATCAGCTCCTAACTGTCCTTTTTCAAACACAACCTGTAAAGTGACCGTTAGGGGCTGATTAGCTGGTACTTTATCCGTCCACTTTCTTCTCCAAGGCTTAGTACATAGCTGCCTGAATTGCTTAAGTAAAATACTTGCAGACTTCGCATAATTTAGCATCATTTTTCAATTGCCAGTCATGAATATGTTAATCCTCCTAGGTTGAGGGTATGTAACACGCTGTACCCCTCTGGACTGGATGCTTTTGTGTCTGAGGAGAGAGGCGGCAAGCAATTTAAAATTTGGACGCATTGAGCGATTTTTAGCAAACTGCGCATGCATCGCGGACTTCATACTTACTTTACGAGTGATTCTGAGTCAACACCCAGGAGCCCCCCAGCGCATTTCCAATAAACTTCAAATACAGCATGCCCCAAATGCTACTGCAAACCTGTGCATACACAGAGGGACTCATGCACTGTGTGACCTTTTAGCGAATTAGACGCATGAGCAGTAGATTAAAATCAGGAACTATGGGCCTGATTCAGACCCGCTCGCGAGCGCTGATCGCTCACAAGTAGGTTCATGGTGGCCCAGAGCGCATGAGCATGACGGAGCCGGCTCCGTGGTACACATGCGCGAGACCCAGATAGCGATGGGCAAACCGTCGCTCCAGGTCTCGTACCAAAGGGGGCGTGCTGTCACTCAACATCGACAGCACGCTCCCTTTGGTGGGCGGGCCGGGGGCGTGGCTGCCCAGATGGAGGCGTTCCCATGGGAACGACTACAGTCTGGGGCCAGCCCCACTGACATCACAAGTTATGTCAGTGGGAGTGCTCTTGGCTCTGTTTGAGCCGAAAGCACTCTAGGGCTTGCGGCAACGAGACCCTACCACAAGGGTCTCGTCGCAAGCCCGATGGTCGCGATGGTCTTGACCATCGCGACCATCTTCCTGGCCGCTCGCTATAGCTGTGGGTGGTCGCCCACAGCTATACGAGTGGCCAGGAGGCCGCGCTAAAAAAACAGAGGGCCGGCCCTGATTCAGAGCGTCCGGCTCTGAATCAGGGCCTATGTTCAACAAAGAATCAGCCCATTGTGTTTTACAACCAAGCACAAGAGCCTCCTCATGTGGAGACAATGGACACCCATCCCTGTGAAGGTATAAATCACTCCCATACTCCCCGCTGTGTCAGCTCTTGGGGGCTTCATAAGTTTTTTATTTTATTTTCTGTATTAGAATGCATTTTAATAAGGACTGTTAATAATGAGAATGCTGATAAAGTTGGGTTTGTTTGAAGTAATCATGCATACTGTAACTGTACTGGAAATAGTTTCTGAAGAATGTTTTTGTTGGAATGTTGTCTCACACCTAAATACTGTATTCAGCTATGGGGAGGAACCATTAGAAACAATGCTCTGCTGGTGTAGGGGGACTTCCCGGGGGGAGGGGGGCGGGGGGGGGGGAATCTGTAGGTGGATTGTATGGTATTTTAACAGGACTACAAGTAAAATAGAAAAGTGATTTATGGGGAAATGTTAACTGTACCCCAGGCTGTGCGTGCTGTATAGTCACTTTATATCAGTTCTCTTGTTTTATTCATTTTACAAAATGTGGGGTCTATGTACGAGCCTCAGACTAAGCCTTGGAGAGAAATAAAGTGGACGAGATGAAGTACCAACCAATCAGCTCCTGTCTGTCATTTTTCAAACACAGCCTGGCAGTTAGGAGCTGATTGGTTGGTACTTCATCTCGGAATGCAGTCGGGAAGCCGGCGGACCTAATCCCGACAGCCGGCTTCCCGACTGCCTAATCCCGGCGAGGGTCAAATGACAGGCGTCTAAATCTAGACGCCTGTCACTTTACCAACGCCGGGAGACCGGCGCCCGGCATCCCGATCGAAGGGACACCGAGCGCAGATAGCCGCGGGTGGGGGAAGAGTTAGGTTTAGTGCTCCCGGGGGGTACTTAGGGTTGGGCACCCCCCCGGGAGGTTAGGTTTAGGCCAGGGGGAGGGAGGGTTAGCGTTAGGCAGCGGGGAAGGGGGGTTAGGCACCCCTGGGGGGGACTTAGGGTTAGGCGGCGGGGAAGGGGGGGTTAGGTTTAGGCACTTAGAGGGGGGATTAGGGTTAGGCACTAGGGGGGAAGGTTAGGGTTAGGCACACCTAAGGGAGGGTTAGGGGGTAGAATTAGGTTAGACAATATTTACCTATGACGATCGGGATTTCCTCCTCTGCCGGGATGCCACTGTCGGGATTCCAACCGCCGGGCATGGGTCCGGCGGTAAATCATACCGATTCACTTCATCTCCATCCAGATTATCTCTCTCCAAGGCTTACTTAGACCTTTTTGTTTACAGATAATGGTCTGTGCTGCCAGACACCAGCAGTTTATGACTCTTAGGGTGGCATATACAAGGTGATGATAACAGGGCCGTAGCTAGGGTAGTGCGGCCGGTGCCATGGCACAGGGCACCACAGGTCAGGGAGCGCTGTTTGGGCCTGTCACATTTCTGTTTATTATCATTCTTGCTTGCAGCTTCCTCTTATTTCATCCCCAGCATCTCCTGGCCTCCCATATCTCTTCCCTGGCCCTTCCCCATGAGGCCATGGCCCTCTCTCAGGTGCACTATATGATGTCCCTATTTATCCCCAGCATCTCCTATCCTCCCCTATCTCTTCCCTGGCCCTTCCCCATGACCTCCCCTATCTCTTCCCTGGCCCTTCCCCATGAGGCCATGGCCCTCTCTCAGGTGCACTATATTATGTCCCTATTTATCCCCAGCATCTCCTGGCCTCCCCTATCTCTTCCCTGGCACTTCCCCATGAGGCCATGGCCCTCTCTCAGGTGCACTATATTATGTCCCTATTTATCCCCAGCATCTCCTGGCCTCTCCTATCTCTTCCCTGGCCCTTCCCCCTGAGGCCATGGCCCTCTCTCAGGTGCACTATATTATGTCCCTATTTATCCCCAGCATCTCCTGACCTCCCCTATCTCTTCTCTGGTCCTTCCCCATGAGGCCATGGCCCTCTCTCAGGTGCGCTATATTATGTCCCTATTTATCCCCAGCATCTCCTGGCCTCCCCTATCTCTTCCCTGGCCCTTCCCCATGAGGCCATGGCCCTCTCTCAGGTGCACTATATTATGTCCCTATTTATCCCCAGCATCTCCTGACCTCCCCTATCTCTTCCCTGGCCCTTCCCCATGAGGCCATGGCTCTCTCTCAGGTGCACTATATTATGTCCCTATTTATCCCCAGCATCTCCTGGCCTCCCCTATCTCTTCCCTGGCCCTTCCCCATGAGGCCATGGCTCTCTCTCAGGTGCACTATGTTATGTCCCTATTTATCCCCAGCATCTCCTGACCTCCCCTATCTCTTCCCTGGCCCTTCCCCATGAGGCCATGGCTCTCTCTCAGGTGCACTATATTATGTCCCTATTTATCCCCAGCATCTCCTGGCCTCCCCTATCTCTTCCCCGGCCCTTCCCCATGAGGACATGGCCCTCTCTCAGGTGCACTATATTATGTCCCTATTTATCCCCAGCATCTCCTGGCCTCCCCTATCTCTTCCCTGGCCCTTCCCCATGAAGCCATGGCCCTTATTTGGGTGCATTATGTCCCTTTGAAAAATGAGGGGGGCGCCAATGTTCTTTCTGGCACAGGGCACCAAAAAGTCTAGTTACGGCTCTGGATATTAATAACGGGAAACACAAACCTGGTCAGAGGGGGCAGCAATTTTATGCAAAAGGTTATCGAGTACACATGGATGGTCAGGCAACCAGGGGAGAGAACCGCAAATAGAAACCTGCCAGGTCACTGGGCATTACCGACTCCCAGAAGTTGCGGGAGGCTCTCAAATTTTCGGGTAGCCCCCCACACCCCCGGGAGAGTGTCGGATCTCCCGCTTCCTAGTGAACTGGGGAAATAATGGCCAGGAAATTGTGGCTCCATATGGGGAAGGCGGAGCTAAATGGCATGAAAACGTATTATTTAACCCCGCCTCCTCATGGGTCCCTCGATTCGCAGCAGTTTATCGTGATGGAGCCTAATGACATTGGAGCCCGGCTCCTCCTCCTGAAGTGGCCAGCTGGCCAGGAGAGGAGACGCAGCTGGCAGGAGGGGTGTGGCTATCATCAGATAGTTAAGTTGGTGCTGCCATCGCAGCATGCCTTACGATGGCCTGCGACCATGACGTGTAAGCCGATCCATGGTTTAGCCATCGATGGTGTGCTCGTGGGCATGCGCAGTGGGAAAATATAGTTTGCGAAGGGGCAAATTATCGCTCTGCCATGGACACAGTGTAGGCTGTGACATCACCAAAGATTGGGAAACCGCCAGCAAAACAAAATAGGTTACCGCCATCACCCGTAACGGAATTGAAAAAGTATTTCCATGGGGATGAAGACATCAAAGGGTGTGATCCGTCGGGATCCAATGGCCATCGCATTACAGGAGGTGACGGTACTGAGCGTGGCATGTTGTAAGTATCTATATGTTCAAATGTTTCAGTGTTTTGTCTATTGTCTATTGCTGCGCTAATCTAAATGTCAGCTCCCTGTAATGTCAGCCCGAGTACCTAGTATCACGCCAGTGCAGAGTACTGACACGGTTATATTACGGATAACGAGAAGCATGTTACATTACATAATATGTGTTTATCTTCATTTCTTGTAACTATATGCACAACCGCTGTTTACCTAATGACACACCTACATACAGCTTCTCTCTCACTTCTATTTGTTTCATTTTCAAATTACGGTTCACCTGTGTCCGAATTAACATTTCTTTATTCAATAGGTTATAAAAATAAATGCTTCCTGTATATTCACGCATTACAGAAATCTTTAGTTCTTTATTCTATTTGCGCCCTCCCTTTGCAGCTGGTATTTCCTGCCTGCAGTATGCAAATGAGATGGGGGCTTCAATTGAAGCATCATAGGCACTTAAAAAGAAAGGTGGCCTCCAATATGCAAAGGGGAGAGGGTAGAAAACACTGGGCCTGATTCAAACCCGGTCTCAAGTGCTGAGCGCTCGCAACCGGGTCGATGGTGGCCCAGAGCGCATGCGCACGACGGAGGCGGCTCCGCCGTGCGCATGCGCGAGACCCGGATAGCAACGGGCAATCCGTCGCTCCGGGTCTTGTACCAAAGGGGCGTGCTGTCACTCAACATCGACAGCACGCCCCCTTTGTTGTCGAGTGATGTCAGTGGGAGAGATTTCGGCTCTGTTAGAGCCAAAAACTCTCTGGGGCTTGCAGCAATGAGACCCTACCACAAGGGTCTCGTCGCAAGCCCGATGGTCGCGATGGTCACAGCTATGCGAGCGGCCAGGAGGCCGTTCTTAAAAAAGAAAAGACCGGGCCCTGATTCAGAGCGAGCGCTCTGACAGAGCATCCGGCTCTGAATCAGGGCCACTGTGGGGAAAATTTACTAAGATTCGTTTTGGTCTTAGGGGGTCATTCAGACCCACTCGCGAGCGGCAGTACGCTCGCAAGTGGGTCGATGTTCCCCACTGCGCATGCGCACGACGTAGGGAGCTCCGTCGTGCGCATGCGCGAGACCCGGGGAGCGACGGCTTTCCATCGCTCCGGGTCTCACACTAAAGGGGGCGTGCTGTCGATGTTTATTGACAGCACGCCCCCTTTGGTGGGCGTGCCGGGGGCGAGCCTGCCAGACGGAGGCGTTCCCATGGGAACGCCTACCGTCTGAAGCCGGCCCCACTGACATCACTAGTGATGTCAGTGGGAGTGATTTTTTTCTCTGATAGAGCCAAAATCACTCCAGGGCTTGTGGCAGGGAGACCCTACCGCAGGGTCTCCGTCGCAAGTCCGATGGTCGCGATGGTCAAGACCATCGCGACCATCTTTTTGGCCACTCGCATATGCTGTGGGTGGTCACCCACAGCTATGCGAGCGGCAAGGAGGCCTCTCCATTTTCATGGAGGAGGGCCCTGATTCAGAGCGAGCGCTCTGGTCAGAGCGTCCAGCTCTGAATCAGGCCCTATTTTTGCTTATCGGGAATTTACTATTATTACATTAAGGGTGATTTTTTTCATCTTTTGGGGGTGAAATCGGGTGTGTTAGTGCTGCAAATTCAGCCATTTTTATTACCAGAAATGAATACACCATCGGCTTAAATTGGAAGTATTTTTAATTCACTTCAGCCTAGGGCTTGCGGCAACGAGACCCTACCACAAGGGTCTCGTCGCAAGCCCGATGGTCACGATGGTCTTGACCATCGCGACGATCTTCCTGGCCGCTCGCTATAGCTGTGGGTGGTCACCCACAGCTACACGAGCGGCCAGGAGGCCGCTGTAAAAATCAAGAAGGACGGCCCTGATTCAGAGCGAGCGCTCTGTCAGAGCGTCCGGCTCTGAATCAGGGCCTATGTGCGATGTAATGTGAATGAGATTGTGCTACTGTGGTGCGTAATTTGAATTGGCGATTCTATTGTGTGACCACGCCCCTTTCTTTTTGAGACCACGCCCTTAAACCACCGGCACCTTCTGAAGAAATTCTCGGTGAGAAAGAAACATGTGAAGGGTGTCCCCGGAGCTAGCCTGCACACCTGCACACTGACTGCTACTAATGGGAGATTGTGTGGAGCGCCGCTGATATTCCAACCCTCTGGCAATTGTTGTTTGGCGATTGAACTGTGCTGATACCGCCAGCCCTTTGGAACATTATTTGCCTGGGCTTAGACCTCGGAGCCCTGGAACTGTGCTGTCACACAGCCCGGCAATCACCGCCCACCGCTTATACGAGGAGAGAGGGTGCAGTGGTTTACAGGGCACAGCCACTGCAGCGGCACCTGGTTCTCTGCGCCGGTGTATAACACGTGAGCAGATACTTCTGCACACAGCAGCTCCCTGGTCACAGCCTTTTAATAAACATTAACTTCGGAATACCATCCAGTAATAAGTGAGCAGACACTTGTACAAATACCGGCCAGTTGCCTGCAGGATATACTTAAGGCTGGATAAATTGTATGTGCCAAAGCGATACATTGATACATGCACATGCCGCTTTTTAACCTCTCAAGGTTTGATTGATACAACTGAATCAATTTAAAGCCACAATCCGTATCATATTGGAGTATACAGCTGATACTCTTAACATTTGTGCAAGACTCTTTTCTGTTAAGCTTATTTTGTATTTTGTGTTTTTAATTAGAAGGAAGGTTCTACATAAATAACATTGTTATCATTATTATCATTATTTAATAATCATTCACTAGTCACGTGACATATCGGTCATGTGACATCACAACTTATCTACACAAATACATAATACACACAGTAGTAAATACTTAAAATATGTTAATTCAATTGTACAGCAATGCAAGAGCTATAATTGCAAATTCAAAAAAAGAAATATCTCATATCGAGCTCTATTTACTACAATCCGCATTTGCAATGCAGATTGTAGTGTGACATTATCGACTGAATTTGCATTGCGAATTCAGGCGATATTACAGGGATTTACTAGAAATCCCTTGCAGGGACAGAGCTTGCGATAAAGCTCTGTCCCTGCGAATCCCCTCCGCACACTAGTCACAGTATTTTCACAAAAAATACAGTGACAAAGTGCCCGCACATGCACCGACTGGTCGCCGCTACTACCCCCCAGCGCTAAGCCCTGCCCCCATCATTAAGCCCCGCCCCCGCGATCGCAGACCCCCCTCCCTTAATAGCAGTTACCTGCAGTCATCGGTGCTCTGGTGGTGTCTTCTGTGCCTCCGGTCAGGTGATATCCCATACTGCACTGGGGCCAGATCACCTGATGACCGGGCCGCAGTGTACCATGGGAGACCAGCTGACCAGAGAGAGGACATCACCGGAGCCCCAATCACTGGTCCCTGGACTCAGGTAAGTGAATTTTTTTTTACTTTTTTTTTTTTTTTAGCAGAGATCAGCTTGCGGTCTGTTTAGACCACACAGCTGATCACTGGGACCAGCTCCGTTAGAGCAGAGTAGGAGCCCAGTAACCGGGGGAGACCCTGGATAACACCACCTCCAGGTGGCGTTATTATCACAGGGCCTCCCTAGGTATTTTTTTCCAATTTATTTTTAGTAACTCTGGTCGGATCACATTTCCCATTATAGTTATGGGAAATGCGATCTGATTACTAAAAATAAGTGATAATTAGGGGTTGGAGTAGAATTTTACGAATTACCCTGTAATAACTATAGGTGATACTAAAATAATGTGAAAAGGGTGTGTATAGTGGTATCGAAGGAGCTGAGACGATCACTGGGGGAAAGGAGAGGGGTGGAGCTGGACTGCCACCATAATTTGAAACATAATAAGAGGTGCTACCATGCTGAGACTTGTAGTGCACTGCAGAAAAAAAAAAGAAAATGCAGGTTTACACTCTCTAAGGTTTAGAGCAGGGGTGGGGAACCTTTTTTCTGCAGAGGGCCATTTTGATATATATAATATTATTTGCGGGCCCGGTGCAGGCCACGCCCATCTCCGTGTGATGTCACATGGGGCGGGGCCACAATCACCAGTAATCACAGTAATGCCTGGAGCATCCTGAGGCTGCTCCGGGGAGCTGTAAGGGCAGTGGTGTGACCATCTGAGGCATCTTAAGGACGCTCCAGGTGGCATTGCTGCATAGATTCTGGCTGCAAGGTGTCATTACAGGCACCTTGCTAGCCACATGAGGCTAGCAGAAAAACACTGCAAGGGCCAGACCAATTGATTCTGCGGGCCTTATACGGCCCCGGGCCTGAGTTTCCCCATCCCTGGTTTAGAGTGTGAGCCAGCATTTTGCAGCAGAGAGGAAATCCTTATAGATACCTCGGCTGCAGGGGAACAGTATCACTTTTCCAAAAAGCTGACTCTGCAAAAAGAGCAGCTTTTCAGAAGTGATACTTTTGTTAGTGAGGCATGACGAATGAGGCATGATGAATGCCTCCAAAACATTTTATAAACTCACAGCGAGTTTAAAACAGAATTATGTCTTAATGAGTAGGCCCCTTAGTACTTAGAGCAGGGGTTCCCAACCACGGCCCTCAAGGAACACTAACAGTCCAGGTTTTAAGGATAGCCATACTTGAGCACAGGTGACTTAATTAGTACCTTAGTTATTTTGATTTAACCATCTGTGCTCAACCAGGGATGTCACTAAAACCAGGACTGTTATTGGGCCTTGAGGACTGAGGTTGGGAATCACTGGCTTAGAGTCTAAGCACTAAGAATACTGACAATCAAAACTTTTATGACAAACTCTAGCAATTACCTAATCCAATAAGGTTCTTAGCACATGTTCGGCCAAAAATATATACTCACCTACCATACCACAGTGACCCTCATCAGGTGAGTCCCTAACATCCCTAATGCTAACACACAGGTTGGCGCTTCCATTAGGCAGCTGTCTAAGGGCGCCAGGACCTGAGGGGGTGGCCCACTGAGGCGAGGAAAAATGAAGGATGTCTCTGAAAGAAACATCCTTCTTTCAGATGATCCTGGCGACGGCCACGGGTCTTATCAGCTGCCCGCCCCCCCCCCCCGCTATACCTGCTCAGGGCTGTCTGGTGTGATGTAGCCCCCCTGCTCACCAGCCGACTGTGCGATGCTGCCGGCTCAGTCTGCCCCTTGTCTAGTGATGGACAGGGGAGAGCATCTGGAGCATGAGTTCTGTGCGCAGAGGAGCTGCCTGGCCGGCAATGTCAGCACTTAGATGGGGCTCAATGTGAGAGGTGCATTGCTCCCAGGGGATGCATTGGTCTAATGGGAGATGTCCCTGTACCATTGAAATCTCATAATGCTCTGCTTTTTGCACCAAAACATTAGGGGTATCTGGTTAGAAGGTCAACAGTAACCAGGTCGACATTCATGATGTCGAGACCGCAATGTTAACATTAGAATGTCGACATGGGTTGAACTGTCGACAGGTTACATGTTGATATCCTCAGATTGTCAACATGTCAACATCGGGACTGTCGCCTTATGAAATGTCGACATGCAGAGGATGCCGATGGTTAGGGATAGGCTGCAGGCTGGAAGGGTTAGGGATAGGCTGCGGGGGAAGGGGGTTGGGGGTTTGGGGGCTTTTAGCAGACTGAAGTTTTGCCAAGGGTAGAAACCTGGCACCGACCCTGTCAATGTGTAGACAGCAATCCAAGGACCTATGCTAATTAAATCACCTAAGGGCAGGTGGGAGGGGTGCTAGCCCAGGCGGAAGGGGTGTCACCTTATATACACACAAACAGAGGAAAAGAAGGGGCCTGGACTGCACTTCCTAATTTTGAACATAATAAGACCTGATATACAAATGGGGTAATTAGTACCCACTCCCCCCCTCCCCAGTTCCCCTGATGGCTGCACCCATGCCCATTCTTCCTCCCTGCATCAGTGGGCAGAGATGCAGATGCCCACAGCTGGGCCTATGATAGATCTGCTGCCCTGCAGTAACAGCCAGGGCTCGGGAAGATAGGCACCCACCTCCCACCTCGCTCTGTGTAGAGACGGGTGAGGGTCCTGTGGACATTTTGCACTGGGGCCCCCATAGGTCTTGCTATGCCCTTGTGTACACACATTGAATACAGCGCAATTCTGAGGCTTTTGTTACAAGTTTATATATCAGAAAAGTTCACTTTGATGAGTTATTTAATGTTCGATGCCTAAACACCGTCATTCCAGCACCGTCATTCCAGCACCATCGCTCCAGCACCGTCGTCCCAGCAACGTCCTCCCAGCACCGTCCTCCCAGCACCGTCATCCCAGCACCGTCATCCCAGCACCGTCGTCCCATCATCCCAGCACCGTCATTCCAGCACCGTCATCCCAGCACCGTCATCCCAGCAACGTCCTCCCAGCACCGTCGTTCCAGCACCGTCATCCCAGCACCATCATCCCAGCACCGTCATCCCAGCACCATCATCACAGCACCGTCATCCGAGCACCATCATCCCAGCACCGTCATCCGAGCACCATCATCCCGGCACTGTCGTCCCGTCATCCCAGCACCATCATTCCAGCACCGTCATCCCAGCAACGTCCTCCCAGCACCGTCGTTCCAGCACTGTCATCCCACCACCATCATCCCAGCACCGTCATCCCAGCACCATCATCCCAGCACCGTCATCCCAGCACCATCATCACAGCACCGTCATCTGAGCACCATCCCAGCACTGTCGTCCCGTCATCCCAGCACCATCATTCCAGCACCGTCATCCCAGCACCGTCGTCCCAGCAACGTCCTCCCAGCAACGTCCTCCCAGCACCGTCATCCCAGCAATGTCGTCCCAGCACCGTCCTCCCAGCAACATCATCCCAGCATCGTCCTCCCAGCACCGTCGTCCCAGCACCGTCGTCCCAGCACCATCCTCCCAGCACCGTCATTCCAGCACCGTCCTCCCAGCAACGTCCTCCCAGCACCGTCCTCCCAGCAACGTCCTCCCAGCACCGTCATGCCAGCACCGTCGTCCCAGCACCGTCGTTCCAGCACCGTCGTCCCAGCACCGTCGTTCCAACACCGTCATCCCAGCAAAGTCGTCCCAGCACCGTCATCCCAGAAACGTCGTCCCAGCACCGTCATCCCAGCAACGTCGTCCCAGCACCGTCATCTCAGCAACGTCCTCCCAGCAACGCCCTCCTGGCAACGTCGTGCCAGCACCATCGTCCCAGCACCGTCATGCCAGCACCGTCGTCCCAGCACCGTCGTCCCAGCACCTTCGTTCCAGCACCATCATCCCAGCAACGTCCTCCCAGCACCATCATTCCAGCACCGTCATCCCAGCAACGTCCTCCCAGCACCGTCATTCCAGCTCCGTCATCCCAGCACCGTCATCCCAGCACCGTCATCCCAGCACCATTATCCCAGCACCGTCATCCCGTCATTCCAGCACCGTCATCCCAGCACCGTCATCCCAGCACCGTCATCCCAGCAACGTCGTTCCAGCACCGTCATTCCAGCACCGTCATCCCCGCAGGAACTTGGACGAGTTTTAGGGTCTCTATAATTAGCTATTTAGGTCTATATTTATCCTGTTATTCCCCCCCACAGACACTCCAGTAGTGCTTACTAACAATAGTCTGAGAGTGCGTCACACAATCACACATTGTACAGAGGGCACAAAACTTTCACTTCCATCCAGAATGAAGATTTAGCTCTCCGATTCCTCTGCCGGCCACGCCGTAACCCCAAAAAGATTTACCCTAATAATTACCTTGTGTAATTTCCAAATCTAATTTGCATAGAAAAGTTTTGAAACACGCAGTTAAAAATAACAATTACCGTACAGTAATACTTTGGTTTGTTAAAGCACAAACACAAAAAGTTAAATAAAAATATATTTTAAACTGTTAAATATTGTGTCCAAACTGTTCATAGATAAACACATTTATACGGGGTTTTTATGTTACTCTATAGTTATGATTGATCCCCTCCCATAACACACACACACCTTTTCCATGCGACCCTACAGAGTAGTGCAGCCCATGCTGTGGACAACAGAGGCTGCGGCAGGAGTGACGGAGCCGTCGGCATTTGCACGGGAAAGGAGTGTATGTTATTTTTGGAAGATAACCTCATTGGTAAGTATAAATATAGCAAAGGCCAATACACAGTTTTACAAACATTTCATGACAAGGACCATACAAAGGACATGGAGTCATCAAATGCAAATGTAGGAAAGACGGCAAGGGGCGTCGGAATTGGGGGTGGAAAGGGAGCAACTCCCCCTCCCCTAAACATTTGAAAGGCGCCAGGGAGGAGACTGGTGCAGTAGCTGAGGACGGCGGGGTGCTGCTGGCAACAGGCGACTGGGGCACTGACCGCCATTCCTCCTGGTCCCCTGTGCGCTCTGCACTGTCTGCAACGCCCAACGCCCGCAGTCCTGAGCTCTCACACTCAGGGCAGGAGCAGCAGCAGCCTCCGCTCAATCAGAGTTAGATGAAGTCTCATTGTGGGCTGCTAGGACTCTTGGACGCCCATGACACCAGAGGGCGTGTGGGACTGCATCATGCCGTGCACACAGCTCAACTGCAGGTGGCGCTCTCGTTTCATCATCCACCAGGTAGGGGCCGTGGTGGCCCAGCAACAGTAAGTTGGGGGGGGGGAGGTGTTCGAACGATTTTATTGCCCCCCAGTATAAAATCGTATCGACATCCCTGACTGGCAGCGACGTCGTGGAATCAATGGTGATGTTAAATTCACTGGCGTAACTTAAAAATGGAGCAGACGCCTTTCTTGCAAGGAATGGTATCTGTAGCGGGATGTAGCTAAATGACCGGTGGCCATGATGCCGCCGGTCAAAATCCGGATGGTTGTCTTAATCCCGGTGCCAAAACACAGAAGGACCCCGGACCGAACGAGGTAAGTCCAGGGCCCCCTTACTGTTAGCAGCAGGGGGGGGTAGCTTTAGGCACCCCTGGGAGGATTTAGGGTTAGGTTAGGGGAAGGGGGGTAAGGGTTAAGTGCCATTGGGGAGAGGTTAGGGTTAGGCACCCCCCTGTTAGCCATGGGGGGGGGAGAGTTAGCTTTTGGCACCCCTGGGGGGACTTAAGGTTAGGCTAAGGAAAGGGGGGGTAAGGGTTAGGCACCGCTGGGGGGAGGTTAGGGTTAGGCACCCCCGTGGGAGAACTTTGTTTAGGGTGTGGTAAGGGGGACTTAGGGTTAGGCACCACCTCGGGAGATTTAGGGTTAGGGCACCCCTAAGGGAGGGTTAGGGGGGTGACGGGAGGGGAATAGTACTTAACTGTCACAGTCGGGTTCTTCATCCTGTCGGGCATCACCATTCCTCTGTAGCTATAATTACATTACAACTGGGTATTATAGGGGGTATAGATCCAGAAAATGTATCCAATGGCCATCATTGAGCTCAGGGTGGCATTCTTGCCCTCTCTCTGGCTAAATGGTTTTCATAGACATCTAAACAATTAAAATTGCTGAAGGGTTGAGCTCGAAGGATCTGCGTGTTCACCAATAGTGTGTCACTGTACTGTTTCTATGGGGAACCCTAGAGTGAGTCATTACCCATTGGGCTTCATAATCTACACTATGTAGACAAAAGTGATTGGAGACCCTTGTGCTAAAGAAATAGTATATATGCGCACAGATTCCAAATGGCCTCTAATGTGGCGGTTTCGAAGATCACTACGTAGGGAGGCCAATGCACTTGCAGTTCTACGAATGTTTTTATCAGGATGACAATGCCACCTGTCATGTTGCCAGGACGACAGTGGACTGGTTTACAGAAAAGTCCGTAAAATGAATTGGCCAGCTCAAAGTCCAGATGTTACCCCCCATTGAGAACTTCTGGGACGAGTTGGAGCGATGGGTGTATTCTAGGCCGACTCTACCTTCTTCAGTGTCACAGTCGGTCATGTACATAAGGCGGAATGGCAAAACATACCGCCGGCTGCTGTCCAGGAACAGACAGTTTAATTATTTTATTTATTTATTAACAATTTCTTATATAGCGCAGCATATTCCGTTGCGCTTTACAATTGGAAACATTTATAGAACAAAACAGGATAATAACAGACAGACATGGAGGTAAGAGGGCCCTGCTTGCTAGCTTACAATCTATAGGGAAATAGGCAATGATACACAAGGATCGATGCTATATATTGCATCTTGGTCCAGCCAGAATGCAGAGTTTCTTGGTTGGCTGCATGATCCAGTCACAGAGGAATGTCGGCCAAATGTCAGGAGGATGTGAGAGAAAGACGATGTGTGAGGTTATGTGAGGACTATGAAAGGGGATGTAATTAGATATGGAAGCTATGAAGGTTAAGTGGGCGGTTCTGGAATCTGATAAGCTTGTCTGAAGAGGTGAGTTTTCAGGGAACGCTTGGAGGATTGAAGACTAGAGGAAAGTCTTATTTGCCAAGAAGGGTGTCTGCAGTAATCACCTATCCTTGTGTATCAATGCCTATTGATTGGACAATGACAGCAAACAAGCCTACAAAGCACTGACGTCAATCTTCTTCATTTATTTGCTGTCATTGTCCAATCACTGTTGTATATATAGTGCACCAGCGCTCACCAGCAGTGCTCACTATCCAGGCTGAAGTGGTGGAATAACAGGCGGTGGTGGGGGGAGAAGTGACATTATATGGTCTGCTCTGCACATAGGGTCGAGGATCAGATTTATAATGGGTTTCCCTGACATGTAAGGTGGCTTTACCATTATCACTAAGGTGGCTGCCAGCGTCCAGACAAAAGTGGCTGGGTAAATTCTTCTGAGAAAGACATATCAACGCGGAATTACCTTTTAGCCATTGAACTGCTACAGTATCCTGAGACATTGTTGTGGGGGAGATGTATCAAACCTTGGAGAGAGATAAAAATGGAGGAGTTACCCATAGCAGCCAATCAGCTCCTAGCTGTCATTTCACAGATTGCGCAAGATAAATGACAGTTACAAGCTGATTGGCTGCTTTGAGCAGCTCATACGAAAAAAACAAAAAAAAACAAGCTACAGCTGTCTGCTCTATAGATCTGGAACCAGCCCCAGGATAGCGGCTAGCAACTGACAATATCCTGGAACAATGGACAGCGATGTCCACGGGGATAGGCCATCAGCACCTCAGACAAGCAAGTTATTTCTCCGCTTCTTACATCAGAGATCGGGCTGACAACCGCAAATGTCAAACAAATGTAAAATCAATAATCCTTCACATTTAGGAATTTAAGATTAAAAAAAAAAATAAAGACTTGTGAGAGCAAGGCTGTATCGCGTGAGATCAAACTATCTTTGCATGTATTCCGGGGGGACGATTGCTGTAAAACATGCGGCTAGGTTTGATTCTTTGAGATGATTACGGCTGTCAGGCCCTGTTCCCGAATGCATGTGTTTTGTAATCATGAAGCTTCTCAGTGAAAGTTAAAATAAACGATGCAGGGATAAAGCAAAGTGTGACCCATGCTGAACTTTCTCCAGATGGGGACGGCTGATGGAGGAGACCCGGCGTGGGCTCGTAAGAGGAAACAGAGATCTTCGGGAGTCTACAAAACTCCGCAGGATTAGGAGCCCAGCCAACATTTCTTGACGATCTTCAAAACAGTAACCGTGAACATTAAACACTTCCCGTTTCCCCGGCATGTGGAAAAGTATCAAAGTCTTGTTTTCAGCACTTGCCAAAGGAAAGAAACGGACTGCATGTAACGAGATTACATTTTGCATTACCACTGTGCTAGGCTTCTCCTTGAACGCTGTGGCCATGGAATGACATCTGAAATTTCCTTGTGAATACTGTATAACTGCATTTCTAAAAACTCTACCTCGCATTCTTAAAGGATCCAGTACAAATGTAAAAATAATGCATCGTTTATGATCAATTTAATTAAAGAGCTAAACTGCTACTAGGAATTTACATTTGGGTCTACGAAACTATTCTGTGTCCATCCAATACTAAAGCTGGCCATACACCAGACCAACGTTCCTCCAACCATCCAATTGACCAACCGTCCAACTGGTCTGTCCAACTACAACCTTTGGGTCTGGTCAACCATCACGACAATTACGACCATCACCCATGTCGGTCGCTAGAGCTGTTGGTGTTAACCCACAGCTTAGCGATCGACAAGGAGGCGGTCGTTCAGGATGCAAGCGGCCGCCCTGATTCAGGGCGACCGCTTGCAACTAACGACCGCCTCTGAATGATGTCCTAATTTCCTAATGCAGGAAAAATCTCCTGCAAAAGGCTCATTGATGCTGCAGAGTGCAGTGCCCATTATTATCAATGAGGACGACAATCTGACTCCTAGGTACCAGCAAGAGGGTCCCCGCCAACCACACGCCGGAGATAAAGCTGGATGGGTAGCGGGAAGACAGTTCCGTAGTGGTAAGCTCCTGAGATCAGGGACCCTCCTGTGCACAGTACCAGCTGTACTGGGGGAGAGCACGGTGCACAGTGGCAGATTTACTTACTGGGGGGAGGATGTGCACAGTGCCAGCTGTTGGAGGGAGGGGAGTGTGCATAGCCGCTTGCAGTAGGAGGGGGGCGTAGTGGTGAGGTGTAGCTTGTACAGGAGGGAGGGGATCGGAGGTATGGTGCCGCTTGTAGTGTCATTTAATGTACTGTTTTTTGATGTACTCTCTTTGTATGGACCCATTTTGGTGACTTACAAGCAAATAAATAATAATAATCCCCCCCAGCTATTAGAATTTCTATTGGTATACATCATGGAGCGTTGCCATGTGTCATAGGACATGTGGCTTCACATTATGCCCTGTCTAAGCATGCTGACTGAACTAAGCGCCAGGAGACAGACCTGCTTGGCCAGGGCTCCAGATGGCTAGATCAGCCCATCATGGCTTCCAACCTTCTGGTATTTGACAGAATTACCAGATGGCTGCATTACATGACCACTGAGAAGCTTACTGACTGACTGACTCTGACACAGAGGTAAGATTACACTAAGTTGATATTAAATATTTCTATATGAGAAACACTTTTTTGCAGTGACAGTCAGATCAATCAATCAGTGATCAATTGATCAATGAGTGACTTAGGGCCTCATTTATCAATGAGTTTCATCATACGCAATGAGTGTTAAAACTTGTTGTGTATGATAATAGTGTTCTGCGGAATCGGTATGTAATGCGTGGATGAGATACCAATGTCGGAAGCCCGAACGCTCTACATTCCGACTGGGGCTGGTAAGTACCCTAACCATCCCCTAACCCCCCCCTTACCCTAACCCTAACCGCCCACCCAGTGGTGCCTAACTTTAAAACCCCCTTCCCGCACCCTAAACATAACCCTCCCAGTGGGATGCCTAACCTCCACCCATCCCGGTGGTGCCTAACCCTAACCCCCTCTTCCCCTAGCCTAACCCTCCCTGGGGGGTGGCTAACCCTAATCTCCCGCGGGGGTCCCTAAACCTACCATCACCCCATGGTTAACACCGAACATGCCCCGCTTACCTTCGTTTGGCATAGCGGCTGTCGGAATTTCGGCGTCAGGCTAAAGATAGGCATCAGGATTTAGACGCCTATCTTTAATCACAAGTCGGGCTTTCTGGCGGACAGCATTCCAGACGCCGGTACCTTAACGACATCCCTGCTCTGCGTATGATAATGTTGCTCCAGCCAATCAGCTCCTGACTATCATCTGTTTGATAAATGACAGTTGGGAGCTGATTGCCTGGAGCGAGATTAACTTACACTGCGAGTTTTAGCAACCATTGGGTATGATAAAACTCGTTGATTAATGGGGCCCTTAGAGAGGGAAGCATGATGTATAGGAGAGCATCTTGGAAACATAAGTTCCATGTTACTAAGACACTGACATTGCAATTTAATAACGTGGCCATAAAGTTCCGTGCGCCTGAATAGCTATCACTCAGTCACCACGCAGCAACGCCCAATACATTTCCATTACATCTCAGAGACTGTGCTTCTCAATCGTTACTGCGATTCTGTGTGCGCACACTTTGGGACCCCTAAGCTGTGCGACTTTTAGATGCATGTGCACTCCATTTGCGAGAATATCTGTGTTGTATGAATCAGGCCTAATCTCTGCTGGGATTTTAAATGAAGTAGTGAAGGGGAAAAGGATGGGAGATTTGGGGGATGGGGGCAGCACCAAACCACAACACTCACAACCAAAGAATAACCAGATAAGGATCTTACGTATAGAAGAAACCACAGTATGACTCTCTGCATAAGGGGTAATAGCTCTCAGCATACAAGGGACAGACCGATTAAGAAAAGCAAACCAGGGCACCCAAGCAGCATGGAATGCATCTACTTTGTCTTAGTGAAAGCCCTGTGATATATCCTATGGAGGCGATAATCCATATTCATTCCATTTCCAACTGCACAGCAGCCCCCATAGGTTCCTAATACATCGTAAGTCATTTCTGAGAATGTGCTCTGGACGCATGCAAAACGTGATTTTGACGCATGCGCAGTAGAAAGAAAATCGACTGCACCCAACATCGACATTGTGGGCGAGTGAGGAACAGGGCCTATAACTTAATGACAAATGTCGAGTTTTCCCTTGTGCAGTGATCACACCAGCTACAGTATCTGAGTGCTAATTACACAGGCTTTGCTTCATGCAAGGGAGCCAAGAAAACTTCCTGATGTTTGACTGTGACCCGTCACACTGATCTATACCATCTGCTGAGCTGATGCAGCTCTCCCCAGCTACACCAAGAGGCCGAGCAATTAGCATAGTAAGGGTCGGCCGCTTCCTCATGGTGGTCTTTCTCTCTGCTATTTTCCAGGCCCTCAGAACTTAGAGTCAGCCTCTGTAATGAGCCGGGGTGGGGGATACGGGCCTGATACATCACTAGCCAACAGTGGAAAGATTACAGGATCAGTCAGTTCATGTGTGGCTGACAGTACATCAACATCATCACATTACAACACTTCAACGAACATGCCGCTTAAAAGATACTCACATTTGCATAGTCTGAAATAACAGCCTGCTGCCTCCCAATGGTAGGCCAATGATATTAATCTATAGGGCAATGCAGCTGTTCTGCTTCCTAAACAACCTGGATACTAAGTAACACAAATATTGGCAGCGTACACACAACTGCTTTTGCCACCTCCAATGTGCAGCTGCAGTATTGTTATAGCAACAATTAAAAATGCCTTTAATGTGCCTCACCTCCTCCTTCCCTCTCCTCCAATAATGTGCCTGACTCCACCTCCTACTTCCCTCTCCTCCAATAATGTGCCTGACTCCACCTCCGCTTTCCTACTACTCCATAATGTGCCTATCCTCACCTCCTCCTTCCCTCTCCTCCAATAATGTGCCTGACTCTACCTCTTACTTCTCCTCCAATAATGTGCCTGGCCCCTCCAATAATGTGCCTGACTCCACCTCTGCTGTGCCTGACCTCTCCAATAATGTGCCTGGCTCCACCACTGCTGTGCCTGACCCCACCTCCGCAGTGCCTCCAATAATGTGCCTGGCTCCACCTCTGCTGTGCCTGACCCCTCCAATAATGTGCTTGTTTCCACCTCTGCTGTGCCTGACCCCACCTCCGCAGTGCCTCCAATAATGTGCCTGGCTCCACCTCTGCAGTGCCTGAACTCTCCAATAATGTGCCTGGCTCCACCTCTGCTGTGCCTGACCCCACCTCCGCAGTGCCTATAATAATGTGCCTGACTCCACCTCTGCTGTGCCTGAACTCTCCAATAATGTGCCTGGCTCCACCTCTGCTGTGCCTGACCCCACCTCCGCAGTGCCTCCAATAATGTGCCTGGCTCCACCTCTGCGGTGCCTGAACTCTCCAATAATGTGCCTGGCTCCACCTCTGCTGTGCCTGACCCCACCTCCGCAGTGCTTCCAATAATGTGCCTGGCTCCACCTCTGCTGTGCCTGAACTCTCCAATAATGTGCCTGGCTCCACCTCTGCTGTGCCTGACCCCACCTCCGCAGTGCCTCCAATAATGTGCCTGGCTCCACCTCTGCTGTGCCTGACCCCTCCAATAATGTGCCTGGCTCCACCTCTGCTGTGCCTGACCCCACCTCCACAGTGCCTCCAATAATGTGCCCGGCTCCACCTCTGCGGTGCCTGAACTCTCCAATAATGTGCTTGCCCTCACATCCATTTTTTCTTTCCTCAAATAATGTGCTTAATCTCACATCTGCCTGCCTTCTCCTCCCATGATGTGCCTGATCCCACCTCTGCTGTACCTGCCCCCTCCATGGCAGTGCAAATGCTCAATGATGGTGATGATGACGTGAAGCAAGCCAGGAGCATATGCGGGTGCAACTCCAGGTACGTTCAGCTCTGCATACATCATGGTGGTGATTCAGAGGTGGACGCAATTGTAGTAGCCTTTGTCGCTGCCACGACTGCGTATTTATGTTAATGCTGCTGCTGATGTTTGTCACATTAAGATGCCCACCAGCAGCGGCACAAATCCGCCTATGTGCACACAAAGACACACTATTGGCAGTCTATCGGCCGTGCCATCAGACATTGCATCTGCCTATGACAGGCACAGAATGTTGGAGACATTGCCATGCCCGCAACTGCTAGCCACTCCCACTCACTGCTCAGAAATGTCCATCACAATTGCCTGGATCTCCATGCGATTTTGACCTGCGTCCCCCAACAGTAACTATCAGGATGCATGCACAGAGGTAAAACTGCTTTCCCTGCGCTTGACTCATAATCACCCCCTTCTATATCTGCGTATATACATATGAGGGGTGATTGTAAAGTTCATGGCCTAAGGTACAAGGATTTATTTGTACTGTAGGTAATTTAACTGCGTTATTTTTCAACATCATCCCCTTGTAGATGTACACGCTATGGGCTTGATTCAGCAAGGATCGCAACTGCGATTACGCACGCAATCGGGCGATTGTTGCATTCTACATATGCATTGCAGTGCACTAGCGCAAACCAGCCACTGCGATTGCCGTGACTAAGCAGACCCATCAAAAAAGTGATTGACAGGAAGTGCCATTTGGTGGTGGTGACGGGGGGAGGTGGCTGGCGAAACGCAGGTGTGCCAGTGCGTTTGAACGCCGTTGCATGGGCGTGCTTATATTATGCACTGTGAAGCCATACGTAGCTTGAGTACTCATAGCGTGCAATGAGGTTATCAATTCCTGAGTAAGGTCAGAGCTTGTGCAAGTGAGCGTGAGGCTGCGACTGTACCAATGGTTTCAGTCTTGCTAAACATTACGGATGTGTGTAAGGTAAGGTGGGCGTCCTTATGTAGTGCTGTGACGCCATAGCGATCGCAATGGATTAGCATATCTTTGCAATGAGACTGCGTGCGTAATCGTTATTGCAATCACAGTTGTGATCTGTGATCAGGCCCTTAGACCAGTGGTCATAGGACATACATACATATCCCTGTTTTGTAGGAGTCAGCATCTTGTACCCTCAAAAACTGCTTCAATTATGTCATCAAGCACTTTCTTCAGCTTGGGGAAGAGGTAGTAGTCAGAGGGTGTAAAATCAGGAGAATAGGGTGGGTTTTCAAGCAGTAGGAATCCACAATTCTGGATGTCAGTCATGGCAACCAGTGAGCTGGAGCATTGTCTTGGTGGAAGAGCGTCCCTCTTGTCAACTTCCCACGTCAATTCTTCTTGATATTTTGTCGTAGCTGCTTCAAAAGATCAGCGTAGTATGTCCCAGTCATAGTTTAACCCTTTTCAAGGTAGTCTGGCAGCAGAGCTCGTTCTGCATCCTAAAAGATGGAGGCCATCCCCTTTCCAGCAGACAGCACTGACTTCACCTTCTTTGGAGCAGGAGATCCCTGAAGCTTCCACTGAGATCCCTGATTCTTCCCCTGAGATCCCTGATGCTTCCACTGAGATCCCTGATGCTTCCCCTGAGATCCCTGATGCTTCCCCTGAGATCCCTGATGCTTCCCCTGAGATCCCTGATGCTTCCACATTCAAGATGGAAGTGATGCACTCAAGTCTCATCCATGGTTACAAACTGATAAAGAAACCTCTCAGGACCTGCATCAAACAGAGCCCGATTGGTCTTTGCCAGGGCCGGACTGGCCATATGGCACTTCTGGCAAATGCCCATATAGGCTAAACCTGGTGCCATACTACATTAAGAACCCCTTCACTTCAAACTCTGCATTCAAACCCCTAGGAGACAATGTTTTTCATGTATATATATATTTAATTTCAGCTTTCGCTAATCTTACATCCCTATCGTCAACTCGCCAATTGGGTGTATTACCTGTATTCCACAGAAAGCAGATAGATGGGGAATATCACATGAATGTCATGGGTTTTGTCACTGGTTTCTTGTGTGGTAGCAGCAACGGGCCTCCCGGGACGGGGATCATCTTCACGGCTCTCCCTCATTTACATTCTGCTGCCCATTTCATAACCATGCTGTAAGAAGGAGCAGCCTCCCCTAGTGTCATACTCCTGTCCCCATGGATCTCTGTTGGTGTAATACCCTTTGTGAAGAGGTAGCGGATAACGTGCGATGACCTATTACGTCCATTGTTTGGAGATCTGTCATCCTGACCATTCAAATGTCTGTAACAGAAAAACAACAACAGTTATTACAGTAACTTGAAACTTGTCATGGAACCCTAAAAGAAGTTCAAATGTATGTGAAAATAAGAACTGTTTAGCACATTTCATTGTACCTTAGACCACAAACTTTTCAATTACCCCTCGTACTTTTTTTTCTTGCACGTTTCTTTTGTGCCACACAGGGGCGTTTCTAGAGAGGAGGGGACCCGTGTGCAGTCTCCGACACGGGCCCCCTCCTCTCCGCCCGGCAGCCGGCAGCGCACTGAGCTGTGCACGGCCAGCGCTGGAGTTATAGACTCTGGGCACTAGAGTGTGCCCAGAGTCTATAGTGTATGCACAGGTCACTGGGAAAAAGGCCACAGGTCATAAGGAAAATGGCTGCCGTGGCCACTTTCCCGGTGACCTGTGCATATACTATAGACTCTGGGCCTGATTCAGACCCGGTCGCAAGCGCTGAGTGCTCACAACTGTGTCGATGGTGGCCCAGAGCTCATGCGCACGACGGAGCCGGTTCCGTCGTGCGCATGCGCGAGACCCGGATAGCGACGGGCAATCTGTCGCTCCGGGTCCCGTACCAAAGGGGGCGTGCTGTCGATGTTGAGTGACTGCTATGGTGGGCGGGCTGGGGGAGTGGCTGCCCAAACTGAGGCATTCCCATGAGAACGCCTCTGTTTGGGGTGGCACCACTGACATCACGAGTGATGTCTGTGGGAGAGATTTTGGCTCTGTTAGAGCCGAAATCTCTCTGGGGCTTGCTGCAACGAGACCCTACCACAAGGGTCTCGTCACAAGCCCGATCTTGACCATCGCGACCATCTTCCTGGCCGGTCGCTATAGCTGTGGATGGTCACCCACAGCTATGCAAGCGGCCAGGAGGCCGTTCTAAAAAAAAAATAGCCCGGCCCTGATTCAGAGCGAACGCTCTGTCAGAGCGTCCGGCTCTGAATCAGGGCCTCTGGGCACTAGAGTGTGCCCAGAGTCTATAGTGTATGCACAGGTCACCGGGAAAATGGCCACGGCGTCCATTTTCCCTGTACTGCGCATGCGCAAACGACGGGAAAATGGCCGCCGCAGCCATTTTTCAGTCGTTTTACAGCACCGGACCCCTGTGCCAACGTGGGACTCCGGAGAGGTAAGTAATATTATGGGTGCAGGGTGTGCGGTGCGGGGCTCCCCTGGACCCAGGGGCCCGTGTTCCCCGCACACCCTGCACCCCTGGCGCCACGCAGGCTCGATGTACTCCCAGCTCGGCATCCTACCCATAGCCCGTAACTTGTCTGAAGTGGGCTTTTTAAGAATTCTGGAATTAGTCCAATCTCAATCTTGCTAAAATGGTTCTATAATCGGCTTTGTGAATTTATAAGGCAACACCACAAAAAAAACAAACACGGGAAAAGAGCTACAGAAATGCAATAAACAGGCGAATGAAGTAAGAAAAAAAAAAAAAAGTAAAAGCTCCTTTAATTTCCTATTAGATGCACTGTGTGTGGCAATAAAACCTAAATAATTGCTTTAGGCCAGAAACAAGTGTTTCTCATATCTGTACGTTTATTCCCCTCGGTGCATCCGCTGTCAGAAGAATAATGATTAGTAGACATTAGGCCTGGTGCTAATAAAACACAGGGTGGCTGCTTTATCTTTGATAAGCCGAATGCACCAGACAGGCTGGCTCGATGGTTTTATTCTGTTCGGGAAAAGACGGCCTCTATACTGCATGTTTTAACGACACCAATATCTTCAGCTGTATCCCCCGACCCCCGCCAACCACCAACCACCAACCACCAACGAAGAGACCGATTCCTGTGCAAAGATCAAACGCGCGCGCGCGCACACAGCGATGTCACATTGGCCCTCATTCAGAGCCGTACGCTCTGAGCAGAGCGCACGCTCTGAATGAGGGCCGGGCTCCATTTTCATGGAGCGTCCTCCTGGACGCTCGTATAGCTGTGGGTCACCACCCACAGCCTATACGAGCGTGCAGTTTGATGGCCGCGATGGTCGAGACCATCGCGACCATCGAAACTGCGAGCCGGAGCCTGCGGTTGAGGTTTTCAACCGCAAGCTCCGGAGTGATTTTGGCTCTATCAGAGCCAAAATCACTCCCACTGACATCACTAGTGATGTCAGTGGGCCGGCTTCTGACGGGAGGCGTTCCCGTGGGAACGCCCCCGTCAGGGAGGCACGCCCCCGGCACGCCCACCAAAGGGGGCGTGCTGTCAATCAACATTGACAGCACGCCCCCTTTGATCGGACACAACGAGCGAAGGACTTTCCTTCGCTCGTCGCGTCTGGCGCATGCGCACGACGGAGCTCCCTCCGTCGTGCGCATGCTCAGTGCATAACATCGACACACTTGCGAGCGGACAGCCGCTCGCGAGTGGGTCTGAATCAGGCCCATAATCCATTCACAGTTCAATCATCATCTACTCTATCTATCTGAGCATTCCTAATAAATGTAATCCAGAGCTGACTGACTGTCATAGCTGCAGGGGGGACACGATCAGAGCTTATATGTAATAACAGCTGGTGTAATTATTCAGCATTTCTTTGGCGATGCAGTAAAGCCGATAATCCCATCAAGACCCATAGTTTAACCAACGTGTCTCCCGGTCCTACTGTTCTGCTGCTGTGCGTCTTGCACTGATTTCCTGAACCCGTGCTGAGATCTAAGAAGCACGAAATCCCGCAGGTGATCACATTCCGATGCGTTGGGCACATTAGCGGATCCCCCTCGGAGATCTCACCCCCTGAGACACAGCCACAACTAGAATATGTCAGTGGCGGGGGCAGTGTCACATCAGTCGCCAAAAGCAGGCAAAAGAATGATTTTGCTTGGTAATTAGCCTTAGAGGTGTCACACTTTGTTAGTTTTGCACTAGGAAAGGACCATTATTATTACTAATATTAGTTATATTATTATCGTTATTATTATTATTAGTTACAACCTTTATTTATATGGTGCCGCAGGGGTCCCGCAGCGCCTTACACAGTACATAAACAAATGAGCACACAGTAAAACAGTTATTAGCATTATAGTACAAAACAATGCAACACAAGGACGTGGTTTATACACATTGCTGCGTTAGCGGTAATAACACTTAAACAAGCAGCAGGTCGGCAGCAACCAAGGGTTAGATGCCATCGTGGGGAGTTATGAGTAGATGATAGTATAAGTAAGGGAAGAGGGTCCTGCTCATGAGAGCTTACATTCTAAAGGGGAGGGGCAGACAGACAGGGGTGACACAGATGGAGTAGACAGGGAGGAAAGAGCATGAGGTGGGTTAGGATGAGTGCTGGAAGGCCTTGATGAAGTAGTGGGTCTTGAGAGCCCGTTTGAAGATTTGTAGAAAGGTGGAGAGTCTGATAGGGAGAGGGAGAGAGTTCCAGAGGTAGGGAGCAGCACGGGCAAAATCTTGGAAACGGGAGTGGGAGGAAGTAATAAGTTGGCAGTAGAGGCGGCATGCATTTCATGGAGCGAAATGGGCGGGCATGTGAAGGGAGATGAGGTCAGAGATGTAAATGGGAGAGGATTGGGTGAGGGCTTTGTAAATAAGTGTAAGAACCTTAGGGGAAGTGGAGCAAGTGTAGGGCGTGTAGGAGAGGGGAGGCAGATGTAGAATGTTTGGAGAGGAAGATGAGCCGAGCAGCAGCATTGAGGACAGACTGGAGAGGAGAGAGGTGGGAGTCTGGGAGGTCATATAGGAGGAGGTTACAGTAGTCCAAGCTGGAGGTGACCAGTGAGTGGATATGGGACTTAGGGGTCATTTAGACCCGTTCGTGAGCAAAGGACGCTCGCAAAAAGGTCGATGTTCCCCCACTGCGCATGCTGTCGCTCCAGGTCTCACACCAAAGGGGGCGTGCTATGGGAACGCCTACCGTCTGGAGCCGGCCCCACGGACATCACTAATGATGTCAGTGGGAGTTATTTTGGCTCTGATAGAGCCAAAATCACTCCAGGGCTTGCGGCAGCGAGACCCTACCGCAGGGTCTCCGTCGCAAGCCCGATGCTTGACCATCGCGACCATCATCATGGACGCTCGCATATGCTGTGGGTGGTCACCCACAGCTATGCGAGCGTCCAAGAGGACGGTCCATTTTCATGGAGGAGGGCCCTGATTCAGAGCGAGCGCTCTGGTCAGAGCGTTCAGCTCTGAATCAGGCCCTTAGGACCTCATTCAGAGTCGGTCGAAGCGGCCGCTCGGTCGTACGGGAAAAGGGGCCGAATATGCAAATGATTCCCTCGCAAGTTGCGTCCCTAAGTTCGGATCAGTATTTGGCCGACCAAGGGGAGGAAGCGGCCGGAAGACAAAAAAATACACCTGCTTCTCGTACACATTAGACGTCATCTCCGGGCATATAAGGATTAATCGAGACCATCGGGAACCATCGGAACTGGTCGTAGAGCTTAAGGTTGACCATACCCTCTCTTAAGCTCTACAATCATGTCAGTGCAAAAACCTCCCATGTCACATGTGCCATGACGCTACTTTGTTAATTATGCACTCCCATAAAACCGTATGCACTCCCATAAAACGCTGTTCGCATAATTAGGCACGTCTGCGTTCGGATCTCCACTCCCCCGTTTTCAAGCACCTTCCCTTGTTACCACCCACAAACGCCTCCATCTGTCACTCAAACTACCGACCTGGCTGTGTTCAAGGAGAGAGAAATTTCTGATAGGAGCGGCTAGTTTGCGCACGCGCATTGCGAACTTTACGCATGCGCAGTATAGCGAACATCGGTGGCGTACGACCGTGCGGCCACTTCGACCGACTCTGAATGAGGTCCTTAGTATCAGGGTGAGAGAGGGTCTGATCCAGGAAATATACTGGTGGCATGGTGCTATACAACACACTGGTGGCACGGCTCTATGCCGTATACTGGTGGCATTGTGCTGTACTGCATGCTGATGATACTGTGATGCACTGTATATTTAGGGCCGGTGCCACCATTCGGCAGCTTTAGGCAACTGCCTAGGGGTGTTGGCCACTAGAGGGTGCCGCACGGTTCATTAAACTAAAAAATGAAGGATGCTCCAAAGAGACATCCTTCTTCTACATTGCGCTAGCGGCGGCCACGGGTATAACCAGCTGCAGCCGCCATTGTCACCTCACCCTACACATGACTTGATGCCACTGGCACTGCCAGGTTGAGATCTCCCCACCGCAGTGTTGCCAGCTGTGACATGTGCTGTGTACAAGGGTGGGGGCCCGCCCCCTGGCCTGCCTTGCTCTCTCCTTCTCCACTTTTGCAGAAGACGAGGAGCAGGGCTGCTGGGGCTGAGCTGGGAACAATATTAAGAAACATTATTCAATATCCAACGTGTCTGACTGGTAATAGTGTAGTCAGTGTAATTATATTTATACAATCACACAAGGCCAATATATACCAGCAGAGGGGTCTGCTGGTGTATGCTGCAGAACAGTAAATAAAAAGTAAATATACTGTAGCAGGCAGCTTTACTGTCACTGAGGACGGGGGGGGGGGAAATCTTTGAAGGGACCCAACTCACATTTATTAGCAAGCAATAAATAATGATGTGTGGCATAATTATGTATTGCGGGTACTAATGTGCGGCATAATTATGTATTCTGGCACTGTGTGTGGCATAATTATGTATTGCGGGAACTAATGTGTGGCATAATTATGCATTGTGGCACTGTGTGTGGCATAATTATGTATTGTAGCACAGTGTGTGGCATAATTATGTATTGCGGGTACTAATGTGTGGCATAATTATATATTTTGGCACTGTGTGTGGCATAATTATGTATTGCGGCACTATGTGTGGCATAATTATATATTGCTGGTACTAATGTGTGGCATAATTATGTATTTTGGCACTGTGTGGCATAATTATGTATTGTGGCACTGTGTGTGGCATAATTATGTATTGTGGCACAGTGTGTGGCATAATTATGTATTGCGGGTACTAATGTGTGGCATAATTATATATTTAGGCACTGTATGTGGCATAATTATGTATTGTGGCACTGTGTGTGGAATAATTATGTATAGTGGCACTGTGTGTGGCATAATTATGTATTGTGGCACTGTGTGTGGCATAATTATGTATTGTGGGTACTAATGTGTGGCATAATTGTGTATTGCAGGTACTAATGTGTGGCATAATTATCTATGGTGGCACTGTGTGTGGCATAATTATGTATTGCGGGTACTAAGGTGTGGCAAAATTATGTATTTTGGTACTGTGTTTGGCATAATTATGTATTGTGGCACTGTGTGTGGCATAATTATGTATTGTGGCACTGTGAGTGGCATAATTATGTATTCCTGGTACTAATGTGTGGCACAATTATGTATTTTGGCACTGTGTGTGGCATAATTATGTATTGTGGCACTGTGTGTGGCATAATTATGTTTTGTGGCACTGTGAGTGGCATAATTATGTATTGCGGGTACTAATGTGTGGCATAATTATATATTTTGGCACTGTGTGTGGCATAAATATGTATTGTGGCACTATGTGTGGCATACTTATGTATTGTGGAACTGTGTGTGGCATAATTATGTATTGTGGAACTGTGTGTGGCATAATTATGTATTGCAGGTACTAATGTGTGGCATAATTATGTATTGCGGGTACTAATGTGTGGCATAATTATGTATTGTGGCACTGTGTGCGGCATAATTATGTATTGCGGGTACTATTGTTCAGCATAATTATGTATTGTGGCACTGTGTGTGGCATAATTATGTATTGCGGGTACTAATGTGTGGCATAATTATGTATTGTGGCACTGTGTGTGGCATAATTATGTATTGCGGGTACTAATGTGCGGCATAATTATGTATTGTGGCACTGTGTGTGGCATAATTATCTATTGCGGGTACTAATGTGTGGCATATTTATGTATTGTGGCACTGCGTGTGGCATAATTATGTATTGCAGGTACTAATGTGTGGCATAATTATGTATTTTGGCACTGTGTGTGGCATAATTATGTATTGCGGGTACTAATGTGTGGCATAATTATGTATTGCAGGTACTAATGTGTGGCATAATTATGTATTGTGGCACTGTGTGTGGCATAATTATGTATTGCGGGTACTAATGTGTGGCATAATTATGTATTTTGGCACTGTGTGGCATAATTTTGTATTGCAGGTACTAATGTGTGGCATAATTATGTATTTTGGCACTGTGTGTGGCATAATTATGTATTGTAGCACAGTGTGTGGCATAATTATGTATTGCGGGTACTAATGTGTGGCATAATTATATATTTTGGCACTGTGTGTGGCATAATTATGTATTGCGGCACTATGTGTGGCATAATTATATATTGCTGGTACTATTGTGTGGCATAATTATGTATTTTGGCACTGTGTGTGGCATAATTATGTATTGTGGCACTGTGTGTGGCATAATTATGTATTGTGGCACTGTGAGTGGCATAATTATGTATTGCGGGTACTAATGTGTGGCATAATTATATATTTTGGCACTGTGTGTGGCATATATATGTATTGTGGCACTGTGTGTGGCATACTTATGTATTGTGGCACTGTGTGTGGCATAATTATGTATTGTGGCACTGTGTGTAGCATAATTATGTATTGCGGGTACTAATGTGTGGCATAATTATGTATTGCGGGTAATGTGTGGCATAATTATGCATTGTGGCACTGTGTGTGGCATAATTATGTATTGCGGGTACTAATGTGTGGCATAATTGTGTATTGCAGGTACTAATGTGTGGCATAATTATCTATGGTGGCACTGTGTGTGGCATAATTATGTATTGCGGGTACTAAGGTGTGGCAAAATTATGTATTTTGGTACTGTGTTTGGCATAATTATGTATTGTGGCACTGTGTGTGGCATAATTATGTATTGTGGGTACTAATGTGTGGCATAATTGTGTATTGCAGGTACTAATGTGTGGCATAATTATCTATGGTGGCACTGTGTGTGGCATAATTATGTATTGCGGGTACTAAGGTGTGGCAAAATTATGTATTTTGGTACTGTGTTTGGCATAATTATGTATTGTGGCACTGTGTGTGGCATAATTATGTATTGTGGCACTGTGAGTGGCATAATTATGTATTGCTGGTACTAATGTGTGGCACAATTATGTATTTTGGCACTGTGTGTGGCATAATTATGTATTGTGGCACTGTGTGTGGCATAATTATGTTTTGTGGCACTGTGAGTGGCATAATTATGTATTGCGGGTACTAATGTGTGGCATAATTATATATTTTGGCACTGTGTGTGGCATAAATATGTATTGTGGCACTATGTGTGGCATACTTATGTATTGTGGAACTGTGTGTGGCATAATTATGTATTGTGGCACTGTGTGTGGCATAATTATGTATTGCAGGTACTAATGTGTGGCATAATTATGTATTGCGGGTACTAATGTGTGGCATAATTATGTATTGTGGCACTGTGTGCGGCATAATTATGTATTGCGGGTACTATTGTTCAGCATAATTATGTATTGTGGCACTGTGTGTGGCATAATTATGTATTGCGGGTACTAGTGTGTGGCATAATTATGTATTGTGGCACTGTGTGTGGCATAATTATGTATTGCGGGTACTAATGTGCGGCATAATTATGTATTGTGGCACTGTGTGTGGCATAATTATCTATTGCGGGTACTAATGTGTGGCATATTTATGTATTGTGGCACTGCGTGTGGCATAATTATGTATTGCAGGTACTAATGTGTGGCATAATTATGTATTTTGGCACTGTGTGTGGCATAATTATGTATTGCGGGTACTAATGTGTGGCATAATTATGTATTGCAGGTACTAATGTGTGGCATAATTATGTATTGTGGCACTGTGTGTGGCATAATTATGTATTGCGGGTACTAATGTGTGGCATAATTATGTATTTTGGCACTGTGTGGCATAATTTTGTATTGCGGGTACTAATGTGTGGCATAATTATGTATTTTGGCACTGTGTGTGGCATAATTATGTATTGTAGCACAGTGTGTGGCATAATTATGTATTGCGGGTACTAATGTGTGGCATAATTATATATTTTGGCACTGTGTGTGGCATAATTATGTATTGCGGCACTATGTGTGGCATAATTATATATTGCTGGTACTAATGTGTGGCATAATTATGTATTTTGGCACTGTGTGTGGCATAATTATGTATTGTGGCACTGTGTGTGGCATAATTATGTATTGTGGCACTGTGAGTGGCATAATTATGTATTGCGGGTACTAATGTGTGGCATAATTATATATTTTGGCACTGTGTGTGGCATAAATATGTATTGTGGCACTGTGTGTGGCATACTTATGTATTGTGGCACTGTGTGTGGCATAATTATGTATTGTGGCACTGTGTGTAGCATAATTATGTATTGCGGGTACTAATGTGTGGCATAATTATGTATTGCGGGTAATGTGTGGCATAATTATGCATTGTGGCACTGTGTGTGGCATAATTATGTATTGCGGGTACTAATGTGTGGCATAATTATGTATTTTGGCACTGTGTGTGGCATAATTTTGTATTGCGGGTACTAATGTGTGGCATAATTATGTATTTTGGCACTGTGTGTGGCATAATTATGTATTGTGGCACAGTGTGTGGCATAATTATGTATTGCGGGTACTAATGTGTGGCATAATTATATATTTAGGCACTGTGTGTGGCATAATTATGTATTGTGGCACTGTGTGTGGCATAATTATGTATAGTGGCACTGTGTGTGGCATAATTATGTATTGTGGCACTGTGTGCAGCATAATTATGTATTGTGGCACTGTGTGCAGCATAATTATGTATTGTGGCACTGTGTGCAGCATAATTATGTATTGTGGCACTGTGTGCGGCATAATTATGTATTGTGGCACTGTGTGTGGCATAATTATGTTTTGTGGCACTGTGAGTGGCATAATTATGTATTGCGGGTACTAATGTGTGGCATAATTATATATTTTGGCACTGTGTGTGGCATAAATATGTATTGTGGCACTATGTGTGGCATACTTATGTATTGTGGAACTGTGTGTGGCATAATTATGTATTGTGGCACTGTGTGTGGCATAATTATGTATTGCAGGTACTAATGTGTGGCATAATTATGTATTGCGGGTACTAATGTGTGGCATAATTATGTATTGTGGCACTGTGTGCGGCATAATTATGTATTGCGGGTACTATTGTTCAGCATAATTATGTATTGTGGCACTGTGTGTGGCATAATTATGTATTGCGGGTACTAGTGTGTGGCATAATTATGTATTGTGGCACTGTGTGTGGCATAATTATGTATTGCGGGTACTAATGTGCGGCATAATTATGTATTGTGGCACTGTGTGTGGCATAATTATCTATTGCGGGTACTAATGTGTGGCATATTTATGTATTGTGGCACTGCGTGTGGCATAATTATGTATTGCAGGTACTAATGTGTGGCATAATTATGTATTTTGGCACTGTGTGTGGCATAATTATGTATTGCGGGTACTAATGTGTGGCATAATTATGTATTGCAGGTACTAATGTGTGGCATAATTATGTATTGTGGCACTGTGTGTGGCATAATTATGTATTGCGGGTACTAATGTGTGGCATAATTATGTATTTTGGCACTGTGTGGCATAATTTTGTATTGCGGGTACTAATGTGTGGCATAATTATGTATTTTGGCACTGTGTGTGGCATAATTATGTATTGTAGCACAGTGTGTGGCATAATTATGTATTGCGGGTACTAATGTGTGGCATAATTATATATTTTGGCACTGTGTGTGGCATAATTATGTATTGCGGCACTATGTGTGGCATAATTATATATTGCTGGTACTAATGTGTGGCATAATTATGTATTTTGGCACTGTGTGTGGCATAATTATGTATTGTGGCACTGTGTGTGGCATAATTATGTATTGTGGCACTGTGAGTCACATAATTATGTATTGCGGGTACTAATGTGTGGCATAATTATATATTTTGGCACTGTGTGTGGCATAAATATGTATTGTGGCACTGTGTGTGGCATACTTATGTATTGTGGCACTGTGTGTGGCATAATTATGTATTGTGGCACTGTGTGTAGCATAATTATGTATTGCGGGTACTAATGTGTGGCATAATTATGTATTGCGGGTAATGTGTGGCATAATTATGCATTGTGGCACTGTGTGTGGCATAATTATGTATTGCGGGTACTAATGTGTGGCATAATTATGTATTTTGGCACTGTGTGTGGCATAATTTTGTATTGCGGGTACTAATGTGTGGCATAATTATGTATTTTGGCACTGTGTGTGGCATAATTATGTATTGTGGCACAGTGTGTGGCATAATTATGTATTGCGGGTACTAATGTGTGGCATAATTATATATTTAGGCACTGTGTGTGGCATAATTATGTATTGTGGCACTGTGTGTGGCATAATTATGTATAGTGGCACTGTGTGTGGCATAATTATGTATTGTGGCACTGTGTGCAGCATAATTATGTATTGTGGCACTGTGTGCAGCATAATTATGTATTGTGGCACTGTGTGCAGCATAATTATGTATTGTGGCACTGTGTGCGGCATAATTATGTATTGTGGCACTTTGTGCAGCATAATTATGTATTGTGGCACTGTGTGCAGCATAATTATGTATTGCAGGTACTATCGTTCTGCATAATTATGTATTGTGGTATTGTGTGTGGCATAAATATGTATTGTGGCACTCTGTGCAGAATAATTATGTATTGTGGCACTGATGTGCTGAATAAATATGTATTGTGGCACAGATTTGCGGCATAATTATGTATTGTGGCACTGATGTGCTACATAATTATGTATTGTGGCACTGTGTGCAGCATAATTATGTATTGTGGCACTGTGTGCAGCATAATTATGTATTGTGGCACTGTGTGCGGCATAATTATGTATTGTTGCCCTTTGTGCAGCATAATTATGTATTGTGGCACGGTGTGCAGCATAATTATGTATTGTGGCACTTTGTGCAGCATAATTATGTATTGTGGAACTGATGTGCTGCATAATTATGTATTGTGGCACTTTGTGCGGCATAATTATGTATTGTGGCACTGTGTGCGGTATAATTATGTATTGTGGCACTGTGTGCAGCATAATTATGTATTGTGGCACTGTGTGCAGCATAATTATGTATTGTGGCACTGTGTGCGGCATAATTATGTATTGTGGCACTTTGTGCGGCATAATTATGTATTGTGGCACTGTGTGCAGCATAATTATGTATTGCAGGTACTATCGTTCTGCATAATTATGTATTGTGGTATTGTGTGTGGCATAAATATGTATTGTGGCACTCTGTGCAGAATAATTATGTATTGTGGCACTGATGTGCTGAATAAATATGTATTGTTGCACAGATTTGCGGGATAATTATGTATTGTGGCACTGATGTGCTACATAATTATGTATTGTGGCACTGTGTGCAGCATAATTATGTATTGTGGCACTGTGTGCAGCATAATTATGTATTGTGGCACTGTGTGCGGCATAATTATGTATTGTTGCCCTTTGTGCAGCATAATTATGTATTGTGGCACGGTGTGCAGCATAATTATGTATTGTGGCACTTTGTGCAGCATAATTATGTATTGTGGCACTGATGTGCAGCATAAATATGTATTGTGGCACAGATTTGCGGCATAATTATGTATTGTGGCGCTGATGTGCTACATAATTATGTATTGTGGCAATGTGTGCAGCATAATTATGTATTGTGGCACTGATGTGCTGCATAATTATGTATTGTGGCACTGTGTGCGGCATAATTATGTATTGTGGCACTGATGTGCTGCATAATTATGTATTGTGGCACTGTGTGCAGCATAATTATGTATTGTGGCACTGATGTGCTGCATAATTATGTATTGTGGCACTGTGTGCAGTATAATTATGTATTGCAGGCACTGTGTGCAGCATAGTTATGTATTGCGGGTACTAATGTGTGGTATAATTATATATTTTGGCACTGTGTGTGGCATAATTATGTATTGTGGCACTGTGTGTGGCATATATATGTATTGCGGAAACTTATGTGCGGCATAAATATGTATTGTGGCACGGTGTGCAGCATAATTATGTATTGTGGCACAGATGTGCTTCATAATTATGTATTGTGGCACTGTGTGCAGCATAATTAGGTATTGTGGCACTGTGTGTAGCATAATTTTATATTGTGGCACTGTGTGCAGCATAATTATGTATTGTGGCACTGTGTGTAGCATAATTATGTATTGTGGCACTGTGTGCGGCATAATTATGTATTGTGGCACTGTGTGCGGCATAATTATGTATTGTGGCACTGTGTGCAGCATAATTATGTATTGTGGCACTGTGTGCTGCATAATTATGTATTGTGGCACTGATGTGCTGCATAAATATGTATTGCGTTACTGTGTGCAGCATAATTATGTCTTGCGGCACTGATGTGCTGTATAATTATGTATTGTGGCACTGTGTGCAGCATAATTATGTATTGTGGCACTGTGTACGGCATAATTATGTATTGTGACACTGTGTGCAGCATAATTATGTATTGTGGTACTGTGTGCGGCATAATTATGTATTGTGGCACTGTGTGCGGCATAATTATGTATTGTGGCACTGATGTGCTGCATAATTACGTATTGTGGCACTGTGTGCAGCATAATTATGTATTGTGGCACTGTGTGCAGCATAATTATGTAATGTGGACACTAATTTGCGGCATAAATTATGTATGGCGGGCACGGATGTGTGGCATGATTTTGCATTTCGGAAACTGATTTGTGGCATAATTATGTATTGGTACACTGATGTATGGCATGTTATATATTAGGAGCACTTATGTGTGGCATATTACTGTAGTAGAGTGCACACACAGACACACGTTGCCCCAAACTTTTTGTTAAAAGTAATAGTGAAGTTTCATGTAGATGGCTGGCGGGGAACAAGGGCGGATGGATGAATATTTGCCTAGGACACGCAGAAACTTTGGACCGGAACTGTGTATATTGGTGGCATGGGGTTGTACTATATATTGGTGGCATGGTGCTGAAGTGTTCACTTTAGGTCCGGCAGCAGTCAGGGCGCCAGACTAGAGATAGGGCACTTCTGCATGCGTCCGAAAAGGGGACGTGGCGTGCCCGGCATTTACGAACATGCCGGGTAGCCCCCAAGCGCTGCGGTCACTGTGAATGGATGCTGGGCGCCCAGCATCCATTCACCGGCGGTGACCGCTGTGCCGCCGTTTTGACCACATTGAGGCTGTGCTATATAATAGTGGCATGGTGCTGTACTGTATACTGGTGACATTGAGGCTGTGCTATATAACAGTGGCATGGTGCTGTACTACATACTGGTGACATTGATGCTGTGCTATATAATAGTGGCATGGTGCTGTACTACATACTGGTGACACTGAGCCTGTGCTATATAACAGTGGCATGGTGCTGTACTACATACTGGTGACACTGAGGCTGTGCTATATAATAGTGGCTTGGTGCTGTACTACATACTGGTGACACTGAGGCTGTGCTATATAACAGTGGCATGGTGCTGTACTACATACTGGTGACACTGAGGCTGTGCTATATAACAGTGGCATGGTGCTGTACTACATACTGGTGACACTGAGGCTGTGCTATATAATAGTGGCTTGGTGCTGTACTACATACTGGTGACACTGAGGCTGTGCTATGTAATAGTGGCATGGTGCTGTACTACATACTGGTGACACTGAGGTTGTGCTATATAATAGTGGCATGGTGCTGTACTGCATACTGATGACATTGAGGCTGTGCAATATAATAGTGGCATGGTGCTGTACTACATACTGGTGACATTGAGGCTGTGCTATGTAATAGTGGCATGGTGCTGTACTACATACTGGTGACACTGAGGTTGTGCTTTATAATAGTGGCATGGTGCTGTACTACATACTGTTGACACTAAGGCTGTGCTATATAATAGTGTCATGGTGCTGTACTACATACTGGTGGCATTGAGGCTGTGCTATATAATAGTGGCATGGTGCTGTACTGCATACTGGTGGCATTGAGGCTGTGCTATATAATAGTGGCATGGTGCTGTACTACATACTGGTGGCATTGAGGCTGTGCTATATAACAGTGGCATGGTGCTGTACTGCATACTGGTGGCATTGAGGCTGTGCTATATAATAGTGGCATGGTGCTGTACTGCATACTGGTGACATTGAGACTGTGCTATGTAATAGTGGCCTGGTGCTGTACTACATACTGGTGACATTGAGGCTGTGCTATATAATAGCGGCATGGTGCTGTACTGCATACTGGTGACATTGAGGCTGTGCTATGTAATACTGGCATGGTGCTGTACTACATACTGGTGACATTTAGGCTGTGCTATGTAATAGTGGCATGGTGCTGTACTACATACTGGTGACACTGAGGCTGTGCTATATAATAGTGGCATGGTGCTGTACTGCATACTGGTGACATTGAGGCTGTGCTATGTAATAGTTGCCTGGTGCTGTACTACATACTGGTGACACTGAGGCTGTGCTATATAATAGTGTCATGGTGCTGTACTACATACTGGTGGCATTGAGGCTGTGCTATATAATAGTGGCATGGTGTTGTACTGCATTCTGGTGGCATTGAAGCTGTGCTATATAATAGTGGCATGGTGCTCTACTGCATACTGGTGGCATTGAGGTTGTGCTATATAATAGTGGCATGGTGCTGTACTGCATACTGGTGGCATTGAGGCTGTGCTATATAATAGTGGCATGGTGCTGTACTGCATACTGGTGGCATTGAGGCTGTGCTATATAATAGTGGCATTGTGCTGTACTGCATACTGGTGACATTGAGGCTGTGCTATATAATAGTGGCCATGTGCTGTACTACATACTGGTGACATTGAGGCTGTGCTATATAATAGTGGCCTGGTGGTGTACTACATACTGGTGACATTGAGGCTGTGCTATATAATAGCGGCATGGTGCTGTACTGCATGCTGGTGACATTGAGGCTGTGCTATATAATAGCGGCATGGTGCTGTACTGCATACTGGTGACATTGAGGCTGTGCTATATAATAGTGGCATGGTGCTGTACTGCATACTGGTGACATTGAGACTCTGCTATATAATAGCGGCATGGTGCTGTACTGCATACTGGTGGCATTGAGGCTGTGCTATATACTGTAATAGTGGCATGGTGCTGTTATGCATACTGGTGACATTGAGGCTGTGCTGTATAATAGTGGCATGGTGCTGTACTGCATACTGGTGACACTGAGGCTGTGCTATATAATAGTGGCATGGTGCTGTACTACATACTGGTGACATTGAGGCTGTGCTATATAATACTGGCATGGTGCTGTACTGCATACTGGTGACCTTGTTGCTGTGCTATATAACAGTGGTATGGTGCTGTACTACATACTGGTGACATTGAGGCTGTTCTATATAATTGTGGCCTGGTGCTGTACTACATACTGGTGACACTGAGGCTGTGCTACATAATAGTTGTATGGTGATGTACTACATACTGGTGACATTGAGGCTGTGGTATATAATAGTGGTATGGTGCTGTACTACATACTGGTGACATTGAGGCTGTTCTACGTATAGTGGCATGGTGCTGTACTGCATACTGGTGACATTGAGGCTGTGCTATATAATAGTGGAATGGTGCTGTACTGCATACTGGTGATATTGAGGCTGTGCTATATAATAGTGGCACGGTGCTGTACTGCATACTGGTGACACTGAGGCTGTGCTATATAATAGTGGCATGGTGCTGTACTGCATACTGGTGACATTGAGGCTGTGCTATATAATTGTGGCCTGGTGCTGTACTGCATACTGGTGACATTGAGGCTGTGCTATATAACAGTGGTATGGTGCTGTACTGCATACTGGTGACATTGAGGCTGTGCTATGTAATAGTGGTATGGTGCTGTACTGCATACTGGTGACATTGAGGCTCTGCTATATAATAGTGGCATGGTGCTGTACTACATACTGGTGACATTGGGGCTGTGCTATATAATAGTGGCATGGTGCTGTACTGCATACTGGGGACATTGAGGCTGTGCTATATAATAGTGGCAGGGTGCTGTACTGCATACTGATGACAAAGAGGCTGTGCTATATAATAGTGGCATGGTGCTGTACTGCATACTGGTGACATTGAGGCAGTGCTATATAATAGTGGCATGGTGCTGTACTACATACTGGTGACACTGAGGCTGTGCTATATAATAGTGGCATGGTGCTGTACTGCATACTGGTGACATTGAGGCTATTTAATAATGGCATGGTGCTGTACTGCATACTGGAGACACTGAGGCTGTGCTATATACTTTAATAGTGGCATGGTGCTGTACTACATACTGGTGACATTGAGGCTGTGCTATATAACAGTGGCATGATGCTGTACTGCATACTGTTGACATTGAGGCTGTGCTATATAACAGTGGCATGGTGCTGTACTGCATACTGTTGACATTGAGGCTGTGCTATATAATAGCGGCATGGTGCTGTACTGCATACTGGTGACATTGAGGCTGTGCTATATAATAGTGGCATGGTGCTGTACTGCATACTGGTGGCATTGAGGCTGTGCTATATAATAGTGGCATGGTGCTGTACTGCATACTGGTGACATTGAGGCTGTGCTATATAATAGTGGCCATGTGCTGTACTACATACTGGTGACATTGAGGCTGTGCTATATAATAGTGGCCTGGTGGTGTACTACATACTGGTGACATTGAGGCTGTGCTATATAATAGTGGCCTGGTGCTGTACTACATACTGGTGACATTGAGGCTGTGCTATATAATAGCGGCATGGTGCTGTACTGCATACTGGTGACATTGAGGCTGTGCTATATAATAGCGGCATGGTGCTGTACTGCATACTGGTGACATTGAGGCTGTGCTATATAATAGTGGCATGGTGCTGTATTACATACTGGTGACATTGAGGCTGTGCTATATAATAGCGGCATGGTGCTGTACTGCATACTGGTGACATTGAGGCTGTGCTATATAATAGCGACATGGTGCTGTACTGCATACTGGTGACATTGAGGCTGTGCTATATAATAGCGGCATGGTGCTGTACTGCATACTGGTGACATTGAGACTCTGCTATATAATAGCGGCATGGTGCTGTACTGCATACTGGTGGCATTGAGGCTGTGCTATATACTGTAATAGTGGCATGGTGCTGTACTGCATACTGGTGGCATTGAGGCTGTGCTATATAATAGTGGCATGGTGCTGTACTGCATACTGGTGACATTGAGGCTGTGCTATATAATAGTGGCCATGTGCTGTACTACATACTGGTGACATTGAGGCTGTGCTATATAATAGTGGCCTGGTGCTGTACTGCATACTGGTGACATTGAGGCTGTGCTATATAATAGTGGCCTGGTGCTGTACTACATACTGGTGACACTGAGGCTGTGCTATATAATAGTGGTATGGTGATGTACTACATACTGGTGACATTGAGACTGTGGTATATAATAGTGGTATGGTGATGTACTACATACTGGTGACATTGAGGCTGTTCTATATAATAGTGGCATGGTGCTGTACTGCATACTGGTGACATTGAGGTTGTGCTATATAATAGTGGAATGGTGCTGTACTGCATACTGGTGATATTGAGGCTGTGCTATATAATAGTGGCACGGTGCTGTACTGCATACTGGTGACACTGAGGCTGTGCTATATAATAGTGGCATGGTGCTGTACTGCATACTTGTGACATTGATGCTGTGCTATATAATAGTGGCCTGGTGCTGTACTGCATACTGGTGACATTGAGGCTGTGCTATGTAATAGTGGTATGGTGCTGTACTGCATACTGGTGACATTGAGGCTCTGCTATATAATAGTGGCATGGTGCTGTACTACATACTGGTGACATTGAGGTTGTGATATGTAATATTGGCCTGGTGCTGTACTGCATACTGGTGACATTGAGGCTGTGCTATATAATAATGGCATGGTGCTGTACTGCATACTGGAGACACTGAGGCTGTGCTATATACTTTAATAGTGGCATGGTGCTGTACTACATACTGGTGACATTGAGGCTGTGTTATATAACAGTGGCATGGTGCTGTACTGCATACTGTTGACATTGAGTCTGTGCTATATAACAGTGGCATGGTGCTGTACTGCATACTGTTGACATTGAGGCTGTGCTATATAATAGCGGCATGGTGCTGTACTGCATACTGGTGACATTGAGGCTGTGCTATATAACAGTGGCATGGTGCTGTACTACATACTGGTGACATTGAGGCTGTGCTATATAATAGCGGCATGGTGATGTACTGCATACTGGTGACATTGAGGCTGTGCTATATAACAGTGGCATGGTGCTGTACTGCATACTGGTGACATTGAGGCTGTGCTATATAATAGTGGCATGGTGCTGTACTCCATACTGGTGACATTGAGGCTGTGCTATATAACAGTGGCATGGTGCTGTACTGCATACTGGTGACATTGATGCTGTGCTATATAACAGTGGCATGGTGCTGTACTACATACTGGTGACATTGAGGCTGTGCTATATAACAGTGGCATGGTGCTGTACTGCATACTGGTGACATTGAGGCTGTGCTATATAATAGCGGCATGGTGCTGTACTGCATACTGGTGACATTGAGGCTGTGCTATATAATAGTGGCCTGGTGCTGTACTACATACTGGTGACACTGAGGCTGTGCTATATAATAGTGGCATGGTGCTGTACTACATACTGGTGACATTGGGGCTGTGCTATATAATAGCGGCATGGTGCTGTACAGCATACTGGTGACATTGAGGCTGTGCTATATAACAGTGGCATGGTGCTGTACTACATTCTGGTGACACTGAGGCTGTGCTATATAATAGAGGCATGGTGCTGTACTACATACTGGTGACATTGAGGCTGTGCTATATAATAGTGGTATGGTGCTGTACTGCATACTGGTGGCATTTAGGCTCTGCTATATAATAGCGGCATGGTGCTGTACTGCATACTGGTGACATTGAGGCTGTGCTATATAATAGAGGCATGGTGCTGTACTGCATACTGGTGGCATTGAGGCTGTGCTATATAATAGTGGCATGGTGCTGTACTGCATACTGGTGACATTGAGGCTGTGCTATATAATAGTGGCATGGTGCTGTACTGCATACTGGTGACATTGAGGCTGTGCTATATACTGTAATAGTGGTATGGTGCTGTACTGCATACTGGTGACACTGAGGCTGTGCTATATAATAGTGGCATGGTGCTGTACTGCATACTGGTGACATTGAGGCGGTGCTATATAATAGCGGCATGGTGCTGTACTGCATTCTGTTGACATTGAGGCTGTGCTATATAACAGTGGCATGGTGCTGTACTACATACTGGTGACACTGAGGCTGTGCTATATACTTTAATAGTGGCATGGTGTTGTACTGCATACTGGTGACATTGAGGCTGTGCTATATAACAGTGGCATGGTACTGTACTACATACTGGTGTCATTGAGGCTGTGCTATATAATAGTGGTATGGTGCTGTACTGCATACTGGTGACACTGAGGCTGTGCTTTATAATAGTGGCATGGTGCTGTACTACATACTGGTGACACTGAGGCTGTGCTATATACTTTAATAGTGGCATGGTGTTGTACTGCATACTGGTGACACTGAGGCTGTGCTATATAATAGTGTCATGGTGCTGTACTACATACTGGTGACATTGAGGCTGTGCTATGTAATAGTGGCATGGTGCTGTACTGCATACTGGTGACATTGAGGCTGTGCTATATAATAACGGCATGGTGCTGTACTACATACTGGTGACACTGAGGCTGTGCTATATACTTTAATAGTGGCATGGTGTTGTACTGCATACTGGTGACATTGAGGCTGTGCTATATAACAGTGGCATGGTGCTGTACTACATACTGGTGTCATTGAGGCTGTGCTATATAATAGTGGTATGGTGCTGTACTGCATACTGGTGACACTGAGGCTGTGCTCTATAATAGTGGCATGGTGCTGTACTACATACTGGTGACACTGAGGCTGTGCTATATACTTTAATAGTGGCATGGTGTTGTACTGCATACTGGTGACACTGTGGCTGTGCTATATAACAGTGGCATGGTGCTATACTGCATACTGGTGACATTGAGGCTGTGCTATATAATAGCGGCCTGGTGCTGTACTGCATACTGGTGACATTGAGGCTGTGCTATATAATAGTGGCCTGGTGCTGTACTACATACTGGTGACACTGAGGCTGTGCTATATAATAGTGGCCTGGTGCTGTACTACATACTGGTGACATTGAGGCTGTGCTATATAATAGTGGCCTGGTGCTGTACTACATACTGGTGACACTGAGGCTGTGCTATATAACAGTGGCATGGTGCTGTACTACATACTGGTGACACTGAGGCTGTGCTATATAACAGTGGCATGGTGCTGTACTACATACTGGTGACATTGATGCTGTGCTATATAACAGTGGCATGGTGCTGTACTACATACTGGTGACATTGAGGCTGTGCTATGTAATAGTGGCATGGTGCTGTACTGCATACTGGTGACATTGAGGCTGTGCTATATAATAGCGGCATGGTGCTGTAATGCATACTGGTGACATTGAGGCTGTTGGCATGGTGCTGTACTACATGCTGGTGACATTGAGGCTGTGCTATATAACAGTGGCATGGTGCTGTACTGCATACTGGTGACACTGAGGCTGTGCTATGTAATAGTGGCATGTTGCTGTACTACATACTGGTGACATTGAGGCTGTGCTATGTAATAGTGGCATGGTGCTGTACTGCATACTGGTGACATTGTGGCTGTGCTATATAATAGCGGCATGGTGCTGTACTGCATACTGGTGACATTGAGGCTGTGCTATATAATAGCGGCATGGTGCTGTACTGCATACTGGTGACATTGAGGCTGTGCTATATAATAGCGGCATGGTGCTGTACTGCATACTGGTGACATTGAGGCTGTGCTATATAATAGCGGCATGGTGCTGTACTACATACTGGTGACACTGAGGCTGAGCTATATAATAGCGGCATGGTGCTGTACTGCATACTGGTGACATTGAGGCTGTGCTATATAATAGTGGCATGATGCTGTACTGCATACTGGTGACATTGAGGCTGTGCTATATAATAGTGACATGGTGCTGTACTACATACTGGTGACATTGAGGCTGTGCCATGTAATAGTGGCATGGTGCTGTACTGCATACTGGTGACATTGAGGCTGTGCTATATAATAGTGGCATGGTGCTGTACTGCATACTGGTGACATTGAGGCTGTGCTATGTAATAGTGGCATGATGCTGTACTGCATACTGGTGACATTGAGGCTGTGCTATATAATAGTGGCATGGTGCTGTACTGCATACTGGTGACATTGAGGCAGTGCTATATAATAGTGGCATGGTGCTGTACTACATACTGGTGACACTGAGGCTGTGCTATATAATAGTGGCATGGTGCTGTTCTGCATACTGGTGACATTGAGGCTGTGCTATATAATAGTGGCATGGTGCTGTACTACATACTGGTGACACTGAGGCTGTGCTATATAATAGTGGCATGGTGCTGTACTGCAATCTGGTGACATTGAGCCTGTGCTATATAATAGTGGCATGGTGCTGTACTGCATACTGGTGACATTGACCCTGTGCTATATAACAGTGTCATGGTGCTGTACTGCATACTGGTGACATTGAGGCAGTGCTATATAATAGTGGCATGGTGCTGTACTACATACTGGTGACACTGAGGCTGTGCTATATAATAGTGGCATGGTGCTGTACTACATACTGGTGACATTGAGGCTGTGCTATATAATAGTGGCATGGTGCTGTACTACATACTGGTGACACTGAGGCTGTGCTATATAATAGTGGCATGGTGCTGTACTGCATACTGGTGACATTGAGGCTGTGCTATATAATAGTGGCATGGTGCTGTACTACATACTGGTGTCATTGAGGCTGTGCTATATAATAGTGGCATGGTGCTGTACTACATACTGGTGACATTGAGCTGTGCTATATACTGTAATAGTGTCATGGTGCTGTACTGCATACTGGTTACATTGAGGCTGTGCTATATAATAGTGGCATGGTGCTGTACTGCATACTGGTGACATTGAGGCTGTGCTATATAATAGCAGCATGGTGTTGTACTGCATACTGGTGACATTGAGGCTGTGCTATATAATAGTGGCATGGTGCTGTACTACATACTGGTGACATTGAGGCTGTGCTATATAATAGTGGCATGGTGTTGTACTGCATACTGGTGACATTGAGGCTGTGCTATATAATAGTGGCATGGTGTTGTACTGCATACTGGTGACACTGAGGCTGTGCTATATAATACTGTCATGGTGCTGTACTGCATACTGGTGACACTGAGGCTGTGCTATATAATAGCGGCATGGTGCTGTACTGCATACTGGTGATATTGAGGCTTTCCTATATAATAGTGTCATGGTGCTGTACTGCATACTGGTGACATTGAGGCTGTGCTATGTAATAGTGGCATGGTGCTGTACTGCATACTGGTGACATTGAGGCTGTGCTATATAACAGTGGCATGGTGCTGTACTACATACTGGTGACATTGACCCTGTGCTATATAATAGTGTCAGGGTGCTGTACTGCATACTGGTGACATTGAGGCTGTGCTATATAATAGTGGCATGGTGCTGTACTGCATACTGGTGACATTGAGGCTGTGCTATATAATAGTGGCATGGTGCTGTACTACATACTGGTGTCATTGAGACTGTGCTATATAATAGTGGCATGGTGCTGTACTACATACTGGTGACATTGAGCTGTGCTATATACTGTAATAGTGTCATGGTGCTGTACTGCATACTGGTGACATTGAGGCTGTGCTATATAATAGTGGCATGGTGCTGTACTGCATACTGATGACATTGACCCTGTGCTATATAATAGCGGCATGGTGCTGTACTGCATACTGGTGATATTGAGGCTTTCCTATATAATAGTGTCATGGTGCTGTACTGCATACTGGTGACATTGAGGCTGTGCTATATAATAGTGGCCTGGTGCTGTACTACATACTGGTGACACTGAGGCTGTGCTATATAATAGTGGCATGGTGCTGTACTACATACTGGTGACATTGGGGCTGTGCTATATAATAGCGGCATGGTGTTGTACTGCATACTGGTGACACTGAGGCTGTGCTATATAATAGTGACATGGTGCTCTACAGCATACTGGTGACATTGAGGCTGTGCTATATAACAGTGGCATGGTGCTGTACTACATTCTGGTGACACTGAGGCTGTGCTATATAATAGTGGCATGGTGCTGTACTACATACTGGTGACATTGAGGCTGTGCTATATAATAGTGGTATGGTGCTGTACTGCATACTGGTGGCATTTAGGCTCTGCTATATAATAGCGACATGGTGCTGTACTGCATACTGGTGACATTGAGGCTGTGCTATATAATAGTGGCATGGTGCTGTACTGCATACTGGTGGCATTGAGGCTGTGCTATATAATAGTGGCATGGTGCTGTACTGCATACATACTGTTGACATTGAGGCTGTGCTATATAATAGTGGCATGGTGCTGTACTGCATACTGGTGACATTGAGGCTGTGCTATATACTGTAATAGTGGTATGGTGCTGTACTGCATACTGGTGACACTGAGGCTGTGCTATATAATAGTGGCATGGTGCTGTACTGCATACTGGTGACATTGAGGCGGTGCTATATAATAGCGGCATGGTGCTGTACTGCATTCTGTTGACATTGAGGCTGTGCTATATAACAGTGGCATGGTGCTGTACTACATACTGGTGACACTGAGGCTGTGCTATATACTTTAATAGTGGCATGGTGTTGTACTGCATACTGGTGACATTGAGGCTGTGCTATATAACAGTGGCATGGTACTGTACTACATACTGGTGTCATTGAGGCTGTGCTATATAATAGTGGTATGGTGCTGTACTGCATACTGGTGACACTGAGGCTGTGCTTTATAATAGTGGCATGGTGCTGTACTACATACTGGTGACACTGAGGCTGTGCTATATACTTTAATAGTGGCATGGTGTTGTACTGCATACTGGTGACACTGAGGCTGTGCTATATAATAGTGTCATGGTGCTGTACTACATACTGGTGACATTGAGGCTGTGCTATGTAATAGTGGCATGGTGCTGTACTGCATACTGGTGACATTGAGGCTGTGCTATATAATAACGGCATGGTGCTGTACTACATACTGGTGACACTGAGGCTGTGCTATATACTTTAATAGTGGCATGGTGTTGTACTGCATACTGGTGACATTGAGGCTGTGCTATATAACAGTGGCATGGTGCTGTACTACATACTGGTGTCATTGAGGCTGTGCTATATAATAGTGGTATGGTGCTGTACTGCATACTGGTGACACTGAGGCTGTGCTTTATAATAGTGGCATGGTGCTGTACTACATACTGGTGACACTGAGGCTGTGCTATATACTTTAATAGTGGCATGGTGTTGTACTGCATACTGGTGACACTGTGGTTGTGCTATATAATAGTGGCATGGTGCTATACTGCATACTGGTGACATTGAGGCTGTGCTATATAATAGCGGCATGGTGCTGTACTGCATACTGGTGACATTGAGGCTGTGCTATATAATAGTGGCCTGGTGCTGTACTACATACTGGTGACACTGAGGCTGTGCTATATAATAGTGGCCTGGTGCTGTACTACATACTGGTGACATTGAGGCTGTGCTATATAATAGTGGCCTGGTGCTGTACTACATACTGGTGACACTGAGGCTGGGCTATATAATAGTGGCATGGTGCTGTACTACATACTGGTGACACTGAGGCTGTGCTATATAACAGTGGCATGGTGCTGTACTACATACTGGTGACATTGATGCTGTGCTATATAACAGTGGCATGGTGCTGTACTACATACTGGTGACATTGAGGCTGTGCTATGTAATAGTGGCATGGTGCTGTACTGCATACTGGTGACATTGAGGCTGTGCTATATAATAGCGGCATGGTGCTGTAATGCATACTGGTGACATTGAGGCTGTTGGCATGGTGCTGTACTACATACTGGTGACATTGAGGCTGTGCTATATAACAGTGGCATGGTGCTGTACTGCATACTGGTGACATTGTGGCTGTGCTATATAATAGCGGCATGGTGCTGTACTGCATACTGGTGACATTGAGGCTGTGCTATATAATAGCGGCATGGTGCTGTACTGCATACTGGTGATATTGAGGCTGTGCTATATAATAGCGGCATGGTGCTGTACTGCATACTGGTGACATTGAGGCTGTGCTATATAATAGCGGCATGGTGCTGTACTACATACTGGTGACACTGAGGCTGAGCTATATAATAGCGGCATGGTGCTGTACTGCATACTGGTGACACTGAGGCTGTGCTATATAATAGTGGCATGGTGCTGTACTACATACTGGTGACATTGGGGCTGTGCTATATAATAGCGGCATGGTGTTGTACTGCATACTGGTGACACTGAGGCTGTGCTATATAATAGTGACATGGTGCTCTACAGCATACTGGTGACATTGAGGCTGTGCTATATAACAGTGGCATGGTGCTGTACTACATTCTGGTGACACTGAGGCTGTGCTATATAATAGTGGCATGGTGCTGTACTACATACTGGTGACATTGAGGCTGTGCTATATAATAGTGGTATGGTGCTGTACTGCATACTGGTGGCATTTAGGCTCTGCTATATAATAGCGACATGGTGCTGTACTGCATACTGGTGACATTGAGGCTGTGCTATATAATAGAGGCATGGTGCTGTACTGCATACTGGTGGCATTGAGGCTGTGCTATATAATAGTGGCATGGTGCTGTACTGCATACTGGTGACATTGAGGCTGTGCTATATAATAGTGGCATGGTGCTGTACTGCATACTGGTGACATTGAGGCTGTGCTATATACTGTAATAGTGGTATGGTGCTGTACTGCATACTGGTGACACTGAGGCTGTGCTATATAATAGTGGCATGGTGCTGTACTGCATACTGGTGACATTGAGGCGGTGCTATATAATAGCGGCATGGTGCTGTACTGCATTCTGTTGACATTGAGGCTGTGCTATATAACAGTGGCATGGTGCTGTACTACATACTGGTGACACTGAGGCTGTGCTATATACTTTAATAGTGGCATGGTGTTGTACTGCATACTGGTGACATTGAGGCTGTGCTATATAACAGTGGCATGGTACTGTACTACATACTGGTGTCATTGAGGCTGTGCTATATAATAGTGGTATGGTGCTGTACTGCATACTGGTGACACTGAGGCTGTGCTTTATAATAGTGGCATGGTGCTGTACTACATACTGGTGACACTGAGGCTGTGCTATATACTTTAATAGTGGCAGGGTGTTGTACTGCATACTGGTGACACTGAGGCTGTGCTATATAATAGTGTCATGGTGCTGTACTACATACTGGTGACATTGAGGCTGTGCTATGTAATAGTGGCATGGTGCTGTACTGCATACTGGTGACATTGAGGCTGTGCTATATAATAACGGCATGGTGCTGTACTACATACTTGTGACACTGAGGCTGTGCTATATACTTTAATAGTGGCATGGTGTTGTACTGCATACTGGTGACATTGAGGCTGTGCTATATAACAGTGGCATGGTGCTGTACTACATACTGGTGTCATTGAGGCTGTGCTATATAATAGTGGTATGGTGCTGTACTGCATACTGGTGACACTGAGGCTGTGCTTTATAATAGTGGCATGGTGCTGTACTACATACTGGTGACACTGAGGCTGTGCTATATACTTTAATAGTGGCATGGTGTTGTACTGCATACTGGTGACACTGTGGTTGTGCTATATAATAGTGGCATGGTGCTATACTGCATACTGGTGACATTGAGGCTGTGCTATATAATAGCGGCATGGTGCTGTACTGCATACTGGTGACATTGAGGCTGTGCTATATAATAGTGGCCTGGTGCTGTACTACATACTGGTGACACTGAGGCTGTGCTATATAATAGTGGCCTGGTGCTGTACTGCATACTGGTGACATTGGGGCTGTGCTATATAATAGCGGCATGGTGTTGTACTGCATACTGGTGACACTGAGGCTGTGCTATATAATAGTGACATGGTGCTCTACAGCATACTGGTGACATTGAGGCTGTGCTATATAACAGTGGCATGGTGCTGTACTACATTCTGGTGACACTGAGGCTGTGCTATATAATAGTGGCATGGTGCTGTACTACATACTGGTGACATTGAGGCTGTGCTATATAATAGTGGTATGGTGCTGTACTGCATACTGGTGGCATTTAGGCTCTGCTATATAATAGCGACATGGTGCTGTACTGCATACTGGTGACATTGAGGCTGTGCTATATAATAGAGGCATGGTGCTGTACTGCATACTGGTGGCATTGAGGCTGTGCTATATAATAGTGGCATGGTGCTGTACTGCATACTGGTGACATTGAGGCTGTGCTATATAATAGTGGCATGGTGCTGTACTGCATACTGGTGACATTGAGGCTGTGCTATATACTGTAATAGTGGTATGGTGCTGTACTGCATACTGGTGACACTGAGGCTGTGCTATATAATAGTGGCATGGTGCTGTACTGCATACTGGTGACATTGAGGCGGTGCTATATAATAGCGGCATGGTGCTGTACTGCATTCTGTTGACATTGAGGCTGTGCTATATAACAGTGGCATGGTGCTGTACTACATACTGGTGACACTGAGGCTGTGCTATATACTTTAATAGTGGCATGGTGTTGTACTGCATACTGGTGACATTGAGGCTGTGCTATATAACAGTGGCATGGTACTGTACTACATACTGGTGTCATTGAGGCTGTGCTATATAATAGTGGTATGGTGCTGTACTGCATACTGGTGACACTGAGGCTGTGCTTTATAATAGTGGCATGGTGCTGTACTACATACTGGTGACACTGAGGCTGTGCTATATACTTTAATAGTGGCATGGTGTTGTACTGCATACTGGTGACACTGAGGCTGTGCTATATAATAGTGTCATGGTGCTGTACTACATACTGGTGACATTGAGGCTGTGCTATGTAATAGTGGCATGGTGCTGTACTGCATACTGGTGACATTGAGGCTGTGCTATATAATAATGGCATGGTGCTGTACTACATACTTGTGACACTGAGGCTGTGCTATATACTTTAATAGTGGCATGGTGTTGTACTGCATACTGGTGACATTGAGGCTGTGCTATATAACAGTGGCATGGTGCTGTACTACATACTGGTGTCATTGAGGCTGTGCTATATAATAGTGGTATGGTGCTGTACTGCATACTGGTGACACTGAGGCTGTGCTTTATAATAGTGGCATGGTGCTGTACTACATACTGGTGACACTGAGGCTGTGCTATATACTTTAATAGTGGCATGGTGTTGTACTGCATACTGGTGACACTGTGGTTGTGCTATATAATAGTGGCATGGTGCTATACTGCATACTGGTGACATTGAGGCTGTGCTATATAATAGCGGCATGGTGCTGTACTGCATACTGGTGACATTGAGGCTGTGCTATATAATAGTGGCCTGGTGCTGTACTACATACTGGTGACACTGAGGCTGTGCTATATAATAGTGGCCTGGTGCTGTACTACATACTGGTGACATTGAGGCTGTGCTATATAATAGTGGCCTGGTGCTGTACTACATACTGGTGACACTGAGGCTGGGCTATATAATAGTGGCATGGTGCTGTACTACATACTGGTGACACTGAGGCTGTGCTATATAACAGTGGCATGGTGCTGTACTACATACTGGTGACATTGATGCTGTGCTATATAACAGTGGCATGGTGCTGTACTACATACTGGTGACATTGAGGCTGTGCTATGTAATAGTGGCATGGTGCTGTACTGCATACTGGTGACATTGAGGCTGTGCTATATAATAGCGGCATGGTGCTGTAATGCATACTGGTGACATTGAGGCTGTTGGCATGGTGCTGTACTACATACTGGTGACATTGAGGCTGTGCTATATAACAGTGGCATGGTGCTGTACTGCATACTGGTGACACTGAGGCTGTGCTATGTAATAGTGGCATGTTGCTGTACTACATACTGGTGACATTGAGGCTGTGCTATGTAATAGTGGCATGGTGCTGTACTGCATACTGGTGACATTGTGGCTGTGCTATATAATAGCGGCATGGTGCTGTACTGCATACTGGTGACATTGAGGCTGTGCTATATAATAGCGGCATGGTGCTGTACTGCATACTGGTGATATTGAGGCTGTGCTATATAATAGCGGCATGGTGCTGTACTGCATACTGGTGACATTGAGGCTGTGCTATATAATAGCGGCATGGTGCTGTACTACATACTGGTGACACTGAGGCTGAGCTATATAATAGCGGCATGGTGCTATACTGCATACTGGTGACATTGAGGCTGTGCTATATAATAGTGGCATGATGCTGTACTGCATACTGGTGACATTGAGACTGTGCTATATAATAGTGACATGGTGCTGTACTACATACTGGTGACATTGAGGCTGTGCCATGTAATAGTGGCATGGTGCTGTACTGCATACTGGTGACATTGAGGCTGTGCTATATAATAGTGGCATGGTGCTGTACTGCATACTGGTGACATTGAGGCTGTGCTATGTAATAGTGGCATGATGCTGTACTGCATACTGGTGACATTGAGGCTGTGCTATATAATAGTGGCATGGTGCTGTACTGCATACTGGTGACATTGAGGCAGTGCTATATAATAGTGGCATGGTGCTGTACTACATACTGGTGACACTGAGGCTGTGCTATATAATAGTGGCATGGTGCTGTACTGCATACTGGTGACATTGAGGCTGTGCTATATAATAGTGGCATGGTGCTGTACTACATACTGGTGACATTGAGGCTGTGCTATATAATAGCAGCATGGTGTTGTACTGCATACTGGTGACATTGAGGCTGTGCTATATAATAGTGGCATGGTGCTGTACTACATACTGGTGACATTGAGGCTGTGCTATATAATAGTGGCATGGTGTTGTACTGCATACTGGTGACATTGAGGCTGTGCTATATAATAGTGGCATGGTGTTGTACTGCATACTGGTGACACTGAGGCTGTGCTATATAATACTGTCATGGTGCTGTACTGCATACTGGTGACACTGAGGCAGTGCTATATAATAGCGGCATGGTGCTGTACTGCATACTGGTGATATTGAGGCTTTCCTATATAATAGTGTCATGGTGCTGTACTGCATACTGGTGACATTGAGGCTGTGCTATGTAATAGTGGCATGGTGCTGTACTGCATACTGGTGACATTGAGGCTGTGCTATATAATAGTGGCATGGTGCTGTACTACATACTGGTGACATTGAGGCTGTGCTATATAATAGTGGCATGGTGTTGTACTACATACTGGTGACATTGAGGCTGTGCTATGTAATAGTGGCATGGTGCTGTACTGCATACTGGTGACATTGAGGCTGTGCTATATAATAGCGGCATGGTGCTGTAATGCATTCTGGTGACATTGAGGCTGTTGGCATGGTGCTGTACTACATAATGGTGACATTGAGGCTGTGCTATATAACAGTGGCATGGTGCTGTACTACATACTGGTGACATTGAGGCTGTGCTATGTAATAGTGGCATGGTGCTGTACTGCATACTGGTGGCATTGAGGCTGTGCTATATAATAGTGGCATGGTGTTGTACTGCATACTGGTGACATTGAGGCTGTGCTATATAATAGTGGCATGGTGTTGTACTGCATACTGGTGACACTGAGGCTGTGCTATATAATACTGTCATGGTGCTGTACTGCATACTGGTGACACTGAGGCTGTGCTATATAATAGCGGCATGGTGCTGTACTGCATACTGGTGATATTGAGGCTTTCCTATATAATAGTGTCATGGTGCTGTACTGCATACTGGTGACATTGAGGCTGTGCTATGTAATAGTGGCATGGTGCTGTACTGCATACTGGTGACATTGAGGCTGTGCTATATAACAGTGGCATGGTGCTGTACTACATACTGGTGACATTGAGGCTGTGCTATGTAATAGTGGCATGGTGCTGTACTGCATACTGGTGACATTGAGGCTGTGCTATATAATAGCGGCATGGTGCTGTAATGCATTCTGGTGACATTGAGGCTGTTGGCATGGTGCTTTACTACATACTGGTGACATTGAGGCTGTGCTATGTAATAGTGGCATGGTGCTGTACTGCATACTGGTGACATTGAGGCTGTGCTATATAATAGTGGCATGGTGCTGTACTGCATACTGGTGACATTGAGGCTGTGCTATATAATAGCGGCATGGTGCTGTACTGTATACTGTTGACATTGAGGCTGTGCTATATAACAGTGGCATGGTGCTGTACTACATACTGGTGACACTGAGGCTGTGCTTTATAATAGCGGCATGGTGCTGTACTGCATACTGGTGACATTGAGGCTGTGCTATATAATAGTGGCTTGGTGCTGTACTACATACTGGTGACATTGAGGCTGTGCTATATAACAGTGGCATGGTGGTATACTGCATACTGGTGACATTGAGGCTGTGCTATATAATAGCGGCATGGTGCTGTACTGCATACTGGTGACATTGAGGCTGTGCTATATAATAGTGGCCTGGTGCTGTACTACATACTGGTGACACTGAGGTTGTGCTATATAATAGTGGCATGGTGCTGTACTACATACTGGTGACATTGAGGCTGTGCTATATAATAGTGGCCTGGTGCTGTACTACATACTGGTGACACTGAGGCTGTGCTATGTAATAGTGGCATGGTGCTGTACTGCATACTGGTGACATTGAGGCTGTGCTATATAATAGCGGCATGGTGCTGTAATGCATACTGGTGACATTGAGGCTGTTGGCATGGTTCTGTACTACATACTGGTGACATTGAGGCTGTGCTATATAACAGTGGCATGGTGCTGTACAGCATACTGGTGACACTGAGGCTGTGCTATGTAATAGTGGCATGGTGCTGTACTACATACTGGTGACATTGAGGCTGTGCTATGTAATAGTGGCATGGTGCTGTACTGCTTACTGGTGACATTGAGGCTGTGCTATATAATAGCGACATGGTGCTGTACTACATACTGGTGACATTGAGGCTGTGCTATGTAATAGTGGCATGGTGCTGTACTGCATACTGGTGACATTGAGGCTGTGCTATATAATAGTGGCATGGTGCTGTACTGCATACTGGTGACATTGAGGGTCTGCTATATAATAGTGGCATGATGCTGTACTGCATACTGGTGACATTGAGGCTGTGCTATATAATAGTGGCATGGTGCTGTACTGCATACTGGTGACATTGAGGCAGTGCTATATAATAGTGGCATGGTGCTGTACTACATACTGGTGACACTGAGGCTGTGCTATATAATAGTGGCTTGGTGCTGTACTGCATACTGGTGACATTGAGGCTGTGCTATATAATAGTGGCATGGTGCTGTACTACATACTGGTGACACTGAGGCTGTGCTATATAATAGTGGCATGGTGCTGTACTGCAATCTGGTGACATTGAGCCTGTGCTATATAATAGTGGCATGGTGCTGTACTGCATACTGGTGACATTGAGCCTGTGCTATATAATAGTGTCATGGTGCTGTACTGCATACTGGTGACATTGAGGCTGTGCTATATAATAGTGGCATCGTGCTGTACTGCATACTGGTGACATTGAGCCTGTGCTATATAATAGTGGCATGGTGCTGTACTGCATACTGGTGACACTGAGGCTGTGCTATATAATAGTGGCATGGTGTTGTACTGCATACTGGTGATATTGAGGCTGTGCTATATAATAGTGGCATGGTGCTGTACTACATACTGGTGACACTGAGGCTGTGCTATATAACAGTGGCATGGTGCTGTACTACATACTGGTGACATTGATGCTGTGCTATATAACAGTGGCATGGTGCTGTACTACATACTGGTGACATTGAGGCTGTGCTATGTAATAGTGGCATGGTGCTGTACTGCATACTGGTGACATTGAGGCTGTGCTATATAATAGCGGCATGGTGCTGTAATGCATACTGGTGACATTGAGGCTGTTGGCATGGTGCTGTACTACATACTGGTGACATTGAGGCTGTGCTATATAACAGTGGTATGGTGCTGTACTGCATACTGGTGACACTGAGGCTGTGCTATGTAATAGTGGCATGGTGCTGTACTACATACTGGTGACATTGAGGCTGTGCTATATAATAGCGGCATGGTGCTGTACTGCATACTGGTGGCACTGAGGCTGTGCTATATAATAGCGGCATGGTGCTGTACTACATACTGGTGACATTGAGGCTGTGCTATATAATAGCGGCATGGTGCTGTACTACATACTGGTGGCACTGAGGCTGAGCTATATAATAGTGGCATGGTGCTGTACTGCATACTGGTGACATTGAGGCTGTGCTATATAATAGTGGCATGTTGCTGTACTGCATACTGGTGACATTGAGGCTGTGCTATATAATAGTGACATGGTGCTGTACTACATACTGGTGACATTGAGGCTGTGCCATGTAATAGTGGCATGGTGCTGTACTGCATACTGGTGACATTGAGGCTGTGCTATATAATAGTGGCATGGTGCTGTACTGCATACTGGTGACATTGAGGCTGTGCTATATAATAGTGGCATGATGCTGTACTGCATACTGGTGACATTGAGGCTCTGCTATATAATAGTGGCATGGTGCTGTACTACATACTGGTGACATTGAGGCTGTGATATATAATAGTGGCCTGGTGCTGTACTGCATACTGGTGACATTGAGGCTGTGCTATATAATAGTTGCATGGTGCTGTACTGCATACTGATGACATTGAGGCTGTGCTATATAATAGTGGCATGGTGCTGTACTGCATACTGGGGACATTGAGGCTGTGCTATATACTAGTGGCATGGTGCTGTACTGCATACTGATGACATTGAGGCTGTGCTATATAATAGTGTCATGGTGCTGTACTGCATACTGGTGACATTGAGGCAGTGCTATATAATAGTGGCATGGTGCTGTACTACATACTGGTGACACTGAGGCTGTGCTATATAATAGTGGCATGGTGCTGTACTGCATACTGGTGACATTGAGGCTATTTAATAATGGCATGGTGCTGTACTGCATACTGGAGACACTGAGGCTGTGCTATATACTTTAATAGTGGCATGGTGCTGTACTACATACTGGTGACATTGAGGCTGTGCTATATAACAGTGGCATGGTGCTGTACTGCATACTGTTGACATTGAGGCAGTGCTATATAACAGTGGCATGGTGCTGTACTGCACACTGTTGACATTGAGGCTGTGCTATATAATAGCGGCATGGTGCTGTACTGCATACTGGTGACATAGAGGCTGTGCTATATAACAGTGGCATGGTGCTGTACTACATACTGGTGTCATTGAGGCTGTGCTTTATAACAGTGGCATGGTGCTGTACTGCATACTGTTGACATTGAGGCTGTGCTATATAATAGTGGCATGGTGCTGTACTGCATACTGGTGACATTGAGGCTGTGCTATGTAATAGTGGTATGGTGCTGTACTACATACTGGTGACATTGAGGCTGTGCTATGTAATAGTGGCATGGTGCTGTACTACATACTGGTGACATTGAGGCTGTGCTATATAATAGTGGCATCGTGCTGTACTGCCTACTGGTGACATTGAGGCTGTGCTATATAATAGTGGCATGGTGCTGTACTACATACTGGTGACACTGAGGCTGTGCTATATAAGAGTGGCATGGTGCTGTACTACATACTGGTGACATTGAGGCTGTGCTATATAATAGTGGCATCGTGCTGTACTGCATACTGGTGACATTTAGGCTGTGCTATATATTAGTGGCATGGTGCTGTACTACATACTGGTGACACTGAGGCTGTGCTATATAATAGTGGCATGGTGCTGTATTACATACTGGTGACATTGAGGCTGTGCTATATAATAGTGGCATGGTGCTCTACTGCATACTGGTGGCATTGAGGCTGTGCTATATAATAGTGGCATGGTGCTGTACTGCATACTGGTGGCATTGAGGCTGTGCTATATAATAGTGGCATGGTGCTGTACAGCATACTGGTGACATTGAGGCTGTGCTATATAATAGTGGCCATGTGCTGTACTACATACTGGTGACATTGAGGCTGTGCTATATAATAGTGGCCTGGTGGTGTACTACATACTGGTGACATTGAGGCTGTGCTATATAATAGTGGCCTGGTGCTGTACTACATACTGGTGACATTGAGGCTGTGCTATATAATAGCGGCATGGTGCTGTACTGCATACTGGTGACATTGAGGCTGTGCTATATAATAGCGGCATGGTGCTGTACTGCATACTGGTGACATTGAGGCTGTGCTATATAATAGCGGCATGGTGCTGTACTACATACTGGTGACATTGAGGCTGTGCTATATAATAGCGGCATGGTGCTGTACTGCATACTGGTGACATTGAGGCTGTGCTATATAATAGCGGCATGGTGCTGTACTGCATACTGGCGACATTGAGGCTGTGCTATATAATAGTGGCATGGTGCTGTACTGCATACTGGTGACATTGAGACTCTGCTATATAATAGCGGCATGGTGCTGTACTGCATACTGGTGGCATTGAGGCTGTGCTATATACTGTAATAGTGGCATGGTGCTGTACTACATACTGGTGACATTGAGGCTGTGCTATGTAATAGTGGCATGGTGCTGTACTGCATACTGGTGACATTGAGGCTGTGCTATATAATAGCGGCATGGTGCTGTAATGCATACTGGTGACATTGAGGCTGTTGGCATGGTGCTGTACTACATACTGGTGACATTGAGGCTGTGCTATATAACAGTGGTATGGTGCTGTACTGCATACTGGTGACACTGAGGCTGTGCTATGTAATAGTGGCATGGTGCTGTACTACATACTGGTGACATTGAGGCTGTGCTATGTAATAGTGGCATGGTGCTGTACTGCATACTGGTGACATTGAGGCTGTGCTATATAATAGCGGCATTGTGCTGTACTGCATACTGGTGACATTGAGGCTGTGCTATATAATAGCGGCATGGTGCTGTACTGCATACTGGTGACATTGAGGCTGTGCTATATAATAGTGGCCTGGTGCTGTACTACATACTGGTGACATTGAGGCTGTGCTATATAATAGCGGCATGGTGCTGTACTACATACTGGTGGCACTGAGGCTGAGCTTTATAATAGTGGCATGGTGCTGTACTGCATACTGGTGACATTGAGGCTGTGCTATATAATAGTGGCATGTTGCTGTACTGCATACTGGTGACATTGAGGCTGTGCTATATAATAGTGACATGGTGCTGTACTACATACTGGTGACATTGAGGATGTGCCATGTAATAGTTGCATGGTGCTGTACTGCATACTGATGACATTGAGGCTGTGCTATATAATAGTGGCATGGTGCTGTACTGCATACTGGGGACATTGAGGCTGTGCTATATACTAGTGGCATGGTGCTGTACTGCATACTGATGACATTGAGGCTGTGCTATATAATAGTGGCATGGTGCTGTACTGCATACTGGTGACATTGAGGCAGTGCTATATAATAGTGGCATGGTGCTGTACTACATACTGGTGACACTGAGGCTGTGCTATATAATAGTGGCATGGTGCTGTACTGCATACTGGTGACATTGAGGCTATTTAATAATGGCATGGTGCTGTACTGCATACTGGAGACACTGAGGCTGTGCTATATACTTTAATAGTGGCATGGTGCTGTACTACATACTGGTGACATTGAGGCTGTGCTATATAACAGTGGCATGGTGCTGTACTGCATACTGTTGACATTGAGGCAGTGCTATATAACAGTGGCATGGTGCTGTACTGCATACTGTTGACATTGACCCTGTGCTATATAATAGCGGCATGGTGCTGTACTGCATACTGGTGACATTGAGGCTGTGCTATATAACAGTGGCATGGTGCTGTACTACATACTGGTGTCATTGAGGCTGTGCTATATAATAGTGGCATGGTCCTGTACTACATACTGGTGACATTGAGGCTGTGCTATGTAATAGTGGCATGGTGCTGTACTGCATACTGGTGACATTGAGGCTGTGCTTTATAACAGTGGCATGGTGCTGTACTGCATACTGTTGACATTGAGGCTGTGCTATATAATAGTGGCATGGTGCTGTACTGCATACTGGTGACATTGAGGCTGTGCTATGTAATAGTGGTATGGTGCTGTACTACATACTGGTGACATTGAGGCTGTGCTATGTAATAGTGGCATGGTGCTGTACTACATACTGGTGACATTGAGGCTGTGCTATATAATAGTGGCATCGTGCTGTACTGCCTACTGGTGACATTGAGGCTGTGCTATATAATAGTGGCATGGTGCTGTACTACATACTGGTGACACTGAGGCTGTGCTATATAATAGTGGCATGGTGCTGTACTACATACTGGTGACATTGAGGCTGTGCTATATAATAGTGGCATCGTGCTGTACTGCATACTGGTGACATTTAGGCTGTGCTATATATTAGTGGCATGGTGCTGTACTACATACTGGTGACACTGAGGCTGTGCTATATAATAGTGGCATGGTGCTGTATTACATACTGGTGACATTGAGGCTGTGCTATATAATAGTGGCATGGTGCTCTACTGCATACTGGTGGCATTGAGGCTGTGCTATATAATAGTGGCATGGTGCTGTACTGCATACTGGTGGCATTGAGGCTGTGCTATATAATAGTGGCATGGTGCTGTACAGCATACTGGTGACATTGAGGCTGTGCTATATAATAGTGGCCATGTGCTGTACTACATACTGGTGACATTGAGGCTGTGCTATATAATAGTGGCCTGGTGGTGTACTACATACTGGTGACATTGAGGCTGTGCTATATAATAGTGGCCTGGTGCTGTACTACATACTGGTGACATTGAGGCTGTGCTATATAATAGCGGCATGGTGCTGTACTGCATACTGGTGACATTGAGGCTGTGCTATATAATAGCGGCATGGTGCTGTACTGCATACTGGTGACATTGAGGCTGTGCTATATAATAGCGGCATGGTGCTGTACTACATACTGGTGACATTGAGGCAGTGCTATATAATAGCGGCATGGTGCTGTACTGCATACTGGTGACATTGAGGCTGTGCTATATAATAGCGGCATGGTGCTGTACTGCATACTGGTGACATTGAGGCTGTGCTATATAATAGTGGCATGGTGCTGTACTGCATACTGGTGACATTGAGACTCTGCTATATAATAGCGGCATGGTGCTGTACTGCATACTGGTGGCATTGAGGCTGTGCTATATACTGTAATAGTGGCATGGTGCTGTACTGCATACTGGTGGCATTGAGGCTGTGCTATATAATAGTGGCATGGTGCTGTACTGCATACTGGTGACATTGAAGCTGTGCTATATAATAGTGGCCATGTGCTGTACTACATACTGGTGACATTGAGGCTGTGCTATATAATAGTGGCCTGGTGCTGTACTACATACTGGTGACATTGAGTCTGTGGTATATAATAGTGGTATGGTGCTGTACTACATACTGTGACATTGAGGCTGTTCTATATAATAGTGGCATGGTGCTGTACTGCATACTGGTGACAATGAGGCTGTGCTATATAATAGTGGAATGGTGCTGTACTGCATACTGGTGACATTGAGGCTGTGCTATATAATAGTGGCATGGTGCTGTACTACATACTGGTGACACTGAGGCTGTGCTATATAAAAGTGGCATGGTGCTGTACTGCAATCTGGTGACATTGAGCCTGTGCTATATAATAGTGGCATGGTGCTGTACTGCATACTGGTGACATTGAGCCTGTGCTATATAATAGTGTCATGGTGCTGTACTGCATACTGGTGACATTGAGGCTGTGCTATATAATAGTGGCATCGTGCTGTACTGCATACTGGTGACTTTGAGCCTGTGCTATATAATAGTGGCATGGTGCTGTACTGCATACTGGTGACACTGAGGCTGTGCTATATAATAGTGGCATGGTGCTGTACTGCATACTGGTGATATTGAGGTTGTGCTATATAATAGTGGCATGGTGCTGTACTACATACTGGTGACACTGAGGCTGTGCTATATAACAGTGGCATGGTGCTGTACTACATACTGGTGACATTGATGCTGTGCTATATAACAGTGGCATGGTGCTGTACTACATACTGGTGACATAGAGGCTGTGCTATGTAATAGTGGCATGGTGCTGTACTGCATACTGGTGACATTGAGGCTGTGCTATATAATAGCGGCATGGTGCTGTAATGCATACTGGTGACATTGAGGCTGTTGGCATGGTGCTGTACTACATACTGGTGACATTGAGGCTGTGCTATATAACAGTGGTATGGTGCTGTACTGCATACTGGTGACACTGAGGCTGTGCTATGTAATAGTGGCATGGTGCTGTACTACATACTGGTGACATTGAGGCTGTGCTATGTAATAGTGGCATGGTGCTGTACTGCATACTGGTGACATTGAGGCTGTGCTATATAATAGCGGCATGGTGCTGTACTGCATACTGGTGACATTGAGGCTGTGCTATATAATAGCGGCATGGTGCTGTACTACATACTGGTGACATTGAGGCTGTGCTATATAATAGCGGCATGGTGCTGTACTACATACTGGTGGCACTGAGGCTGAGCTATATAATAGTGGCATGGTGCTGTACTGCATACTGGTGACATTGAGGCTGTGCTATATAATAGTGGCATGTTGCTGTACTGCATACTGGTGACATTGAGGCTGTGCTATATAATAGTGACATGGTGCTGTACTACATACTGGTGACATTGAGGCTGTGCCATGTAATAGTGGCATGGTGCTGTACTGCATACTGGTGACATTGAGGCAGTGCTATATAATAGTGGCATGATGCTGTACTGCATACTGGTGACATTGAGGCTCTGCTATGTAATAGTGGCATGGTGCTGTACTACATACTGGTGACATTGAGGCTGTGCTATGTAATAGTGGCATGGTGCTGTACTGCATACTGGTGACATTGAGGCTGTGCTATATAATAGCGGCATTGTGCTGTACTGCATACTGGTGACATTGAGGCTGTGCTATATAATAGCGGCATGGTGCTGTACTACATACTGGTGACATTGAGGCTGTGCTATATAATAGCGGCATGGTGCTGTACTACATACTGGTGGCACTGAGGCTGAGCTTTATAATAGTGGCATGGTGCTGTACTGCATACTGGTGACATTGAGGCTGTGCTATATAATAGTGGCATGTTGCTGTACTGCATACTGGTGACATTGAGGCTGTGCTATATAATAGTGACATGGTGCTGTACTACATACTGGTGACATTGAGGATGTGCCATGTAATAGTTGCATGGTGCTGTACTGCATACTGATGACATTGAGGCTGTGCTATATAATAGTGGCATGGTGCTGTACTGCATACTGGGGACATTGAGGCTGTGCTATATACTAGTGGCATGGTGCTGTACTGCATACTGATGACATTGAGGCTGTGCTATATAATAGTGGCCTGGTGCTGTACTGCATACTGGTGACATTGAGGCAGTGCTATATAATAGTGGCATGGTGCTGTACTACATACTGGTGACACTGAGGCTGTGCTATATAATAGTGGCATGGTGCTGTACTGCATACTGGTGACATTGAGGCTATTTAATAATGGCATGGTGCTGTACTGCATACTGGAGACACTGAGGCTGTGCTATATACTTTAATAGTGGCATGGTGCTGTACTACATACTGGTGACATTGAGGCTGTGCTATATAACAGTGGCATGGTGCTGTACTGCATACTGTTGACATTGAGGCAGTGCTATATAACAGTGGCATGGTGCTGTACTGCATACTGTTGACATTGACCCTGTGCTATATAATAGCGGCATGGTGCTGTACTGCATACTGGTGACATTGAGGCTGTGCTATATAACAGTGGCATGGTGCTGTACTACATACTGGTGTCATTGAGGCTGTGCTATATAATAGTGGCATGGTCCTGTACTACATACTGGTGACATTGAGGCTGTGCTATGTAATAGTGGCATGGTGCTGTACTACATACTGGTGACATTGATGCTGTGCTATATAACAGTGGCATGGTGCTGTACTACATACTGGTGACATAGAGGCTGTGCTATGTAATAGTGGCATGGTGCTGTACTGCATACTGGTGACATTGAGGCTGTGCTATATAATAGCGGCATGGTGCTGTAATGCATACTGGTGACATTGAGGCTGTTGGCATGGTGCTGTACTACATACTGGTGACATTGAGGCTGTGCTATATAACAGTGGTATGGTGCTGTACTGCATACTGGTGACACTGAGGCTGTGCTATGTAATAGTGGCATGGTGCTGTACTACATACTGGTGACATTGAGGCTGTGCTATGTAATAGTGGCATGGTGCTGTACTGCATACTGGTGACATTGAGGCTGTGCTATATAATAGCGGCATGGTGCTGTACTGCATACTGGTGACATTGAGGCTGTGCTATATAATAGCGGCATGGTGCTGTACTACATACTGGTGACATTGAGGCTGTGCTATATAATAGCGGCATGGTGCTGTACTACATACTGGTGGCACTGAGGCTGAGCTATATAATAGTGGCATGGTGCTGTACTGCATACTGGTGACATTGAGGCTGTGCTATATAATAGTGGCATGTTGCTGTACTGCATACTGGTGACATTGAGGCTGTGCTATATAATAGTGACATGGTGCTGTACTACATACTGGTGACATTGAGGCTGTGCCATGTAATAGTGGCATGGTGCTGTACTGCATACTGGTGACATTGAGGCAGTGCTATATAATAGTGGCATGATGCTGTACTGCATACTGGTGACATTGAGGCTCTGCTATGTAATAGTGGCATGGTGCTGTACTACATACTGGTGACATTGAGGCTGTGCTATGTAATAGTGGCATGGTGCTGTACTGCATACTGGTGACATTGAGGCTGTGCTATATAATAGCGGCATTGTGCTGTACTGCATACTGGTGACATTGAGGCTGTGCTATATAATAGCGGCATGGTGCTGTACTACATACTGGTGACATTGAGGCTGTGCTATATAATAGCGGCATGGTGCTGTACTACATACTGGTGGCACTGAGGCTGAGCTTTATAATAGTGGCATGGTGCTGTACTGCATACTGGTGACATTGAGGCTGTGCTATATAATAGTGGCATGTTGCTGTACTGCATACTGGTGACATTGAGGCTGTGCTATATAATAGTGACATGGTGCTGTACTACATACTGGTGACATTGAGGATGTGCCATGTAATAGTTGCATGGTGCTGTACTGCATACTGATGACATTGAGGCTGTGCTATATAATAGTGGCATGGTGCTGTACTGCATACTGGGGACATTGAGGCTGTGCTATATACTAGTGGCATGGTGCTGTACTGCATACTGATGACATTGAGGCTGTGCTATATAATAGTGGCCTGGTGCTGTACTGCATACTGGTGACATTGAGGCAGTGCTATATAATAGTGGCATGGTGCTGTACTACATACTGGTGACACTGAGGCTGTGCTATATAATAGTGGCATGGTGCTGTACTGCATACTGGTGACATTGAGGCTATTTAATAATGGCATGGTGCTGTACTGCATACTGGAGACACTGAGGCTGTGCTATATACTTTAATAGTGGCATGGTGCTGTACTACATACTGGTGACATTGAGGCTGTGCTATATAACAGTGGCATGGTGCTGTACTGCATACTGTTGACATTGAGGCAGTGCTATATAACAGTGGCATGGTGCTGTACTGCATACTGTTGACATTGACCCTGTGCTATATAATAGCGGCATGGTGCTGTACTGCATACTGGTGACATTGAGGCTGTGCTATATAACAGTGGCATGGTGCTGTACTACATACTGGTGTCATTGAGGCTGTGCTATATAATAGTGGCATGGTCCTGTACTACATACTGGTGACATTGAGGCTGTGCTATGTAATAGTGGCATGGTGCTGTACTGCATACTGGTGACATTGAGGCTGTGCTTTATAACAGTGGCATGGTGCTGTACTGCATACTGTTGACATTGAGGCTGTGCTATATATTAGTGGCATGGTGCTGTACTGCATACTGGTGACATTGAGGCTGTGCTATGTAATAATGGTATGGTGCTGTACTACATACTGGTGACATTGAGGCTGTTCTATGTAATAGTGGCATGGTGCTGTACTACATACTGGTGACATTGAGGCTGTGCTATATAATAGTGGCATCGTGCTGTACTGCCTACTGGTGACATTGAGGCTGTGCTATATAATAGTGGCATGGTGCTGTACTACATACTGGTGACACTGAGGCTGTGCTATATAATAGTGGCATGGTGCTGTACTACATACTGGTGACATTGAGGCTGTGCTATATAATAGTGGCATCGTGCTGTACTGCATACTGGTGACATTTAGGCTGTGCTATATATTAGTGGCATGGTGCTGTACTACATACTGGTGACACTGAGGCTGTGCTATATAATAGTGGCATGGTGCTGTATTACATACTGGTGACATTGAGGCTGTGCTATATAATAGTGGCATGGTGCTCTACTGCATACTGGTGGCATTGAGGCTGTGCTATATAATAGTGGCATGGTGCTGTACTGCATACTGGTGGCATTGAGGCTGTGCTATATAATAGTGGCATGGTGCTGTACAGCATACTGGTGACATTGAGGCTGTGCTATATAATAGTGGCCATGTGCTGTACTACATACTGGTGACATTGAGGCTGTGCTATATAATAGTGGCCTGGTGGTGTACTACATACTGGTGACATTGAGGCTGTGCTATATAATAGTGGCCTGGTGCTGTACTACATACTGGTGACATTGAGGCTGTGCTATATAATAGCGGCATGGTGCTGTACTGCATACTGGTGACATTGAGGCTGTGCTATATAATAGCGGCATGGTGCTGTACTGCATACTGGTGACATTGAGGCTGTGCTATATAATAGCGGCATGGTGCTGTACTACATACTGGTGACATTGAGGCTGTGCTATATAATAGCGGCATGGTGCTGTACTGCATACTGGTGACATTGAGGCTGTGCTATATAATAGCGGCATGGTGCTGTACTGCATACTGGTGACATTGAGGCTGTGCTATATAATAGTGGCATGGTGCTGTACTGCATACTGGTGACATTGAGACTCTGCTATATAATAGCGGCATGGTGCTGTACTGCATACTGGTGGCATTGAGGCTGTGCTATATACTGTAATAGTGGCATGGTGCTGTACTGCATACTGGTGGCATTGAGGCTGTGCTATATAATAGTGGCATGGTGCTGTACTGCATACTGGTGACATTGAGGCTGTGCTATATAATAGTGGCCATGTGCTGTACTACATACTGGTGACATTGAGGCTGTGCTATATAATAGTGGCCTGGTGCTGTACTACATACTGGTGACATTGAGCATGTGCTATATAATAGTGGCCTGGTGCTGTACTACATACTGGTGACACTGAGGCTGTGCTATATAATAGTGGTATGGTGATGTACTACATACTGGTGACATTGAGTCTGTGGTATATAATAGTGGTATGGTGCTGTACTACATACTGTGACATTGAGGCTGTTCTATATAATAGTGGCATGGTGCTGTACTGCATACTGGTGACAATGAGGCTGTGCTATATAATAGTGGAATGGTGCTGTACTGCATACTGGTGACATTGAGGCTGTGCTATATAATAGTGGCATGGTGCTGTACTACATACTGGTGACACTGAGGCTGTGCTATATAAAAGTGGCATGGTGCTGTACTGCAATCTGGTGACATTGAGCCTGTGCTATATAATAGTGGCATGGTGCTGTACTGCATACTGGTGACATTGAGCCTGTGCTATATAATAGTGTCATGGTGCTGTACTGCATACTGGTGACATTGAGGCTGTGCTATATAATAGTGGCATCGTGCTGTACTGCATACTGGTGACTTTGAGCCTGTGCTATATAATAGTGGCATGGTGCTGTACTGCATACTGGTGACACTGAGGCTGTGCTATATAATAGTGGCATGGTGCTGTACTGCATACTGGTGATATTGAGGCTGTGCTATATAATAGTGGCATGGTGCTGTACTACATACTGGTGACACTGAGGCTGTGCTATATAACAGTGGCATGGTGCTGTACTACATACTGGTGACATTGATGCTGTGCTATATAACAGTGGCATGGTGCTGTACTACATACTGGTGACATAGAGGCTGTGCTATGTAATAGTGGCATGGTGCTGTACTGCATACTGGTGACATTGAGGCTGTGCTATATAATAGCGGCATGGTGCTGTAATGCATACTGGTGACATTGAGGCTGTTGGCATGGTGCTGTACTACATACTGGTGACATTGAGGCTGTGCTATATAACAGTGGTATGGTGCTGTACTGCATACTGGTGACACTGAGGCTGTGCTATGTAATAGTGGCATGGTGCTGTACTACATACTGGTGACATTGAGGCTGTGCTATGTAATAGTGGCATGGTGCTGTACTGCATACTGGTGACATTGAGGCTGTGCTATATAATAGCGGCATGGTGCTGTACTGCATACTGGTGACATTGAGGCTGTGCTATATAATAGCGGCATGGTGCTGTACTACATACTGGTGACATTGAGGCTGTGCTATATAATAGCGGCATGGTGCTGTACTACATACTGGTGGCACTGAGGCTGAGCTATATAATAGTGGCATGGTGCTGTACTGCATACTGGTGACATTGAGGCTGTGCTATATAATAGTGGCATGTTGCTGTACTGCATACTGGTGACATTGAGGCTGTGCTATATAATAGTGACATGGTGCTGTACTACATACTGGTGACATTGAGGCTGTGCCATGTAATAGTGGCATGGTGCTGTACTGCATACTGGTGACATTGAGGCAGTGCTATATAATAGTGGCATGATGCTGTACTGCATACTGGTGACATTGAGGCTCTGCTATATAATAGTGGCATGGTGCTGTACTACATACTGGTGACATTGAGGCTGTGATATATAATAGTGGCCTGGTGCTGTACTGCATACTGGTGACATTGAGGCTGTGCTATATAATAGTTGCATGGTGCTGTACTGCATACTGATGACATTGAGGCTGTGCTATATAATAGTGGCATGGTGCTGTACTGCATACTGGGGACATTGAGGCTGTGCTATATACTAGTGGCATGGTGCTGTACTGCATACTGATGACATTGAGGCTGTGCTATATAATAGTGGCATGGTGCTGTACTGCATACTGGTGACATTGAGGCAGTGCTATATAATAGTGGCATGGTGCTGTACTACATACTGGTGACACTGAGGCTGTGCTATATAATAGTGGCATGGTGCTGTACTGCATACTGGTGACATTGAGGCTATTTAATAATGGCATGGTGCTGTACTGCATACTGGAGACACTGAGGCTGTGCTATATACTTTAATAGTGGCATGGTGCTGTACTACATACTGGTGACATTGAGGCTGTGCTATATAACAGTGGCATGGTGCTGTACTGCATACTGTTGACATTGAGGCAGTGCTATATAACAGTGGCATGGTGCTGTACTGCATACTGTTGACATTGAGGCTGTGCTATATATTAGCGGCATGGTGCTGTACTGCATACTGGTGACATTGAGGCTGTGCTATATAACAGTGGCATGGTGCTGTACTACATACTGGTGTCATTGAGGCTGTGCTATATAATAGTGGCATGGTGCTGTACTACATACTGGTGACATTGAGGCTGTGCTATGTAATAGTGGCATGGTGCTGTACTGCATACTGGTGACATTGAGGCTGTGCTTTATAACAGTGGCATGGTGCTGTACTGCATACTGTTGACATTGAGGCTGTGCTATATAATAGTGGCATGGTGCTGTACTGCATACTGGTGACATTGAGGCTGTGCTATGTAATAGTGGTATGGTGCTGTACTACATACTGGTGACATTAAGGCTGTGCTATGTAATAGTGGCATGGTGCTGTACTACATACTGGTGACATTGAGGCTGTGCTATATAATAGTGGCATCGTGCTGTACTGCCTACTGGTGACATTGAGGCTGTGCTATATAATAGTGGCATGGTGCTGTACTACATACTGGTGACACTGAGGCTGTGCTATATAAAAGTGGCATGGTGCTGTACTACATACTGGTGACATTGAGGCTGTGCTATATAATAGTGGCATCGTGCTGTACTGCATACTGGTGACATTTAGGCTGTGCTATATATAGTGGCATGGTGCTGTACTACATACTGGTGACACTGAGGCTGTGCTATATAATAGTGGCATGGTGCTGTATTACATACTGGTGACATTGAGGCTGTGCTATATAATAGTGGCATGGTGCTCTACTGCATACTGGTGGCATTGAGGCTGTGCTATATAATAGTGGCATGGTGCTGTACTGCATACTGGTGGCATTGAGGCTGTGCTATATAATAGTGGCATGGTGCTGTACAGCATACTGGTGACATAGAGGCTGTGCTATATAATAGTGGCCATGTGCTGTACTACATACTGGTGACATTGAGGCTGTGCTATATAATAGTGGCCTGGTGGTGTACTACATACTGGTGACATTGAGGCTGTGCTATATAATAGTGGCCTGGTGCTGTACTACATACTGGTGACATTGAGGCTGTGCTATATAATAGCGGCATGGTGCTGTACTGCTACTGGTGACATTGAGGCTGTGCTATATAATAGCGGCATGGTGCTGTACTGCATACTGGTGACATTGAGGCTGTGCTATATAATAGCGGCATGGTGCTGTACTACATACTGGTGACATTGAGGCTGTGCTATATAATAGCGGCATGGTGCTGTACTGCATACTGGTGACATTGAGGCTGTGCTATATAATAGCGGCATGGTGCTGTACTGCATACTGGTGACATTGAGGCTGTGCTATATAATAGTGGCATGGTGCTGTACTGCATACTGGTGACATTGAGACTCTGCTATATAATAGCGGCATGGTGCTGTACTGCATACTGGTGGCATTGAGGCTGTGCTATATACTGTAATAGCGGAATGGTGCTGTACTGCATACTGGTGGCATTGAGGCTGTGCTATATAATAGTGGCATGGTGCTGTACTGCATACTGGTGACATTGAGGCTGTGCTATATAATAGTGGCCATGTGCTGTACTACATACTGGTGACATTGAAGCTGTGCTATATAATAGTGGCCTGGTGCTGTACTACATACTGGTGACATTGAGGCTGTGCTATATAATAGTGGCCTGGTGCTGTACTACATACTGGTGACACTGAGGCTGTGCTATATAATAGTGGTATGGTGATGTACTACATACTGGTGACATTGAGTCTGTGGTATATAATAGTGGTATGGTGCTGTACTACATACTGGTGACATTGAGGCTGTTCTATATAATAGTGGCATGGTGCTGTACTGCATACTGGTGACATTGAGGCTGTGCTATATAATAGTGGAATGGTGCTGTACTGCATACTGGTGATATTGAGGCTGTGCTATATAATAGTGGCACGGTGCTGTACTGCATACTGGTGACACTGAGGCTGTGCTATATAATAGTGGCATGGTGCTGTACTGCATACTGGTGACATTGATGCTGTGCTATACAATAGTGGCCTGGTGCTGTACTGCATACTGGTGACATTGAGGCTGTGCTATGTAATAGTGGTATGGTGCTGTACTGCATACTAGTGACATTGAGGCTCTGCTATATAATAGTGGCATGGTGCTGTACTACATACTGGTGACATTGAGGCTGTGATATATAATATTGGCCTGGTGCTGTACTGCATACTGGTGACATTGAGGCTGTGCTATATAATAGTAGCATGGTGCTGTACTGCATACTGATGACATTGAGGCTGTGCTATATAATAGTGGCATGGTGCTGTACTGCATACTGGTGACATTGAGGCTGTGCTATATAATTGTGGCATGGTGCTGTACTGCATACTGATGACATTGAGGCTGTGCTATATAATAGTGGCATGGTGCTGTACTGCATACTGGTGACATTGAGGCAGTGCTATATAATAGTGGCATGGTGCTGTACTACATACTGGTGACACTGAGGCTGTGCTATATAATAGTGGCATGGTGCTGTACTGCATACTGGTGACATTGAGGCTATATGATAATGGCATGGTGCTGTACTGCATACTGGAGACACTGAGGCTGTGCTATATACTTTAATAGTGGCATGGTGCTGTACTACATACTGGTGACATTGAGGCTGTGCTATATAACAGTGGCATGGTGCTGTACTGCATACTGTTGACATTGAGGCTGTGCTATATAACAGTGGCATGGTGCTGTACTGCATACTGTTGACATTGAGGCTGTGCTATATAATAGCGGCATGGTGCTGTACTGCATACTGGTGACATTGAGGCTGTGCTATATAACAGTGGCATGGTGCTGTACTACATACTGGTGACATTGAGGCTGTGCTATATAATAGCGGCATGGTGCTGTACTGCATACTGTTGACATTGAGGCTGTGCTATATAACAGTGGCATGGTGCTGTACTACATACTGGTGACACTGAGGCTGTGCTTTATAATAGCGGCATGGTGATGTACTGCATACTGGTGACATTGAGGCTGTGCTATATAACAGTGGCATGGTGCTGTACTACATACTGGTGACATTGAGGCTGTGCTATATAATAGCGGCATGGTGCTGTACTGCATACTGTTGACATTGAGGCTGTGCTATATAACAGTGGCATGGTGCTGTACTACATACTGGTGACACTGAGGCTGTGCTTTATAATAGCGGCATGGTGATGTACTGCATACTGGTGACATTGAGGCTGTGCTATATAATAGTGGCATGGTGCTGTACTACATACTGGTGACACTGAGGCTGTGCTATATAACAGTGGCATGGTGCTGTACTACATACTGGTGACATTGATGCTGTGCTATATAACAGTGGCATGGTGCTGTACTACATACTGGTGACATTGAGGCTGTGCTATATAATAGTGGCATGGTGTTGTACTGCATACTGGTGACATTGATGCTGTGCTATATAATAGTGGCATGGTGCTGTACTGCATACTGGTGACATTGATGCTGTGCTATATAACAGTGGCATGGTGCTGTACTACATACTGGTGACATTGAGCTGTGCTATATAATAGTGGCATGGTGCTGTACTACATACTGGTGACATTGAGGCTGTGCTATATAACAGTGGCATGGTGCTGTACTGCATACTGGTGACATTGAGGCTGTGCTATATAATAGCGGCATGGTGCTGTACTGCATACTGGTGACATTGAGGCTGTGCTATATAATAGTGGCATGGTGCTGTACTACATACTGGTGACACTGAGGCTGTGCTATATAATAGTGGCATGGTGCTGTACTACATACTGGTGACATTGGGGCTTTGCTATATAATAGCGGCATGGTGCTGTACAGCATACTGGTGACATTGAGGCTGTGCTATATAACAGTGGCATGGTGCTGTACTACATTCTGGTGACACTGAGGCTGTGCTATATAATAGTGGCATGGTGCTGTACTACATACTGGTGACATTGAGGCTGTGCTATATAATAGTGGTATGGTGCTGTACTGCATACTGGTGGCATTTAGGCTCTGCTATATAATAGCGGCATGGTGCTGTACTGCATACTGGTGACATTGAGGCTGTGCTATATAATAGTGGCATGGTGCTCTACTGCATACTGGTGGCATTGAGGCTGTGCTATATAATAGTGGCATGGTGCTGTACTGCATACTGGTGACATTGAGGCTGTGCTATATAATAGTGGCATGGTGCTGTACTGCATACTGGTGACATTGAGGCTGTGCTATATACTGTAATAGTGGTATGGTGCTGTACTGCATACTGGTGTCATTGAGGCTGTGCTATATAATAGCGGCATGGTATTGTACTGCATACTGGTGACACTGAGGCTGTGCTATATAATAGTGGCATGGTGCTGTACTGCATACTGGTGACATTGAGGCTGTGCTATATAATAGCGGCATGGTATTGTACTGCATACTGGTGACACTGAGGCCGTGCTATATAATAGTGGCATGGTGCTGTACTGCATACTGGTGTCATTGAGGCTGTGCTATATAATAGTGGCATGGTGCTGTACTACATACTGGTGACATTGAGGCTGTGCTATATAATAGTGGCATGGTGCTGTACTACATACTGGTGACATTGAGGCTGTGCTATATAATAGTGGTATGGTGCTGTACTGCATACTGGTGACATTGAGGCTGTGCTATATAATAAGGGCATGGTGCTGTACTACATACTGGTGACACTGAGGCTGTGCTATATAATAGTGGCATGGTGCTGTACTACATACTGGTGACACTGAGGCTGTGCTATATAATAGTGGCATGGTGCTGTACTGCATACTGGTGACACTGAGGCTGTGCTATATAATAGTGGCATGGTGCTGTACTGCATACTGGTGATATTGAGGCTGTGCTATATAATAGTGTCATGGTGCTGTACTACATACTGGTGACATTGAGGCTGTGCTATATAATAGTGGCCTGGTGCTGTACTACATACTGGTGACATTGAGGCTGTGCTATATAATAGCGGCATGATGCTGTACTGCATACTGGTGACACTGAGGCTGTGCTATATAATAGTGGCATGGTGCTGTACTGCATACTGGTAACACTGAGGCTGTGCTATATAATAGCGGCATGGTGCTGTACTGCATACTGGTGACATTGAGGCTGTGCTATATAATAGTGGCATGGTGCTGTACTGCATACTGGTGACATTGCGGCTGTGCTATATAATAATGGCATGGTGCTGTACTGCATACTGGTGACATTGAGCCTGTGCTATATAATAGTGGCATGGTGCTGTACTGCATACTGGTGACATTGAGGCTGTGCTATATAATAATGGCATGGTGCTGTACTGCATACTGGTGACATTGAGGCTGTGCTATATAATAGTGGCATGGTGCTGTACTGCATACTGGTGACATTGAGGCCAGCAACACAAGTTGCAACCTAGTGCTGCCCGAGTCCAGTCGTGATCAATCAGTGCTCTGGGCCCAAGTTTTGGAGCTGAAAAAAAATAAAAATAAATTGTCTTTTTTTTTGTCTAATATTGCACATGTGTGAATTTTGTAACCGTACCTTGGCTACACTATTGGTGCTTGTGACACTGCTTCAAGACCACAGAAAATATGGAGGGCTGTCACATGACAGGAGAGCAAGGCCAAACACCACATGTTGTAGCTGCCACCAGCAGTGCAAGGCCGTCAACTTCCTCATCCTCTATGGAGGCCCATGCCCCAGGGCTTAAGTCACGCCATCGATATAGTAAAGCTACTTGTACTGAAGTAAAAAAAAAAAATTTAAAGGAAATTTGCCTTTAGATAAACAAAAAATTGGCAATATGCCCTTCACTACACGAAGTGGCAAGGAAAGGATAAGGCCTCGGTCTTTCTTTAGGAAGACTGCTGATTATGATAGCCCTTCGGAAAAAAAAACTATGTGCCCTGAGAAATCGAAATCACAAATCCCAGAGGAGAGTGCAAGTGTGTCCACGGTTGCCATGTGTGAGCCAGACCTAAATACTAGTGTACTGGAGGATCTTACAAGTTCCAACATTTGTGTGCCCTAAGTGAAAGGGGGGAAGGGCAGTCAACATCTTGCAGACGTAGTAATTGAGGACGCTTCTGTGTAATTGCAAATGGAGGAGGAGGATATTTTGGTAGTTGAAGGCGCTAAGAATGATGAGGATGTTGATGATGAAGATGTTGATGATGAGGATGTTGATGCCGAGAATGTCCTTTGTGTAAGTAAGGCAACAGCTGTTGCCCATGGATTGAAAAAGCCAAAGGCCATTGTTGTCATGCCGGGGCAAAAGACAAAAAAAATCCACTTTTCACATGTGCAATTATTTCCACCCCAATCCGGAAAACAGTTGTCAAGCCATATGTAACCGTTGCCTAGCAAGAGTGAGTAGAGGGAGGGACCTAAACCACCTAGGAACCTCCTCCTTGTTACATCACTTGGAGCGCATTCATCAAATATCAAACTGTACGTCGCCAAGTTCCAAAACTCAAAACGTAACAAGTCCAGTGTCACCTACCTGCACCCTCTCTGTGAGATCCAAGCACCTTCAAACTCCAACACCAACACCTGCATCATCAACATCCTCATTCGTCATCAGGAGTAGTCCTTCTGCATCCAGTGTTGGTATTCAAAGCATGATTGACTCCTCTCCTATCCGTGATTCCTCAGAAGGATCCTTGATGACTACACCTGTTGCTGCTGCTGTTGCTGTGAGTGGATCTTCATCCCAGAAGGGGACCAGGAGGAAGACTACTTGTAGCGTATCCTCCAAAAAAAATGAACTGTTAAACAATCGTTTGCAAGGGCAAACAAGTATGACAGCAATCACCCATTTGCACAGCAGATGACTGACGCCATAACAGCTATGCTGGTATTAGATGTGCATCCAGTATCCGCCATTACTGCAGTGGGTTTTCAACAGTTAATTAAGGTCCTGTGTCCTCGCTACCAGATCCTTTCTAGATTCCACTTCGCTAGAACAGCAATTCCAAGTCTGTACAAGGACATTAAAAAAACCTTATTAATGTCCTCAGAAATGCCGTTATACCCACTGTCCACTTGACCACTGATATATGGACAAGTGGGACAAGGCAAACTAAGGATTACATGACTGTGACAGCCCACTGGGTAGGTGTATTGCCTACAACAGCAACAGCAGCAGCAGCAGCAGCAAAATCTACCAAAACACAAGCAGATACAGAGGCAGGCTACTCTTTGTATAACTGGTTTCACTAAGAGGCATACCGCTGAGAACCTTTTAGAAAAACTCAGGGAAATCATTGCTAAATGGCTTACCCCACTGGGACTCTCCTCGAGATTTGTGATTTCGGACAATGCCACCAATATTGTGAGAGCATTACATGTGGGCGAATTCTAACATGTCCCATGTTTTGCTCACACAATTAATTTGGTGGTGCAACATTTTTTTTAAAAATGACAGGGTCGTGCAGGAGATGCTCTCCGTGGCCCGCAAAATATCCGTACATTTTAGACATTCGGCAAGCGCTTGTCAAAGATTGCATGACCAGCAGGTACTGTTAAATTTGCCATGCCATCAGCTGAAGCAAGAGGTAGTAACTCAGTGGAATTCTACCATCTATATGTTTCAGTGGATGGAGGAATGGCAAAAGGCCATCCAGGGCTATACAACGGCCTATGACATAGGCCGTGGAGGGGGAATGCACCTTACTCAAGCACAGTGGAGAATAATTTCCGTGTTGTGCAAGGTTCTCAAACCCTTTGAACTTGCCACACGTGAAGTTAGTTCAGACACTGCCAGCTTGAGTCAGGTCATTCCCCTCATCAGACTTTTGCAAAAACAGCTGGAGAAACTGAAGGAGGAGGTGAAATGGAGCGATTGCGCAAAGTGTGTTGGACTGGTGGATCAAGCCCTTGATTCACTTCACCAGGATCCAAGAGTCATCAATCTACTGAAATCTGAAAAATATATTTTGGCGACCTTCTGGATCCTAGGTTTAAGTCCTACCTTGTGAGTTTTTTTTCCAACAGACCGAAATCTAAAACTGTGCAAAGAGATGTTGGTAAAAAAATTGTCAGCTGCAGCCGCACGTAAAACACCATCATCTCCTCCTTCAGTTTCTGCAGCTGCCAGGAAAATACTCAATTTTCCTTGCAGAATGCCTACTGGTCATGCAGATCGTTCACCAAAAAATGACATCTGGTCGGGCCTGAGAGAACTGCCTACTAGTGACATGTCTTCTACCGTGACTATGTGTGAAACGGTCTCCATTCACAGAATGGTGGAGGACTATTTCAGAGATAACATCCTAATAGGCATGGCAGACAGTCCCTTTCAGTACTGGCAGGAAAAAGAGGCAATTTGGAGTCCCATACACAAACTGGCTTTGCATTACTTAAGTTGCCCACCCTCCAGTGTGTACTCCGAAAGAGTTTTCACTGTAGCTGGCAACCTTGTCAGTGATCGGCATAAAAGGTTACTTCCTCAGTGCCACTTACATATTTGCCCGACACCATTTTATTCCCCACAGTAAGGCTTCTAATGACTTTAAAATTACCTGCTCGTTGCCATGGGGTTTCATGCTCGTTGCCATGGAGGTTTATGCTCGTTGCCAGGGGTTACATGCTCATTGTCAGGGGGTTTCATTCCTGTTGTCAGGGGATTTATGCTCATTACCAGGGGTTTCATGCTCGTTGCCAGGGGGTTTATGCTCGTTGCCTGGGGTTACATGCTCGTTGCCATGGGGTTACATGCTCGTTGCCAAGGGGTTACATGCTCGTTGCCAGGGGATTTCATGCTTGTTGTCAGGGGATTTATGCTCGTTGCCGGCACTTCCAGGAACGCTGTGTGCATTGCACTCTGCTAACAGACACTAGAGGTCCAGTAGGACCTCTAGCATCTGTCCCCTCCTTGGCGGCGGCCATCTTTGGATGGCCGTTTTCAGCAGAGTCCATGCGGACGGCTAGTCCGCATGGAATCTGCTGAAAATGGACATCCAAAAATGGCCGCCGCCAAGGAGGAGACATACACTAGAGGTCCAGTAAGGATTTCAAGCATTTGTTTCCTCTTTGGCGGTGGCCATTTTTGGATGGCTGTTTTCTGAATCTGCAGCTCCCAAGCCACCGCGAGCAAGCTTTTTTCACCCCCCACTATCCGGCACCCGGTGCACGTGCACCTCTAGCCCCCCCCCTAGTTGCAGCCCTGTGTACTGTATAATGGTGGCAAGGTGCTGTCATTATTAATGCCATGGTGCTGTAGTGTATACTGTTGGCATGTATGCTATTTATGGGACTGTGCTATGGGGTTGCATAATATACTGGTTGCCTGGAGCTGTACTGTATACTGGTGGCATCAGGCTGTAGTACATACTGGTGACACAGCTCTGTGCTATATACTGGTGGCATGGTGCTGTACCACATGCTTGTGACTGTGTGCTGTATTATATACTAGTGGCATGATACTTTACTACCTGTTGATGACAGTGCTGTACTGTATATTGGTGGCATGCGTTTGGTGGCATGGCTCTGTCCTTTATACTGATGGCATATTGCTGTACTGTATACTTGTGGCATGGAGCTCTACAGTGTGCTGGTGACATAGTACTTTACTATATACTGGTGGCATGGGATTGTACTATATACTGGTGGCATGGGATTGTACTATATACTGGTGGCTGGGGCTGTACTACATAGTGATGGCATTGAGGATGTACTGCTGTATATACTGGTGACATATGGCTGTACTACATTCTGGATGACAGTGCTGTACTGTATATTAGTGACATAATGCCCCGCACCCTACACAGGGACCCGCTATCGCAGAGGAAATTCTACCCATTCTGCCCACTTTACTAGGAAGTGGGAAGAATGCGGGAGAAGTGCCTACCCTTCTGGGGGTGCGGGGGTTACCCAGAAAATCGGGAGCCTCCCATGAAAACCTGGACGGTAGGCATGTATGGGCTGTACTACATACTGGTAACTAAGTTATACTGCATACTGTGGCATGGGGCTGTACTATATACTAGTGGCAAGGTGCTGTACTACATACTGGTGATTGTTACGGTCTCCTATGACTCAGGACCTCATTTAGAGGCGGTCGCACGGAGCGATTGGACGTAGCGAGCGATGTTTTTTTCAACTGTGCATGCGTATACATGGCAGTGCACGTGCGCAAGCCTGTATTTCCGACCGCAATCCTCTTGCTCGTTAGTCACTACGAGGTCGTAGCTGTGATTGACATTTCGTGCCATTTGTGGGTGGTTACAGGGGAAGGTGCTTGTGAACGGGGGTGTGGTGGTGCGCACGCAGGCATAGCTGACCTTAAAAAGGGCGTTTTAAGGGCGTGCATATATTACTGAGCGAGTCATCACACACGTCATCTCGTTGCAATAACGATGCTACTGCTCGTAGTGCTAAAGGTAGCCCAGGGTCTACCTTAAGCATATTGCGAGTGCAGGCGATGGTTTCTGCCTCAATCGATGTCTGTAGGCAATTAACACTGTAACAGGTGTTAATCGTGCTGACGTAGGTTGCCGCCTGCGACCGACTCTGAATTAGGCCGTAGAGATAGGAGGTGTGCTTTCATTGTTGTGGGTGTTTCCAAGCTTACGATGTGCGTTGCGATTGAGCGCTCGTTTTGCATATTCTCAATCACTTTGGGTGCGACTGATCGCTCCCGAGCGACCGCCTCTGAATGAGGGCCTCAATGTGTAAGACCTCTAGAATCACTCAGGCGAGGTCTTCACCAATAACAGCTACCCGCTGTTCCCTTAAAACTGGACACGTTCACTGGTACTTAGGTGGCCGTCTGGACTTCACTTGAGTTAGTAGAGGCTTACACGATTAACCTAGGGCCACTAGATGTTAAGTGAATGATTGAGGACTGGAATGGTGATGTAATCTTGATGAAAACTACTAGGTAAAACTTGGGTAGTTGGGAAGCGGCTAGGACAGCCGAGAGGTGGCCTTGAGGTCCGAGGTGCAGCTATGACTGCCGGAATGTAGCTTTGAGAGCCGATATGAAAACTTGATGAGAGGTGGCTTTGAGAGTTGAGGTGCGGCTAATGAGCCGGTAGTTGCATAGATTGTGGTGCGACCTTGTGGGCCGAGGTGTAGCTTTGACAGCCAGGATGCGGCTTTGAGAGCCGAGGTGATAACAGGCTGAGGTGTGGCCTTGCAGGCCGAGGTGCGGCTGGAGAGCCAAGGTGGTAACAGGCTGAGGTACTGCCTTGAGAGCCGAGGTGGTAACAGGCTGAGGTGCGGCCTTGTGGGCCGAGGTGCGGCTGGTTAGCTGGGATGCAGCTTGAGAGCTAAGCTGGTAACAGGCTGAGGTTGCATTGACCCAGATAACCCATTCACACTGCACCCCGAGCCATGTTGAACCGTGTTCAACCCTGCTCGTCACCCAGATTGAAATTCCGGTTTCCTCGACCGAGGTTATTTCAATTGGGCCCTTTCACATTGCACAATAACATGAGTTTCTGCGCGTTCACATGAAGTAACCTGGGTTATTACTGGCAGTATGAAAGGGGTATAAGTAAAATGGGTCTATACTACATACTGGTTATTTACTATATACAAGTAGCATGGTGCTGTACTACTGTTTGAACCTGTGGGAGGGGCCGCATTATTAAGGACACTGCGGCCCAGAAGTGGTCAGCATGTTTACATGCTGTGCAGCCCTCTGTGCATTGCATGTCGTTTTGTGTAGTTGATTGTGGGAATCATGGGAGTGAGCAAGGTGAGTCAATCAAACCCCTTAATAGGTGATAGTCTGACCTTTCTTGTCATATGTCTGTAGCTCCAGGACTTTTGCTGTGTCCTAATCTTCAGACTGCTCTTGTTCCTTGACTGTCATTTGAATTACCTTGGCCTCACAGGCCATTGCATGTTTATTGGATCTCCTGTCTGTCACCATTCATCTCTGCAAGTGAAAATAGTTTCTCTCATTTACAACCACAGACCACTGCATATTTATCAGATCCCCTGTCAGCTACTATTCATCTCTGCAAGTGAAAACAATTACTCTCATCTACAACCGTGGACCACTGCATGTTTACCAGATTTCCTGTAAGCTACCATTTATCTCTGCAAGTTAAAACAAATTATCTCATCTATAACCACAGACTATTGCATGTTTCCCAGATCTCCTGTCTGCTAACAATCATCCTTGCAAGTGAAAACAGGTTCCTTCATCTTCAATCATAGACCTCTATAAGTTTTACTAGATATTATTGTCAATTACCACTCACCACAGCAAGTGCTACAGTTTGCCTGGTTCCCTAATACATTCTCTGCATATTAAATGGATTCCATTGGACTGTCTCACCTCCCTGCCACTGACTCCTGGGGGTGTATTTACTAAAGTGCAGGTTTATAGAAGGGGAGGTGTTGTCCATAGCAACCAATCAGATTCTAGCTATTATCTTCTAAAAAGTGCTAGACAACTGATAAGAAAAATCTGGTTGGTTGCTGTGGGCAACACCTCCACTTCTATAAACCCGCACTTTAGTAAATATACTCCCTGCTATTTAATTGAACCTGTTACAACCTTATTGAATCTCTCCCTGTACTGCAAACTGGTGAGTCACTGTTTCCCTACATCATTTCTATGCTGGTTGTGTCCCGTTCATAAAAAATAATAGAACCTTTTCTAACAGGATTGCAGTTCTGACATGCTCACTCAGGGGCCTATTCATATTGGGGAAAAATAATTGCTGTAGTTAATTTGGGGGTACATATTATAAATGTGTACTAGTATATTTTGGGGTTAATAAAGTGCATTTTAAAAATCTTTAGAAAAAAAACTGCTGCAGCCCCCTGCAATCCTAAAAACACCTGTCCCATCCATAAAGCACCCCAAAATGGTATACAGTCAAAATGCTGATGGCTAGGAAGACGTCTGGCTAAATCCTGGCATCTAAATACCGAAGCGGGACTAAAGACGGGCTTCGAAATCCCGACGCCCGTCTACATCCCAACTCCGGAATCTAGACAGACAGCTTCCCGGACGAAGGTAAGCCGGGCAGTGTTAGCGCTTAGCCGCAGGGGGACAAGGGGGTTAGGTTTAAGGACCCCCGGGGGAACTTAGTGTTAGGTACCACACTGGGAGGGTTAGGTTTAGGGTGCGGGAAGGGGGTGTTTAAGTTTAGGCATCCCCTGTGGGAAGGTTAGGGCTAGGCACTACCTGGGGGAGGTTTGGGTTAGGCACCACTAAGGGAGGGTTGGGGGTTAAGAGTGGAGGGTTGGGGTACTTACCAGCCCCAGATCTTCAGCATTCGGGCTTGCAGCACTGGGATTTAGTCAGACGGCTTCCCGGTGGTCGGCATTTCATACCCTACCCCTCAAAAATACTTGTCCCAGGGGCCTATTCATCATTGAAGGCCGTATGGCCTCCGATGATTAAGCATTGAACTCGCTGCGAGGGATAGATTACACCGGAGCAATTCACCATAGCTCCGATGAGGGAACAACTGCTCCGAAAAGCAACTGTTCCCTCGATTAGTACCGCAGCTACAGATGTAGCTGTATTACTTAGCTTCTCCCCGTCGGCCCGGCTACGCATGCGTGACCCGAGGTCACCGATGTGCACAGCCGCAACGGAGTCTGGGCCTGATTCAGACCCGGTCGCAAGTGCTGAGCGCTCGCAACCGGGTCGATGGTGGCCCACAGCGCATGCGCACGACGGAGCTGGCTCCATTGTGCGCATGCGCGAGACCCGGCTAGCGACGGGCATTCCGTTGCTCCTGGTTTCGCAAAAAAAGGGGGCGAGTTGTCGATGTTGAGTTATAGCTCACCCCCTTTGGTGGGCGGGCCAGGGGGGTGGCTGCCCAAACGGAGGCGTTCCCATGTGAACGCCTGCCGTTTGGGGGCGGCCCCACTGACATCACAAGTGATGTCAGTGGAGAGATTCCGACTCTGTTAGAGCCGAAATCTCTCTGGGGCTTGCGGCCACGAGACCCTACCACAAGGGTCTCGTCGCAAGCCCCATGGTCGTGATGGTCTTGACCATCGCGACCATCAACCTGGCTGCTTGCTATAGCTGTGGGTGGACAGCTATGCGAGCGGCCAGGAGGCCGCACAAAAAAAAAAAAAAAACGCCCTGATTCAGGGCGGGCGCTCTTTCTGAGCGTCCGGCTCTGAATCAGGACTTCTGTGAGAAGGCGGCGGAGGGATCCATAGGAAGGAGCGGGGTTACGAGAGCAAGTGCCGTCTGAGTTTTCGGAGTTTGCTGAATATCAGGGGGGTCTGATGATGAATGGCCTGGTAACACAAACATGAAGAAACTAGTGTTTCCGCATGGTTACCGGGCCATTTATAGTTTGATGAATAGGCCCCTGAGACTGCTTAAATAATGTTATGTTTCATGCATTCTGTGATCTGATTTTGACATGGTTCATAGCATTTATATAGCATTTATATACTGGGGACTCTGGGCTATACTGTATACTATGGCATGGGGCTGTGCATACTGGTAACTCTGTGGTGTACTGTATACTGTGGCATTGGATTGTACTGTACACTGGTAACTCTGAGGTGTACTATATACTGTGGCATGGCGCTGTGCTAAATACTGGTAACTCTGAGGTGTACTAAATGCTGTGGCATGGGACTGTACTATATATTGGTGACTCTAAGGTGTATTTAATAGAGCAGGAAGTCCAGTACTGACATCACTAGTGATGTCAGTAAGTCCGCCATCAAATGCCAGGCGTTCCTAAGGGAACGCCTGCGTTTGTACAGCCCCCCCCCCCCTAACCGCCTACAAAACTGGCGGGTCACTCACCATGGACAGCCACCCCGTCTCGTAGTGAGTCCCGTAGCGACTGAACTTCAGTCGCTCGGCGGGGCTCGCGCACGCCGAAATGCGGCGCATGCGCAGCTCAGAAACATCGAGCTGCTTGTGAGCGCACAGCGCTCCCGAGCGGCTCTGAATCAGGCCCTAAGTGTGCAAGTGTGTGCGTGAGGCTCCAAGTGTACTCGATGATACCGATGGTTTTGCAGTCTTGCAAAGTAGTACTGATGTGCTTAAGGTAAAGCGGGCGTCCTTATGTTAGGCTGCAACAGCATTGCGATAGCAGACATTAGCATATCTTCGCAATGAGACTGTGTGCGTAATCGCAATAGCGATCCTTGCTGAATCAGGGCGGGAGTCCATACTTCGTAGAAGAGGCAGTGCATGACCCTCCCTAGTCGATCTGGCCATATGCAAAATATTCCCTTTTACTGAATACATAAGAACAACTCTTATTAACTTTATAGCCATGGCAGTGTTTACAGACACAGTATATTGTTTTCTAAGAAAATTCCTGCCTCTTATCTGAGTGACTCACGGACTATAGCCTGAGTGGTCGCTGCTTGCCTTAGTCAAAGCTCTTACCCACTCCAAATACTTTCTTCCTATAAATGTATTCTGTTCAGTGGGAGGCTGGCAATTGTTTCCCTCAGTCGAGTGCTATAAAGGATTAATGTTCCTCATTATCAGGCAGATATCTCTGCATTAGACATCCATGGAAGTTTCTCACCCCGCCTGCGTGCCATTTGTGCCGATAGACTCTGCCGTCAGTATGTTTTCCCAGTCTGTGAAATAAAGTAATCATTTCTTTTTGCTTTCTATGATAATTACTCCCGAGAACTGCGCACAGTGGCAGCGGTTTTGCATAATTGAAGTAAATGTATTTTTTTCACTGTAGCAAAAGTAATCTTTTCCCCTCAGTCGGTGTCATTTAACAAACAGACAAATGTCTTCACGATCCATTTCAGGCTGTGTGAGGGCAGGGTTACAGCGCACGGAAAATATGTTTCTGTTTAGTTATTAATCAGCTTTTTATTGAATTTTAAGAACCTTGCCGCACTGCGAAGTCTCATAGCCAGAAACCCTATTTTATTAATTTCCATCTCTCAGTAATCGTAGTGGTATTTACTCATGAATAATGAAATCATTGGAGAGAGCACATTTTCGTTCCTTAGAATATGAGATTTTACAGACACATGTATATAGGTCATGGTGCATTGTTGGGCACCTAGCATCAATGAACAAGGCTGAGGAAAAGTTCACTTAAACTTTTGCAGTGGGACAGGGCAAGAGCCGTGACTGTGCATTGGGCGAGTTGGGCCCAATCACCAAGAGACATATGGGCCGCTGGAGAAAGGAGGCGTGGCCAAGAATGAGGGTTTGTGGCCACATAATGTTGTGGCCTCTCTGCCCACCTCTCTCCATGCCAGTCTCTTTACCAACCTATGCCAATCTTTACATTCTCTAGCAGTGTCTCTCGCCTTTCCCGGTCTATGGGCCTGATTCAGAGCCGGACGCTATTTGCGCTCGCTCGTTCAGAAAAAAGGGGTGGCTATTCAAATGAACCGTTCGCTCTTTGCGGTCTGTTCACGCCTCTATGTCTGAACGAGCGAAGAAAACTTGCGGTCATTTTTTGGGTAACTACGCCCCCTGGCCGCTCGCATCCTACGTCATGTCCACTATTTATTAGATGAATCGAGTACATTGACCAGCGTATGAACTGCTCGCTATTCTTGTGGTTGGTTTTTCCTACCACAATCTTGCGAGCAGTTCTGACTATAAAATAGCCCAGTGACGTGGTCAATAACGCCGCTGTATTAATTATGCACACCCATAAAACGCCCGTTTTGACCTTTAAGCACGCCTGCGTTCTGATCTCCACAACTCTAACAAATGTTAATCCTATTTATTTTTTTAAGTTACTTTTCTCCATATTAGTAGACCTGAACACTCACATTTTCCAAACAGGATCACGCATATGGCTTGGCAATGTGGCAGGTTAACCATTACCACTTAGGCTAGGATCGCTGGGACAGCTCAGTGATAAATTTTGTATATTACATATTGCGGTGATACTAATTGATTTCTTATTACCATAATAAGCAGCGTTAAAAATATATATTTTTTTATATTGCTACTATGGAGCTGTTTATCATAAACAAGACCTCTGTTGCTTTTAATAGAAATAAAATGTTTCACGCTCCTGGCCATTTTCATAATGCTAGTTTAGACTAGCCTTATCAAAATGATGTTGCTATAAATAATCAGAATGTTTTCTTTATGCTGTTTCTGTTTTTGCAAAACTAAGGATCCAAAATACTATGCACAGTATACAGTATATAGGAAACTCTGTAGAGACTCAGGACCTGATTCATTAAGGATCGCTACTGCTAAAGCGTCCGCAGACAGCCGATTGCTGCCCATCATTGCTATACAGATTGGTGGCAGCGCCTTCACCCACCTCTCACACCAATGTCACTGTGTGCCCTGTGCACAGACTGCTATGTAACCTCTCCTATTCACCCACCACTCACACCTATGTCACAGTGTGCCCTGTGCACAGACTGCTATGTAACCTCTCCTATTCACCCACCTCTCACACCAATGTCACCGTGTGCCCTGTGCACAGACTGCTATGTAACCTCTCCTATTCACCCACCTCACATCAATGTCACTGTGTGCCCTGTGCACAGACTGCTATGTAACCTCTCCTATTCACCCACCACTCACACCCATGTTACTGTGTGCCCTGTGCACAGACTTCTATGTAACCTCTCCTATTCACCCACCACTCACACCCATGTTACTGTGTGCCCTGTGCACAGACTGCTATGTAACCTCTCCTATTCACCCACCACTCACACCCATGTCACTGTGTGCCCTGTGCACAGACTGCTATGTAACCTATCCTATTCACCCGCCACTCACACCCATGTCACTGTGTGCCCTGTGCACAGACTGCTATGTAACCTCTCCTATTCACCCACCACTCACACCAATGTCACTGTGTGCCCTGTGCACAGACTGCTATGTAACCTCTCCTATTCACCCACCACTCACACCAATGTCACTGCGTGCCCTGTGCACAGACTGCTATGTAACCTCTCCTATTCACCCACCTCACATCAATGTCACTGTGTGCCCTGTGCACAGACTGCTATGTAACCTCTCCTATTCAGCCACCACTCACACCAATGTCACTGTGTGCCCTGTGCACAGACTTCTATGTAACCTCTCCTATTCACCCACCACTCACACCAATGTCACTGTGTGCCCTGTGCACAGACTGCTATGTAACCACACCTATTCACCCACCACTCACACCAATGTCACTGTGTGCTCTGTGCACAGACTGCTATGTAACCTCTCCTATTCACCCACCTCTCACACCAATGTCACTGTGTGCCATGTGCACAGACTGCTATGTAACCTCTCCTATTCACCCACCACTCACACCAATGTCACTGTGTGCCCTGTGCACAGACTGCTATGTAACCTCTCCTATTCACCCACCTCTCACACCAATGTCACTGTGTGCCCTGTGCACAGACTGCTATGTAACCTCTCCTATTCACCCACCACTCACACCAATGTCACTGTGTGCCCTGTGCACAGACTGCTATGTAACCTCTCCTGTTCACCCACCTCTCACACCTATGTCACTGTGTGCCCTGTGCACAGACTGCTATGTAACCTCTCCTGTTCACCCACCACTCACACCAATGTCACTGTGTGCCCTGTGCACAGACTGCTTTTGTAACCTATCCTATTCACCCACCACTCACACCTATGTCACTGTGTGCCCTGTGCACAGACTGCTATGTAACCTCTCCTATTCACCCACCTCTCACACCAATGTCACTGTGTGCCCTGTGCACAGACTGCTATGTAACCTCTCCTATTCACCCACCTCTCACACCAATGTCACTGTGTGCCCTGTGCACAGACTGCTATGTAGCCTATCCTATTCACCCACCTCTCACACCAATGTCACTGTGTGCCCTGTGCACAGACTGCTATGTAACCTCTCCTATTCACCCACCTCTCACACCAATGTCACTGTGTGCCCTGTGCACAGACTGCTATGTAGCCTATCCTATTCATGTGACCGCATGCCAAAAGCCCCTTTCCCCCCACCCCTTACCAGCTGTGCACTGCGGAATATGTGTGCACTATATAAATAACTGGTAATTAATAAATAAAAAAATGGTTCCCTTTCAATGGCCATCCTTACTACCCAGTAAACTTGAGTTACCTTGCCTGCCGAGACATCTGATTGGCCTCTGTGCTAGAGACGGGTATTGCCAAGCAATCTGATTGGTAAATTGTGGCCTGATTAGATTGTGCATGACGAGGGGGGTGTTTCTCCACCTTCATGGCTGGTTTAGGCTCTCGTTGGATTCCCCAGAGAAGCACAGGTCCGAGTATTTAGTACCCTTTTCCTGACCCTCTCGGTGCCCCTGTGAGTAACCCTCTGGTCACTGCCACGAGAAGGGGAGATGTAGGATTCCATATTGTCCACATAGATGCTTCTAATTCGGACCTGTTTTATTTTGATAGACCGTTCAGTGACTCAGAACCAGGGAATGATACAATCCAATGCTTTTAGTCAGGCATAGCAACACCATGGATCACACTAAGACGTACCCTTAGGTACAGGCCTGGCACCCTGGAACGCATGTTAGACAATGGAAATCCTATTTTTCAGAGTACTCCTCCTGCTCTTCCTCATACTGCTGTCACGTGTGGGAAATTTGTCTAACCATTTCAGTCTAGGGGAAATGAACATTTGCTGAGGGTTTAAAACTAGGTTTCTATGAATAAAGGGCCTGATTCAGAGCCACTCGTAAGCAGCAGCTCGTTCGCTCCGAGCGATGTTTGGCCAACTGCGCATGCGTACGGATCGAATGCCTGCTAATCTGAGTGACAGAATGAGGCGTATGTGGGTGGTAACAGGGGAAGGTGCTTGAAAACGGGGAGTGGAAATCAGAACGCAGGCGTGCTTAAAGGTCAAAACGGGCGTTTTATGGGTGTGCATAATTAAAACAGCAGCGTCATTGACCACGTCACTGGGTTATATTATAGTCAGAACTGCTCGCAAAATTGTGGTAGCAAAAACCGACCACAAGAATAGCGAGCAGTTCATACCCTGTTCGATGTACTCGATTAATCTAATAAATAGCGGACATGACGTAGGACGCGAGCGGCCAGGGGGCGTATTTTCCCAAAAAAACGACCGCAAGTTTTGTTCGCTCATTCAGACCTAGAGGCGTGAACAGACCGCAAACAGCGAACGGTTCATTTGAATAACCACCCCTATTTTCAGGACGAGCAAGCGCTAATTGCGTCCGGCTCTGAATGAGGGCCAAAGTCTGAAATCTATCAGTGTTTTGCTGGGGAGTTGGGGGATCCTGTCAGATGTTAGTAGATGACATTATTTCCTTAGCGAGAGAAACAAGGAATGCGTTTTCCGTAATCGCCACCAGCACATACAAGCTTGTACCATTCTTTAGGATGGTTATTATCTCGGGCTCAGTCACTTAGCTCACAGTATTCACAATACAGCTCTTTTTTTACTTGGCTGAATCCTTTTCAGAACCCATTGTCTGCTTGCAGCAACTGAGAGTGTATTATTCTTAGTGACGGTGACTTAGGCCCTCATTCAGAGCCGTACGCTCTGAGCAGAGCGCACGCTCTGAATGAGGGCCGGTCTCCATGAAAATGGAGCGTCCACCTGGACGCTCGTATAGCTGTGGGTCACCACCCACAGGCTATACGAGCGTGCATTTTGATGGCCGCGATGGTCGTGACCATCGCGACCATCGAAACTGCGAGCCGGAGCCTGCGGTTGAGGTTTTCAACCGCAAGCTCCGGAGTGATTTTGGCTCTATCAGAGCCAAAATCACTCCCACTGACATCACTAGTGATGTCAGTGGGCCGGCTTCTGACGGGAGGCGTTCCCGTGGGAACGCCCCCGTCAGGGAGGCACGCCCCCGGCACGCCTACCAAAGGGGGCGTGCTGTCAATCAACATCGACAGCACACCCCCTTTGATCAGACACAACGAGCGAAGGACTTTCCTTCGCTCGTCGCGTCTGGCGCATGCGCACGACGGAGCTCCCTCCGTCGTGCGCATGCTCAGTCCAGAACATCGACCCACTTGCAAGCGGACAGCCGCTCGTGAGTGGGTCTGAATCAGGCCCTTAATCCCAGGCCCAATTTCACCTCAATTCAGGGTATTGTTTTCCTGTAATGTCAAAGTACTGTACAGACGAATATAAGTAATTTGTTCTTTTATTGATACTCTTCTCCTATTGTTACTATTATTACTATTATCTTCCCTCCTTTAATATTACTTTAGTTGTCTCCTGTTAAGCTTTTTGTTAATGCCAGAGTGTTCATTCCAGAGCGGCAGTAAAGTTCACAGTTTAAGATATTTGAAAGCATTGTCTTAATTTCTCTTGTTTTTATTTCCATCTTCCAAATGATAAATATAACTGCAAGAGTGGAAGAAAACGTGTGGCTAAGGACAGCACAGAGAAATAGGAATTTCGCATCAATTCTAAATGCGAAACGCGTTGTACATAAAGTCGCCTTTCTGCTTGAAAAATTATTAATTTATTATTATTCTTTACAATGGTTGATGTAATAACTGACAAGCCAAGGTGCATAATTGATAGATAAACTATTAATTTAATTATCGATGTTCCATTATTTTTATAGTGGGAGGACGTAGCTTTACGTACACAGATGTCTCTTATCCGCAATCCAGATAAACAGCAACTCTTAAAAGAAGTTAATAGTTGCTGCATTTTGGTAATAATGGAAAACAAGAGGATGTGATGACTGAGAGTCACCTTACTGTGGAACAGTTTAGTATGGAGGGGAATAACAGATGGTGTAGGGATAGAGGCCCTGATTCAGAGCCGGAAGCAATCCCACTGACAGCACTAGTGGTGTCAGTGGGGCCGGCCCCAGACGGTAGGCGTTCCCATGGGAACGCCTCCGTCTGGGCAGCCACGCCCCCGGCACGCCCACCAAAGGGGGCGTGCTGTCACTCACCATCGACAGCACGCCCCTTTGGTGCGAGACCCGGAGTGACGGCTTGCCCGTTGCTATCCGGGTCTCACGCATGCGCACAACGGAGCCGCCTCCATCGTGCGCATGCGCACTGGGCCAACATCGACCCACTTGCAAGCGCTCAGCGCTCACGAGCGGCTCTGAATCAGGCTCAGAATGTTTATATGTCAGTTGGTGCTTCAAGGGCTAAGTGGGGCTATAGGCTGGCAACACTGCTGAATATACAGTAAGTTTAAATCACAACTTATATTTGTTACACTCAGTACATTCTGCTAATTCGCAAGAGAAAGACAAGCTCCTAGATCAGTGGTCGGGGAACAGGGGTAAATTACCCCACATGGGGTAAAACTGAAACTCCTAGGGGTAATGGATGCAGGGCTGGAGGTGCACGTGAACCGGGTGCGCTGCTGCACCCGGCGTCAGTGACCTCCAGCTCGGCACCGCAGGGAGGCTCTAAGCCGGACGCCCGCTGAGATGTTATTACCAGCGAGCGCCCGGCTACTTCCCTGCAGCGCCGCGTTAGCGGGAGGCTGGAGTTCTTTTCTGAACTCCAGCTTCCGCCTCTCTCCATGCTCAGTATGGGAGATACGTCATGACATCTCTCCCATAGTTCTGAGGAGCAGCCGGGCGGACAGGACGGCGGCGGATGCAGGAGCAGGGATTAAGGTGTTTTTTGTTTTTGTACAAGCGGCACTACAGGGGCATTATATGGGGGCACTACTACAGGAGCATTATATGGGGGCACTGCTACAGGGGCATAACTATGGGGGCACTGCTACAGGGGCATAACTATGAGGGCACTGCTACAGGGGCATTGTATGGGGCAGTACTACAGGGGCATAACTATGGGGGCACTACTACAGGGGCATAACTATGGGGGCACTACAAGGGCATAACTATGGGAGCACTACTACAGGGGCATTATATGGGGGCACTACAGGGGCATTATATGGGGGCACTACTACAGGGGCATAACTATGGGGGCACTGCTACATGGGACATAACTATGGGGGCACTACTACAGGGGCATTATATGGGGGTACTACAGAGGCATAACTATGAGGGCACTACTACAGGAGCATTATATGGGGGCACTACAGGGGCATTATATGGGGGCACTACTACAGGGACATAACTATGGGGGCACTGCTACAGGGGCATAACTATGAGGGCACTGCTACATGGGCCATAACTATTGGGGCACTGCTACAGGGGCATAACTATGGGGGCACTGCTACAGAGGCATAACTATGGGGACACTACTACAGGGAGATAACTATGGTGGCACTGCTACAGGGGCATAACTATGGGGGGACTGCTACAGGGGCATAACTATGGCACTGCTACAGGGGCATAACTATGGGCGCACTTCTACATGGGCATAACTATGGGGGCTCTGCTACTGGGCTATAACTATGAGGGCTGCTGCAGGGGCATAACTATGGGGGCATAACTATGGCACTGCTACAGGGGCATAACTATGGGGGCACTGCTACAGGGGCATAACTATGGGAGCACTGCTACAGGGGCATTACTATGGGGGCACTGCTACAGGGCCATAACTATGGGGGCACTGCTACAGGGGCATAACTATGACGGCACTGCTACAGGGGTGTAACTATGGGAGAACTGCTACAGGTGCATAACTATGGGGCATTACTACAGGGGCATTACTATGGGGCACTGCTACAGGTACATTATATGGGGGCACTGCTACAGGGGCATAACTATGTGGGCACTACTACAGGGGCAGAACTATGGGGGCACTAATACAGGGGCACTATATTGGGGCACTGCTACAGGGGCATAACTATGGGGGCATTGCTACAGGGACATTATATGGGGGCACTACTATAGAGGCATAACTATGGTGGCACTACTACAGGGGCATAACTATGGGGCACTAATACAGGGGCACAACTATGGGGGCACTACTACAGGGGCATAACTATTGGGGCACTACTACAAGGCATTATTTGGGGCACTGCTACAGGGACATTATATGGGGGCACTGCTACAGGGGCATAACCATGGGGACACTTATACAGGGGCATTATATGGGAGCACTACTACAGGGGCATAACTATGGGGGCACTGCTACAGGGGAATTATATGGGGGCACTATTACAGCATCATAACTATGGGGGCACTGCTACATGGGGCATAACTATGGGGGCACTACTACAGGGGCATTATATGGGGGCACTACAGGGGCATTATATAGGGGCACTACTACAGGGACAACCATGGGGGCACTGCTACATGGGCATAACTATGAGGGCACTGCTACAGGGGCATTATATGGGGGCACTACAGGGGCATTATATGGGGGCACTACAGGGGCATAACTATGGGGGCACTACAGGGCATTATATAGGGGCACTACAGGGGCATTATATGGGGGCACTACTACAGGGGCATAACTATGGATGCACTGCTACATGGGGCATAACTATGGGGGCACTACTACAAGGAGCATAACTATGGGGGCACTACTACAGGGGCATAACTATGGGGGCACTACTACAGGGGCATTATATGGGGGCACTACAGGGGCAATATATGGGGGCACTACTAGAGGGACATAACTATGGGGGCATGGCTACAGGGGCATAACTATGGGGGCACTGCTACAGGGCCATAACTATGAGGGCAGTGCTAGAGGGCATAACTATGGGCGCACTGCTTCAGGGGCATAACTATGGGGCACTGCTACAGGGACATTATATGGGGCACTGGTACAGGTGCATAACTATGGGGTCACTACTACAGGGGCATAACTATGGGGGCACTACTACAGGGGCACTATATTGGGGCACTGCTACAGGGGCATAACAATTGGGGCATTGCTACAGGGACATTATATGGGGGCACTACTACAGAGGCATAACTATGGTGGCACTACTACAGGGGCATAACTATGAGGCACTACTACAGGGGCATAACTATGGGGGCACTACTACAGGGGCATAACTATTGGGGCACTACTGCAGGGCATTATATGGGGGCAGTGCTACAGGGACATTATATGGGGGCACTGCTACAGGGGCAGAACTATGGGGGCACTTCTACAGAGGCATTATATGGGAGCACTACTACAGGGGCATAACTATGGGGGCACTGCTACAGGGGCATAACTAGGGGGGCACTGCTAAAGGGACATAACTATGAGGGCACTGCTACATTGGCATAACTATGAGGGCACTGCTACAGGGGCATAACTATGGGGGCACTGCTACAGGGGCATAACTATGGCACTGCTACAGGGAATAACTATGGGGGCACTACTGCAGGGGCTTTATATGGGGGCACTACAGGGGCATAACTATGGGGGCACTACTACAGGGGCATTATATGGGGGCACTTCAGGGGCATTATATGGGGCACTACTACAGGGACATAACTATGGGGGCACTGCTACATGGGGCATAACTATGGGGGCACTACTACAGGGGCATTATATGGGGGCACTACAGGGGCATAACTATGGGGGCACTACTACAGGGGCATTATATGGGGGCACTACAGGAGCATTATATGGGGCACTACTACAGGGACATAACTATGAGGGCACTACTACAGGGGCATTATATGGGGGCACTACTACAGGGGCATAACTATGGGGGCATTACTACAGGGGCATAACTATGGGGGCACTGCTACATGGGAAATAACTGTGGGGGCACTACTACAGGGGCATTATATGGGGCACTGCAGGGGCATTATATGGGGCACTACTACATGGGGCATAACTATGAGGACACTGCTAGATGGGGCATAACTATTGGGGCGTTGCTACAGAGGCATAACTATGGGGGCACTACTACAGTGGCATAACTATGATGGCACTGCTACAGGTGCATAACTATGGGGGCACTGCTGCAGGGGCATAACTAAGGGGGCACTACTACAGGGGCATAACTGTGGCACTGCTACAGGGGCATAACTATGGGGGCACTGCTACAGGGCCATAACTATGGGGGCACTGCTACAGGGGCATAACTATGGGGGCACTGCTACAGGATCATAACTATGGGGTCATTGCTACAGGGTCATAACTATTGGGGCACTACTACAGGGCATTATATTGGAGCACTACTACAGGGGCATAACTATGGGGGCACTGCTGTAGGGGCATAACTATGGGGGCACTGCTACAGGTCCATAACTATGAGGGCAGTGCTACAGGGGCATAACTATGAGGGCACTGCTACAGGGGCATAACTATGGGGGCACTGCTACTGGGGCATAACTATGGCACTGCTACAGGGGCATAACTATGGGGGCACTGCTACAGGGGCATAACTATGAGGGCACTGCTACAGTGGCATAACTATGGGGGCACTACTACAGGGGCATAACTATGAGGGCACTACTACAGGGGAATAACTATGTGGGTACTGCTACAGGGGCATAACTATGAGGGCACTGTTACAGGGACATAACTATGAGGGCATTGCTACAGGGGCATAACTATGGGGGCACTACTACAGGGGCATTGCAATGAGGGCTCTGCTACAGGGGCATATCTACGGGGCACTGCTACAGGAGTATAACTGGGGGCACTACTACCTGGGCATTATATGGGGGCACTACTACAGGGGCATAACTTTGAGGGCACTGTTACAGGGGCATAACTATGAGGGCACTGCTACAGGGGCGTAACTGTGGGGGCACTGCTACAGGGGCATAACTATGAGGGCACTGCTACAGTGGCATTATATGGGGACACTGCTACAGGGGCATAACTATGGGGGCACTGCTACTGGGGCATAACTATGGCACTGCTACAAGGGCATAACTATGGGGGCACTGCTACAGGGGCATAACTATGGGGGCACTGCTTCAGGGGCATTATATGGGGACACTGCTACAGGGGCATAACTATGGGGGCACTGCTACTGGGGCATAACTATGGCACTGCTACAGGGGCATAACTATGGGGGCACTGCTACAGGGGCATAACTATGGGGGCACTGCTTCAGGGGCATTATATGGGGGCACTGCTATAGGGGCATAACTATGAGAGCACTGATACAGGGGCATAACTATGGGGGCACTACTACTGGGGCATAACTATGAGGGCACTGCTACAGGGGCATAACTATGGGGGCACTGCTACAGGGGCATAACTATGAGGGCACTGCTACAGGGGCATAACTATGAGGGCACTACTACAGGGGCATATCCAGTGGCGTAACTTCATCCCAGGTGCCCGGAGGCAAGATAAATGTTGGTGCCCCCCCCCAAACTAACATGTACCACCCCCCAGCACCTATGCCAGCCCCAGCTGCCACCGCCCCCCTTATGCAGTTCCTTTTATATAATGCCCCCAGTAGTGGTCCGCCTATGTAGTGCTCCCCAGTAATGGTCCCCCTATGCAGTACATCCAGTAGTGAGCCCCCGGTAGTTGCCCCCAGTAGTGAGGCTCCTTGTAGTTGCTCCCAGTAGTGAGCCCCCTGTAGTTGCCCCCAGTAGTGAGGCCCCTGTAGTTACCCCCAGTAGTGAGGCCCCTATAGTTACCCCCAGTAGTGAGGCCCCTGTAGTTGCCTCCAGTAGTGAGCCCCTGTAGTTGCCCCCAGTAGTAGGCCCCTGATGTTGCCCCCAGTAGTGAGCCCCTGTAGTTGCCCCCAGTAGTGAGCCCCTGTAGTTGCCCCCAGTAGTAGGCCCCTGTAGTTGCCCCCAGTAGTGAGGCCCCTGTAGTTGCCCCCAGTAGTGAGTCCCTGTAGTTGCCCCCAGTAGTAGGCCCCTGTAGTTGCCTCCAGTAGCGAGCCCCTGTAGTTGCCCCCAGTAGTGAGCCCCTGTAGTTGCCCCCAGTAGTGAGCCCCAGTAGTAGGCCCCTGTAGTTGCCCCCAGTAGTAGGCCCCTGTAGTTGCCCCCAGTAGTGAGCCCCTGTAGTTGCCCCCAGTAGTGAGCCCCTGTAGTTGCCCCCAGTAGTGAGCCCCTGTAGTGAGCCCTTGTAGTTGCCCCCAGTAGTGAGCCCCTGTAGTTGCCCCCAGTAGTGATGGCCCCCACCGCGCGCGCACACAAAAAAAAAAAAAAAACAAACACCTTTATCCCCGCTCCAATGCTGCTGCCGTCCATCCCCGGCGTCCGCTCCTCGGCACTATGGGAGTGACATCATTATGTAACTCCCATAGTGCACTGCGGGACCCGGAAGACGGAGCTCACTCCTGAGCTCCCTCCCCGGCGTCCGCTCCTCGGAACTATGGGTGTGACGTTATGACGTCACTCCCATAGTACACTGCGGGACCCGGAAGACGGAGGGAGCACCCCTTGCACCCTCCGTAGTTACGCCAATGGAGGTGGAGCGCCGATCAGTGGCACTCCTTCTCCATGCAGCTCCCGGGGACAATGGAGCCAGGTGCCCCCTTCAGGGCTGACGCCCGGCGGCAAATGACTCCATTGTCTCCGGGAGTTCCGCCACTGGGCATAACTATGAGGGCACTGCTACAGAGGCATAACTATGAGGGCACTACTACAGGGGCATAACTATGGGGGCACTAGTACAGAGACATAACTGTGAGGGCACTGCTACGGGGCATAACTATGGCACTGCTACATGTACATAACTATGGGGGCACTGCTACAGGGGCATAACTATGAGGGCACTACTACAGAGGCATAGTTATGGGGGCACTGCTACAGGGGCATTATATGGGGGCACTACTACAGGGGCATACCTATGGGGGCACTGCTACAGGGGCATAACTATGGGGGCACTACTACAGAGGCATTATATGGGGCACTGCTACAGGGGCATTATATGTGGGCACTACTACAGGGGCATAACTTTTGGGGCACTACTACAGCGGCATTATGTGGGGGCACTACTATAGGATTTCCTTCCTTTCAAATCAAGGGGGCAATGTCGGCGTATCTAAATATATTTTGGGGTAAAAGGTAAAAAAGTTCCCTGACCCCTGTCCTAGATGAAAATGCTTTTATTGCTGAAATGATGGTGAATAATTGGTAGAGAGAGACATTATTCCCGCCTTGGTTTTCTAACCAACACTCCATAAATATGACATCTTGTGTAAGGGGAGGAAGTAATCAGGAGTCTAAGGGGTGGGGGTCTAGTAAAGGGCAACTTTGTTCAGCAGCTTCAAGTTCTAATTAATCCAAATTTAATTAAATGTCTTCCCAAAACACCCTCGTTCTCCCCTTTAGAGATCTCCCTTCTATCTCTTGTAATGTAATGGTAATGGAAATAAAATACCATAAAACATATTATATGAAGAAAAATGCTCGGCTTGTAGACCTGCTGCAAAATGAGCTGCATTGAGCTGAGCAAGAATTTGCCACCCAGCCAGTCACAAGTTGCCTATGTAGCTTGGGGCTGGTTATCACATTAGCGAGTGGACCCTTTTTTAGTGATAAATATCACAGACTGTCTAGCGTTGGGGCTGGTTCATGTATTTTTCAAGGTGCACAATGAACACTTTTTAAATGATTTAGTTTTTGCCAATGGCTCAATTAATCTCAGTGGAGTTTCTGCTTTTCAAATACATGCTACAAACCCCATTGGAATGAATTGGCCATTGAATTGAATTGACTGAAAAACCTCATGCATTTCACTAGTTTTCAGTCACCTTAAGCAGTTTTTTTTTTTTTAAGATTTCATTGCCGATTTACCAAATCTTTCTCTGCTAAATATCCCTGATCTGTAGTTTACATTGTGGATTATGTGATTTTGAGATGCCTGGAGTTTTTAAATAGTGATTTGCATAATGATTCACCTTTACTAGTATTGGCTGATTGCAATTCGCTACGTAAGTCATTAAAAAAAAAGATTTACTTGGTGAATTCTAAAAATCGCCCATGTTGATCGCCCATCACCCAAGTTGGAGTACTCCCTCTGTGCCCTCAAAACTGGAACAAGTGAGTGTTTCATGTCATCATCCTGTCGCTAGCTCCTGCTGAATTGTTTCTAATTACAGAATCTGTAAGGCCTCATTTACAAGGCGTGAATACTATTATGAGCCCATTAATAACAGATTCCAATTTACAAAGGGAGATTATTAAAATGAGATTAAAGGGCGCAGTGTGCGCATTTTTAGGGGCATTCCTTGCAGTGCAGAGGAGACCAGACACATTTTCTCCACAACGGGAGGTGGCGCAGATCGGGGCTCATCCTATTACATTAATGGGATACATGTTGCAGCTTTCATTCACGCTTTGATGGAGAAGCTCATTTCCAGGACAGTGCAAAAAAATATAAAAATCTTTAACGTAAAACAGTAATAAATGTGGCCCCAGTGTTCCCCTACTTTTACGGCTGCTTTAAGTCATTGATCAGCAGTGATTTAGGAGAGACATGTACTGTACGTGTTGTAATCGTAGGCAGTTGTGAAGTTAGGAAGAGGACAGACCCTGATTTAACATTGACATTTTATTTTTTCTCTGCGGATTTTAATGCAAAGACACCGCCCAAGAGCAGAGAGTAGGTTTGCCATGTAACGTCCGGAGGATGGGCCACCTAGGCAAACTGGGTGCGAAACAAAATCATTTTATACTGCATATCAAGTGTGTATCATAAATGAAAAAATAGTGATTTATATCTGCTTGTGTTGGAGAAGGGTTCGGTATGTTTTGTCGACAATTATCATGTTGACATGAGAATGTTGACATGTTTGTGATGTCCATGTGGACATTCATCAAGTTGACACTGATGAAATGTTGACAAGATTAGAGTGTTGACAAAATGCTCCTGGCAGTCTATTGGTCACTTACCTGGTTCAGCAGGTGCAGAAGCACCAGCAGTGTCTTCCCGGTCTGGTGGCGAATTGATGAAGACTTCCAGCTCATCATGTGGCACTTCCAGCAGTGAGCATCTCTAACCCCCACCCCTAGTGCCTAGCCCTAACCAACCCATCCCGTAGCCTAACACTAACCCTCTATTGCCTCACCCTAACCTTCTTCATAGTACCTAACCCTAACCTGGAGGGACACTGTGGGGGCTGGAGGGACACTGTGGGCTGGAGAGACAGAAGAGGGATATGGGGATAGAGAGACAGAAGAGGGATAGGGCTAGATAGACAGAAGTGAGCTGAAGAGACATGGTGAAATGAGGCTGGAAAGACAGAGGGGCTGGAGAGACACTGTGAGGCTGGAGCTGGATAGACACTGGGGGCTGGAGAGACACTGGAGCTGGAGAGACACTATGGGTTAGAGAGACACTGTGGGCTAGGAAGACAAAAGGGGCTAGGGCTGGAGAGACAGAGACAGAAGGGGTCTGGAGATGTAGGGACCAAAGGGGGCTAGGGCTGGATAAACAGAAGGGAGCAGGAGAGACATGGAGGAATGAGGCTGGAGAGACACAGAAAGGATGGAGCTGGAAAGCCACTGGGGGCTGGGCTGGAGAGACAATATAGTGCTGGAGAGACAGAAGGGGGTCAGGGGCTAGGGCTGTATAGACAGAAAGGAACTGGAGGGACATGGGGCTGGAGCTAGAGAGACACTGGGGGCTGAGGCTGGAGAGACACTATGGGGCTGGAGAGACACCATGGGGCTGGAGGGATGCTGTGTGCTGGGGAGACAGAATGGGGCTAGGGATGGAGAAACAGAAGGGAGCTGAAGAGACATGAAGTAATGAGGCTGGAGAGACACAAGGAAGGATGAGGCTGGAGAGAACTGAGGAAAGTGGCTGTAGATTATCCGCAACTGGCATTATTAGAAGGAAAAGGCTTGTGACAGCAATCTTCATTCTAAAAGAAACATTACTGATACAAATGGTACTAAATTACAAATACAGTTTAATAGTATAATATTGCTTGAACAGGGAAGTTCACATTTTGCCCTGCACCAAAACTTCTGTTACTATAGGTGCATACACACACAACGATTCTTTGAACGATTATCGTTAAACGATATCGTTTAACGATAATCGTTTGAAAAAATCGTTCACTTTCTGAGTCAAACGATGAACGATTATTGTTCATGCGTGTTCACGTTTGTAGTTTGTAGTTCAGTCAGACTTGTCAACTCAACGATTTTCAGTAAGGGAATATGCAAAAATCGTTTGTAGTTCTAAAAAATTGTTCATTACATTTAACTGAACAAAGTAAATGAACAACTTTAGTAAACGATTTTAGTTCATTTTTTCAAGGGAGAAAATCGTTTACTACAATTGTTTATTAACTAAATCGTTGTGTGTGTATGCAGCTATAGTATTATCTTTTCGAACCTCTGCTACATGACAATGACATTGGTTATATTCCTACACAAATAGGCTCTTCACAAAATAAAATCTGATGTAGAAAGAAACAAAACACAAGCAGCAGTAGCAAATGTACAAAGAAATCAAATGTGTTTTTCATGTAGATTCATTTAAGTGCACCAAAATGTTTAGGCTAGGCGTACCATTATTACAGCAGACGTACCATTATTTAGGGAAGACACACCTCATTACTTCCCAGGGTTACTTACCTTTAGCATCTGTTTTCGGGGATTACCCACAAAATATATCTGGTAAATATGTCCCTTTGGATATACTGTATTGAAGCATTTGTAAACATGGAGATAATACAATGCTACTCTATGCTTTAAACTAGGGTTGAGCGGGTTCGGATTTCTGAAATCCGAACCCCCCCGAGCTCCCCCGATCCGAGGCCGATCCGAGTCAGGCTCGACTTTTCCCGCCTGACTCGGATCTGAAATCGAGGCAAAACGTCATCATCCCGCCTTCCGGGTCTCGCGGGTTTTGGATCCTATATAAGGTACCCGCGTCGGCGCCATTTTCTCACTCGGCTGTGGACAGTGAAGAGGGAGGGTGGGAGTTAGGGCTGGCTGGGCTGTGTAGTGTAGTGTTGTAGTGTAGTGTAGTACAGTGTTGTGCTGCGCTGTGCTGCTGTTGTCCATAGGGGCTGTGTCCACTACTTCAAAGTCCATAGGGGCTGGCTGGACTGTGTTGTGCAGTCAGTTCTCCATAGGGGCTGTGTCCACTCCAAAGTCCTGTGCAGTGTCCCAGTCCTAAAGGGGTGATGTAGTGTTGTCCAGGGGGTGCTCTGTCCATCAAGGGTGCTCCCCCCAAGTGCTAAAATTTTTTTAATTTTTTCTGTGTTTGTGAATTGTGTGCACTGTGGCTGCACGTGCATCAAGAAAGGAGCAGCGCCAAGCGTGCGCCTGTGTAAAAGGCCGGCTGGTTTGTCCGTTAAAGGGTGCTGTAACCCCCAAAGGGCACTCCAAACAAAATAAAAAAATATATTTTTTTGTGTTTGTGATTTGTGTGCGCAGTAGCCGCACGTGCATCAACAAAGTAGTGCCAAGCGTGCGCCTGTGTCCCATAAGTAAAAGGCCGGCTGGCTTGTCCATTAAAGGGTGCTGTAACCCCCAAAGGGCACTCCAAACAAAATAAAAAAATATATTTTTTTGTGTTTGTGAATTGTGTGCGCAGTAGCCGCACGTGCATCAACAAAGTAGTGCCAAGCATGCGCCTGTGTCCCATAAATAAAGGGCCGGCTGGATTGACCGCTAAAGGGTGCTGTAACTCCCAAAGGGCACTCCAAACAAAATAAAAATATTTTTTCTGTGTTTGTGAATTGTGTGCACTGTGGCTGCACGTGCATCAACAAAGGAGCAGCGCCAAGCGTGCGCCTGTGTCCCATAAGTAAAGGGCCGGCTGACTCATTTCTTAAAGGGTGGTGTAACCCACAAAGTGCACTAGTCTCCAACAAAAATAAAAAATTATTTTCTGTGTTTGTGAGCGCCTTAGCCGCACGTATATATCAATATAACATAAATGGAGGACCAAACTTTCTCCGATAAAAATAAAATAGGGAAAGATCAAGAACCACTTCCTCCTAGTGCTGTTGCTGCTGCTGGGAGTTGTTCATCATCCCAGAGAGGAAGTAGGAACACCACTACTTTTACTAAACAATTGACCCTCCAACAGTCCCTAGCGAGGAGAATGAAGTACGACAGCAGTCATCCTGAAGCAAAACGTATAGCTGAGGCCTTGACTGCTATGTTGGTGTTAGACGTGCGTCCGGTATCTGTCATTAGTGCAGTGGGATTTAGGCAATTGATGGAGGTAGTGTGTCCCCGGTTCCAAATCCCGTCTAGATTCCACCTGCATCCTCAAAACAGCAGCGACAAGCGTGCGTCTGTCTGTTAAAGGGTGGTGTAACCCTCAAAGTGCGCTCCACAAACAATAAAAAAATTCTTCTATTTTTTCTGTCTTTGTGAAATGTGTGGGCTGTAGCCACACCTGCATCCTTAAAGCAGCAGCGACAAGCATGCGTCTGTCTGTTAAAGGGTGGTGTAACCCTCAAAGTGCGCTCCACAAAAAATAAAAAAATTCTTCTTTTTTTTCTGTCTTTGTGAAATGTGTGGGCTGTAGCCGCACCTGCATCCTTAAAGCAGCAGCGACAAGCATGCGTCTGTCTGTTAAATGGTGGTGTAACCCTCAAAGTGCGCTCCACAAACAATAAAAAATTCTTTTTTTCTGTCTTTATGAATTGTGTGCACTGTAGCTGCACGTGCATCAACAAAGGAGCAGTGCCAAGCGTGCGCCTGTGTCCCATAAGTCTGTTAAAGGGTGGTGTAACCCCCAAAGTGCTCCAAAAAATAAAAAACATTTTTTTTCTGTGTTTGTGACTTGTGTGCGATGTAGCCGCACGTGCATCAACACAGTAGCAGCGACAAGCATGCGCCTGTGTCATAAGTCAAGGGCCGGTTTGGACGTCTGGTCCGGACTGAAGGACGTGCCAACAATTTCTGACAAGTCTACTGTCACTGCATATGATACTGTCCTCAAAGCAGCAGCGACAAGCGTGCGTCTGTCTGTTAAAGGGTGGTGTAACCCTCAAAGTGTGCTCCACAAAAAATAAAAAAATCTTTTTTTCTGTCTTTGTGAATTGTGTGGGCTGTAGCCGCACCAGCATCCTCAAAGCAGCAGCGACAAGCATGCGTCTGTCTGTTAAAGGATGGTGTAACCCCCAAAGTGCGCTCCAACAAAATAAAATAATCTTTTTTTCTGTGTTTGTGTGTGAAATGTATGCGCAGTAGCCGCACCTGCATCCTCAAAGCAGCAGCGATAAGCATGCGTCTGTCTGTTAAAGGGTGGTGTAACCCTCAAAGTGCGCTCCACAAAAAATAAAAAATTCTTTTTTTTCTGTCTTTGGGCCTGATTCAGAGCCGTTCGCTATTTGCGCTCGCTCGTCCAGAAAATAGGGGTGGCTATTCAAATGAACCGTTCGCTGTTTGCGGTCTGTTCACGCCTCTAGGTCTGAACGAGCGAACAAAACTTGTAGTCGTTTTTTGGGAAACTACGCCCCCTGGCCGCTCGCATCCTACGTCATGTCCGCTATTTATTAGATTAATCGAGTACATCGAACAGGGTATGAAATGCTCGCTATCCTTGTGGTTGGTTTTTGCTACCACAATTTTGCGAGCAGTTCTGGCTAAAAAAAAACCCAGTGACGTGGTCAATGACGCTGCTGTTTTAAATGTGCACACCCATAAAACGCCCGTTTTGACCTTTAAGCACGCCTGCGATCGGATCTCCACTCCCCGTTTTCAAGCACCTTCCCCTGTTACCACCCACATACGCCTCATTCTGTCACTCAAAATAGCAGGCATTCGCTATTTTGCGAGCACATGAATTTCGGCCGCACTGACTGGTTCGCGCATGCGTATAACAATCCGTACGCATGCGCAGTTGGGCAAACATCGCTCGGAGCGAACGAGCTGCCGCTTACGAGTGGCTCTGAATCAGGCCCTTTGTCTTTGTGAATTGTGTGGGCTGTAGCCGCACCTGCATCCTCAAAGCAGCAGTGACAAGCATGCGTCTATCTGTTAAAGGATTACATCGGTGACAGCATCCAAGTAGGCATGTCAGACAGTCCGTACCTGTACTGGCAGGAAAAAGAGGCAATTTGGAGGTCCCTGTACAAACTGGCTCTATTTTACCTGAGTTGCCCCCCCTCCAGTGTGTACTCCGAAAGAGTGTTTAGTGCAGCCGGGAACCTTGTCAGCGAAAGGCGTAGGAGGTTGCTTCCACAAAATGTGGAGAAGATGATGTTCATAAAATGAATTATCAACTCTTCCAGGGAGACCATCCTCCAGAACGTACAGAGGGACCTGTGGTTGTGGATTCCAGCGGGGACGAATTAATACTCTGTGAGGATGAGGATGTACACAACACTGAAGAGGGTGAGGAATTGGTGGATGAGGAGGATGAGGACGACATCTTGCCTCCGTAGAGCCAGTTTGTGCAGGGACAAATTAATTGCCAGCTTGTTTTGTGGGGGCCCAAACGAACCAATCATTTCAGCCACAGTCGTGTGGCAGACTCTGGCGCTGAAATGTTTGGTTTGTTAAAGTGTGAATGTCCTGTTTATACAACATAAGGGTGGGTGGGAGGGCCCAAGGACAATTCCATCTTGCACCTCTTTTTTTTCTTTGAATTATGTACTGTTTGGGGCCTAGTTTTTCAAACTGCCATCCTGTCTGCCACTGCAGTGTCACTCCTAGATGGGTCACGTGTTTGTGCTGCCCACTCGTATCTCTTAACATAGTCATCCAGCTACCTCGGTGCAACCTTTTGGATATAAAAACACTATTGTGAGGTGTGAGGTGTTCAGAATAGACTGGAAATGAGTGGAAATTAAGGTTATTGAGGTTAATAATTGCATAGGAGCAGAAAAACACACAAATTCTGTGATTTTAGCTGTTTTTATGCTTTTTTTAAAAAAAATACAGATCCAAAACACAAAACCCAGAACCCAAAACACGGAAGGGTGGTTTTGGCAAATCCAATCCAGATCCAAAACACGAAGAAAGATCCAGATCCAAAACCAAAACACAAAACACGAAAAGTGGCCGGTGCACACCCCTACTTTAAACACCTATGGTCAGACAAAGTCACATACAGGTATTATGTGTGCAGGGCATTTTATATCATGTAGAACATATATTATAGATATTTTCACCACTCCTTTAACAGGGTGATCCTTGCCTCTCTGCTATGGAGTCCCATATTCAGTATGTCAGACATACCCCTATTCATTATCTCACTATTTCCCCCTATTCATTATTCCACTGTCCCCTATGGATTACATTAGTATCCACTTATTACACCAGGATGTCTCCAATATCTCAGCACTGGTGCATTTTGCAGCTGATACAAATTGTACAGGATTATCCCAGGCACCCGTAGGGAGGATTCTATACACAGTGTGATTATAGGGGAAACTATTTATAGCTTTCAGTAGCTCCTATATTATCAGTCTGTCTAACAACGCTATACCTTACTGACAACGTGGAACAACCGGCCGGGAGATGAGAAATGGCCTCTTTCTCCTATTTGGCAGATTCAGATATTTCAGTCATTTAAATGATTAATCACCTCGGCATTAAGAAGATTTATTTTTGCTTATTTGGCCAAAAGTAAAATGAACCACTGATTTAGCGGCGTAATTATCCTGGGGACACGGTTATTGAAAGCGCACTTACTTTTTCTTTCAGTTGTGTTCCATTAAGTAACGCATCTTTCAGATGTATTAAAGCACTAAAACCCCACTAGAGTGGTTATTAAATTAAACCCTTAATCCTCCAGCAAATGCTGCGGAAAAACAGTGAAATCTTAATGTCTTCAGCATAGAGAATGTAGGAATTAGAGGCCCAATGAGATCACAGCAACGGTGATCGGCTCTTATCTGCCTGGTGCACCCATGTCTAATACAATCAACGGAACCGACTGAAGGGGCTGATCCACCCACAGCTCAGGGTAATAGGTTTAGTATTAATTGGACTGATCTATGTTATACTCTTATTTTCTAACTATATACTTTCTGGGCCTGATTCAGAGCCGGACGCTATTTGATTGGAAATGGCCTAGAATAATATACTGAAAATGCACAGGTACTGAATACCTCCGATGCACAGTGGCACCATCTCAGTCCAGCATATTGTACCGGGCGCTGGAAGTGCAATTTCCTTGAGATCACTGCGCTTTTTGGGACCAGGCTAAGGGCCTGATACAGATATGGACGCAAATTCTGGCATGACCACTCTGGGATTGCCGTCACTAATCCATCGCCACGCATGCGCAGTTTGGATCTGGTAGTGGCACAAAATAGCTCCACTGTGCCCAACACCGACCTTGCGTCCATCCCTGAATCAGGCCCTGGGGCGGGAGTGAGACTCACCTAAAGCGAATTTTGGTGCTTTGGTGCGTTCCCATTTTTACTCAGAGGGGGAACTGTATCAAACCTGGAGAGGGGAGATGTAGGAGCCACAGGACTGCAGCCCCCCTAGTAAAATCTGCCACCTCCGGGGAGCCAGTTGCAGTCCGTGACTACACTGGCTACACTGGTAATGACTTCCCATTGGAAGCGATACCTGCCAATCACACACAGGTCAGGCAGTCCTAGGGGTGGTGTTTTCTCCCACTGGGACTGCCAGACCAAGCTGCAACTACCAGAGAGCGGGACTCCAATGGGAAGCTACTATCCTGCCTTCCCGCCAGCCTTACCCGGCTTCTTGCGGCTGCAGCTGATGCAGTCCCTAGAGGCTTGAGAGCATGCGTCAGTGTTTGTTGCACCGGTCCCGGCGCCTGCCAGATTCATTATGTGTACCAATGGACCTGGCAGGCGGAGAGAGAGACCCGGGCACTGCAGTCGGCAATGCCCAGTGCAGTCCGGGACTGGAAAACAGCACAGCGGGCTGCCCCCCTCCTGAAGCAAGGTGAGAGCCCCCACTGCTGCGGACTCTTTGTAACACTCATCTGCCTATTTATCCAATAAGCCAATGTGTTAGTAAAGCTGGAAGCGCAGGTTTGCTGACGTTATCATAGACTCTATATCAGGGTTTCCCAACCACTGTCCTCAAGGCACACTAACAGTCCAGGTTTTAGTGATATCCATGCTTGAGCACAGATAGTTAAATCAAAATAGCTGAGGTACTAATTATGACACCTGTGTTTAAGTGTGGCTATCCTTAAAACCAGGACTGTTAGTGTGCCTTGAGGACCGTGGTTGAGAACCTCTGCTCTATATACTATTGTGGTTACAGCCAGCAAAACAGCAATAGTCCGGTTTTCACCAGTTATCACATCCCCATAGCGCTCTACAGGGAACCTGTACTATGTATCTAGCAGGGAAAGGTGTTTATTTTGGCTGCAATAAAAAGTCCTTGACCAAACGTTAACCCCATCTCCATATACCGTATATATCCTGCTAAATCGAATGAGGGTTGTTTTATTTTATTATTTTTCTTTTATAGTGGCGGGACAAATAGCTAAAATCTGAGCACAGGCATATTCACAAGGTGTATACAAACGAATATACCCCAAAATAAATACATTTAACAATTTATTAATTATGAATTATCTCTGAGGTAAAATCAGGATTAACGCCAAACGATAGTAAACATATATCACAATAAAAAGTAGGGGTGAGCGGGTTCGGATTTCTGAAATCCGAACCCCCCCGAGCCCCCTGATCCGAGGCCGATCCGAGTCAGGCTCGACTTTTCCAGCCTGACTCGGATCTGAAATCGAGGCAAAACGTCATCATCCCGCCTCCCGGGTCTCGCGGGTTTTGGATTCTATATAAGGTACCCGCGTCGGTGCCATTTTCTCACTCGGCTGTGGACAGTGAAGAGGGAGGGTGGGAGTTAGGGCTGGCTGGGCTGTGTAGTGTAGTGCAGTGCAGTGTAGTGTTGTGCTGTGCTGTGCTGCGCTGTGCTGCTGTTGTCCATAGGGGCTGTGTCCACTCCTCCAAAGTCCATAGGGGCTGGCTGTGTTGTGCTGTGCTGCTGTTGTCCATAGGAGCTGTGTCCACTCCTCCAAAGTCCATAGGGGCTGGCTGTGTTGTGCTGTCCTGCTATTGTCCATAGGGGCTGTGTCCACTCCTCCAAAGTCCATAGGGGCTGGCTGTGTTGTGCTGTGCTGCTGTTGTCCATAGGGGATGTATCCACTCCTCCAAAGTCCATAGGGGCTGGCTGGACTGTGTTGTGCAGTCAGTGGTCCATAGGGGCTGTGTCCACTCCAAGGCCAGCTCCAGGGGTCAGAGCACCCTGTGCCGGCCCATCTTAAGGCGACCTCTCATCGTGCGGCGACCGAATTTGGGGGCGCGGCCTAATTACCATAGGCCACCCCCCCTATGTCTCGTTATTTGGAGGCATGCCCGCATGGCACGCCTCCAAATAACGTCAGGCTGGGGGTAAAGCCCAGCAATCCGTCACTGGCTGGGTTTCCCCCAGCCCTCTTCCGTCAGTGAATGCATGCCGCGCACTCCGGGTGTCCGGCACCGCCGCACAGCTGCGGCGGTGGGGGTCCCCAACCTCCCAATTAGACCACCCGCGGGCCAATTCGGCCCACGGATGGAGCAGTTGGACAGTACTGTCCCGCTGAAATCGGGATGCTGGGGAAGGGTGCCACCCTCTAGGGGTGGCGCCCTTGTGCGACCGCACTAGTTGAACAACCCTAGAGCCGGCCCTGGTCCACTCCAAAGTCCTGTGCAGTGTCCCAGTCCTAAAGGGGTGCTGTAGTGTTGTCCAGGGGGTGCTCTGTCCATCAGGGATGCTCCCCCCAAGTGCAAAAAAAATAAATATTTTTTCTGTGTTTGTGAATTGTGTGCGCAGTAGCCGCACGTGCATCAACAAAGTAGCGCCAAGCGTGCGCCTGTGTCATAAGTAAAGGGCCAGCTGGCTTGACTGTTAAAGGGTGCTGTAACCCCCAAAGTGCACTCCAAACCAAATAAAAAAATATTTTCTGTGTTTGTGAATTGTGTGCACTGTGGCTGCACGTGCATCAACAAAGGAGCAGTGCCAAGCGTGCGCCTGTGTCCCATAAGTAAAGGGCCGGCTGGCTTGTCCGTTAAAGGGTGCTGCAACCCCCAAAGTGCACTCCAAAAAAAATAAAAAAATATATTTTTTTGTGTTTGTGAATTGTGTGCGCAGTAGCCGTACGTGCATCAACAAAGTAGCGCCAAGCGTGCGCCTGTGTCATAAGTAAAGGGCCAGCTGGCTTTACCATTAAAGGGTGCTGTAACCCCCAAAGTGCACTCCAAACCAAATAAAAAAATATTTTCTGTGTTTGTGAATTGTGTGCACTGTGGCTGCACGTGCATCAACAAAGGAGCAGCGCCAAGCGTGCGCCTGTGTCACATAAGTAAAGAGCCGGCTGGCTTATTTCTTAAAGGGTGGTGTAACCCACAAAGTGCACTAGTCTCCAACAAAAATAAAAAATTATTTTCTGTGTTTGTGTACGCCTTAGCCGCACGTATATATCAAGATAACATAAATGGAGGACCAAACTTTCTCCGATAAAAATAAAATAGGGAAAGATCAAGAACCACTTCCTCCTAGTGCTGAAGCTGCTGCCACTAGTCATGACATAGACGATAACATGCCATCAACGTCGTCTGCAAAGGCCGATGCCCAATGTCATAGTAGAGGGCACATACAATCCCAAATGACAAAGTTCAGGAAAATGACCTTAAAAAAAACATTTAAATCATCTGAGGAGAAACATAAACTTGCCAATATGCCATTTACGACACGGAGTGGCAAGGAATGGCTAAGGTCTTTCCCTATGTTCATGATTAGTGGTTCAGCTTCACATGACGATGGAAGCCCTCCTCCCGCTAAAAAAATCAAACGAGTTAAGCTGGCAAAAGCACAGCAAAGAACTGTGCGTTCTAAGAAGATATCACAAATCCCCAAGGAGAGTCCAAGTGTGGTGGCGGTTGCGATGCCTGACCTTCCCAGCACTGGACGGGAAGAGGTGGCTTTTTCCACCATTTGCACACCCCCTGCAAGTGGTGAAAGGAGCACCCACAGTCCACTTGCTGATATGCAAATTGCGCCTATGTCCCATAAGTAAAGGGCCGGCTGGCTTATTTCTTAAAAGGTGGTGTAACCCACAAAGTGCACTAATCTCCAACAAAAAAAATAATTATTTTCTGTGTTTGTGTGCGCCTTAGCCGCACGTATATATCAATATAACATAAATGGAGGACCAAACTTTCTCCGATAAAAATAAAATAGGGAAAGATCAAGAACCACTTCCTCCTAGTGCTGAAGCTGCTGCCACTAGTCATGACATAGACGATAACATGCCATCAACGTCGTCTGCCAAGGCCGATGCCCAATGTCATAGTAGAGGGCACATACAATCCCAAATGGCAAAGTTCAGGAAAATGACCTTGAAAAAAACATTTAAATCATCTGAAGAGAAACGTAAACTTGCCAATATGCCATTTACGACACGGAGTGGCAAGGAATGGCTAAGGTCTTTCCCTATGTTCATGACTAGTGGTTCAGCTTCACATGACGATGGAAGCCCTCCTCCCACTAAAAAAATCAAAAGAGTTAAGCTGGCAAAAGCACAGCGAAGAACTGTGCGTTCTAAGAAGATATCACAAATCCCCAAGGAGAGTCCAAGTGTGGTGGTGGTTGCAATGCCTGACCTTCCCAGCACTGGACGGGAAGAGGTGGCTCTTTCCACCATTTGCACGCCCCCTGCAAGTGCTGAAAGGAGCATCCACAGTCCACTTGCTGATATGCAAATTGAAGATGTCACTGTTGAAGTACAACAGGATGAGGATACTGGTGTAGCTGGCGCTGAGGAGGAAGTTGGCGAGGAGGATTCTGATGGTGATGTGGTTTGTTTAAATCAGGCTCCGGGGGAGACAGTTGTTGTCCGTGGGATGAAAAAGCCCATAACGGTCATGCCTGGGCAGAAGACCAAACATTCCACCTCTTTGGTCTGGCAATATTTCTATCCAAATCCGGACAACAACTGTCTTGCCATATGTACCATATGTAAAGGTGAAATAAGTAGGGGTAGGGACGTTAACCACCTAGGAACATCCTCCCTTATACGGCACCTGCAGCGCGTTCATAAAAAGTTACTGTCAAGTTCAGAAACTTTGGCTAAGACCGTAAGCAGTCCAGGGACACCTAAATCCCATTGTCCAGTTGTATCCAAGCGCCTGCAAACCACACCGTCAACTCCCTCCTCGTCAATTTCCTCCTTAGTCAGGATCGGAAGTAGTCCTGCAGGCCATGTCACTGGCATGACTGACTCTCCTATCCGGGATTCCTCCGAAGGATCCTGCATTGCTACGCCTATTGCTGCCGCTGCTGCTGCTGCTGGGAGTCGTTCATCATCCCAGAGAGGAAGTAGGAACACCACTACTTTTACTAAACAATTGACCCTCCAACAGTCCTTAGCGAGGAAGATGAAGTATGACAGCAGTCATCCTGAAGCAAAACGTATAACTGAGGCCTTGACTGCTATGTTGGTGTTAGACGTGCGTCCGGTATCCGCCATTAGTGCAGTGGGATTTAGACAATTGATGGAGGTAGTATGTCCCCGGTTCCAAATCCCGTCTAGATTCCACTTCACTAGGCAGGCGATACCGAGACTGTACAGAAACGTCAGAATAAGTGTCCTCAGTGTCCTGAAAAATGCGGTTGTACCCAATGTCCACTTAACCACGGACATGTGGACAAGTGAAACAGGGCAGACTAAGGACTATATGACTGTGACAGCCCACTGGGTAGATGTATCACCTTATGCAGCAACAACAGCAGCATCACCAGTAGCAGCATCTCAGAAACGCCAGCTCGTTCCAAGGCAAGCTATGCTGTGTATCACCGGTTTCAGTAAGAGGCACACCGCCGACAACCTCTTAGAGAAACTGAGGGAAATCATCGCCCAGTGGCTTACCCCACTTAGACTCTCCTGGGGATTTGTGATATCTGACAACGCCACCAATATTGTGCGGGCATTACATCTGGGCAAATTCCAGCACGTCCCATGGTTTTCTCACACAATAAACTTGGTGGTGCAGAATTTTCTGAAAAGCGACAGGGGCGTGCAGGAGATGCTTTGGGTGGCCCGAAAAATTTCTGCCCACTTTCGCCATTCAGCGACTGCGTACCGAAGACTGGAGCACCAGCAAACACTCTTGAACCTGCCCCGCCATCACCTGAAGCAAGAGGTTGTGACGTGGTGGAACTCAACCCTCTATATGCTTCAGAGGATGGAGGAGCAGCAAAAGGCCATTCAAGCCTATACATCCACCAATGACATAGGCAAAGGAGGGGGTATGCACCTGACTCAAGCGCAGTGGAGAATGATTTCCGTGTTGTGCAAGGTTCTCCAGCCCTTCGAACTTGCCACACGTGAAGTCAATTCAGACACTGCCAGCTTGAGTCAGGTCATTCCCCTCATCAGGCTTTTGCAGAAGCAGCTGGAGAAAGTGAAGGAGGAGCTAAGATGGAGCGATTCCGCTCGGCATGTGGGACTTGTGGATGAAGCCCTTCATTCACTTTGCCAGGATTCCAGGGTAGTCAATCTGTTGAAATCAGATCACTACATTTTGGCCACCGTGCTCGATCCTAGGTTTCAAGCCTATGTGGTGTCTCTCTTTCCGGCCGACACAAGCCTGCAGAGGTGCAAAGACCTGCTGGTGAAAACACTGTCAGCTGAAGCAGAACGTGACACGTCAACAGCTCCTTCATTTTCTCCCGCAACTGGGGCTGCCAGGAAAAAACGTAGGTATCCTAAGCAACCCGCTGGCGGTGATGCAGGGCAGGCAGGACCAAGTTTGGACATCTGGTCTGGACTGAAGGATCTGGCAACAATTTCTGACATGTCTACTGTCACTACATATGATACTGTCACCATTGACAGAATGGTGGAGGATTACATCGGTGACAGCATCCAAGTAGGCATGTCAGACAGTCCGTACCTGTACTGGCAGGAAAAAGAGGCAATTTGGAGGCCCCTGTACAAACTGGCTCTATTTTACCTGAGTTGCCCCCCCATCCAGTGTGTACTCCGAAAGAGTGTTTAGTGCAGCCGGGAACCTTGTCAGCGAAAGGCGTAGGAGGTTGCTTCCACTAATTGTGGAGAAGATGATGTTCATAAAAATGAATTATCAACTCTTCCAGGGAGACCAGCCTCCAGAACGTACAGATGGACCTGTGGTGGTGGATTCCAGCGGGGACGAATTAATACTCTGTGAGGATGAGGATGTACACAACACTGAAGAGGGTGAGGAATCGGTGAAGAGGATGAGGACGACATCTTGCCTCCGTAGAGCCAGTTTGTGCAGGGACACATTAATTGCCAGCTTGTTTTGTGGGGGCCCAAACGAACCAATCATTTCGGCCACAGTCGTGTGGCAGATCCTGGCGCTGAAATGATTGGTTTGTTAAAGTGTGCATGTCCTGTTTATAGTGCAACATAAGGGTGGGTGGGAGGGCCCAAGGACAATTACATCTCTTTTTTTATTTGCATTATGTACTGTTTCGGGCCTAGTTTTTCAAACTGCCATCCTGTCTGCCACTGCAGTGTCACTCCTAGATGGGCCACGTGTTTGTGCCGCCCACTCGTGTCGCTTAGCATAGTCATCCAGCTACCTCGGTGCAACCTTTTGGACATAAAAACACTATTGTGAGGTGTTCAGAATAGACTGGAAATGAGTGGAAATTAAGGTTATTGAGGTTAGTAATAGCATAGGAGCAGAAAAACCCACAAATTCTGTGATTTTAGCTGTTTTTATGCTTTTTTAAAAAAAAATACAGATCCAAAACCCAGAACCCAAAACACAGAAGGGTGGTTTTGGCAAAACCAATCCAGATCCAAAACATGAAGAAAGATTCTGATCCAAAACCAAAACACGAAAAGTGGCCGGTGCTCACCCCTAATAAAAATACACATGAAAGCAAGGTAATGTATTATGTGTTAGTATATTCATAAACTTATTCCAAGAATTCTCTGAAAGTCAGAAAACTCCAAGGGGTTAAATTTACTAAAGTGCAGGTTTTTAGAAGTGGAGATGTTACCCATAGCAACCAATCAGATTCCAGCTATTATCTTTCAGAAGGTGCTAGACAGATGTAGAATCTGATTGGTTGCCATGGGCAACATCTCAATTTCTAAAAACCTGCAGTTTAGTAACTATACCCCCAAAAGTCTTTGTAGCCATGATAGAAGTTTAATTGGTAAGCAAGTATGCCTATGACCTAATTGCAGCCTAACCCTGACCCTAACCCTAATTGATGCCTAACACTAACCTAACATTGGGAATGTTGGCATGTTAGATGTCAACATTCTGTACAAGTCGACATCCTGAATGTTCACATTCAGATCATGTTGTCGACATGGTGAGTGCACACCCCAGTTTGAGTTAACCCCATCTGCTACAGAGGACAGGAGGCTCTCATCCTCAGGATCTACTTTAAGATTGTGGAGGATGAGTCCCACTCGTCCTTTGCAGTGACGGATGGGCTTTGAAAAAAACAGAAAAATAATTTTACCTATTTTCCCCCAGCAGAGGAGTATCTACCTCTTGGCCAGGATGTCACTCGCAAGGGGCGTCCGCCGAGGAGGCGCGCCGCCGGCGGTGCTACTTACGGGCAGGGGGCAGAAACACATAATAGTGGCAGTACTTGGTGTGCCCGCCCTGGGCAGTGCATGGCCAGGAGACTCACACAGCAGGCAGGAATCTGTCACCGGTGTCCGGCACCGCACTACAAAGAAGAAACTCTAAATGAACTACAGCTCCCAGCAGCCCTGGATACCGGGAGCCCCTGGCAGGAAGGGCTGTTGGGAGCTGTAGTTTATTTTGAGTGTGATCACTGTACAGTAGTGCAGTGCGGTGCCGTAAACCGGCGCCAGTAACAGTGTTTGTTCTGTAGCACTAACACATAGTGCTATCAAGGGACAGAGCCAAGCCCGGGCAGCCAGCGACAAGCACTGGAGACAGAGGGTCTCATTCAGACCCACTCGCGAGCGCAGGCCGCTCGCAAGCGGGTCGATGGTACCCAAATGCGCATGCGCATGGCGGAGTGAGCTCCGTCATGCGCATGCGCGAGACCCACGTAGCGTCATCCAAGCTGTCGCTCCGGGTCTCGCACCAAAGGGGGCATGCTGTCGATGGTGAGTGACAGCACGCCCCCTTTGGTGGGCGTGCCGGGGGCGTGGCTGCCAGACGGAGGCGTTCCCATGGGAACGCCTACCGTCTGGGTCCGGCCCCACTGACATCACTAGTGATGTCAGTGGGAGTGATTTTGGCTCTGATAGAGCCAAAATCACTCCTGGGATTGCGGCAGCGAGACCCTACTGCAGGCTCTCGTCGCAAGCCTGATGGTCGCGATGGTCTTGACCATCGCGACCATCATCATGGATGCTCGCTATAGCTGTGGGTGGTAACCCACAGCTATGCGAGCGTCCAAGAGGCCGCTCCAAGTTTAGGTGGGAGGGCCCTGATTCAGAGCGAGCGCTCTGGTCAGAGCGTCCGGCTCTGAATCAGGCCCAGAGAACAGATCTGTAAGGTAAAGTGCACTGGGGTTAGGGACAGGTTGTTTCAGTAAAGTTGGAGGAGAGAGAGAGAGTGGGTAGTTTGTGAGAGACTCACTGAAATAATTGCCATCCCTGCCTTACAGCCACAGCCAGGGTTGCCAACAGAAATTGAGGGGCCCGGTACTGACAAAATAGGCAGGGCCCCCAGGGGTATAGGGCAGACTTGGGTGGAGCTGTGGATAATGTGGGTGGAGCTACTTAGAGGGTGGTGCATCAATTGGTGCATAACCAGGGAAGCTAGACATGGTGGGGGGGGTAGAGGGCAGGGAAGGATGGACATTACTGGGGGGGCATAGGGCAGGGAAAGCAGGATAAGTGGGGGCACTGGACTGGCAAGAGTGAACTGGGGTGGCATACAGCAGGGAAGGCTGGTTGGTCTGGGGGCCAAAGGGCAGGGAAGGCCGGCTGAACTAGGGGAGAGGCCAGGCAGAGAAGGCAGGCTGGCTGGACATGGGGGGCTGCAGGGAAGACTGGCTGGACTGGAGCAGGGAAGACAGGCTGGCTGGACTAGGAGGGGGTACAGGCACAGGGAAGGCTGGCTGGATTGAGGGTGGGGCAGGGAAGGTAGGCTGGCTAAACTAGAGGGCTGGCTGGACTGAGGTGCGGTGGGCAGGGAAGGAAGGCTGGCTGGACTGGGGAGTGGGCTTAGGGAAGACTGGCTAGACTGGGGGAGGGAGAGAGAGAGTAGGCAGGCTGGCTGGAATGGGCGTTGGGGGGTGTTGGGCAGGGAAGGCAGGCTGGCTGAACTGGGGATGGGGGAGTGGACAGGGAAGGCTGGCTGTAATGGGGCAGTGCAGGGAAGTCTGGCTAGACTGGGGGGTGGGCAGGTAAGGCAGGATGGCTGACTGGACTGGGGGGTGGGCAGGCTGGCTGGACTAGGGGGCAGTGCAGGGAAGGCTGGCTAGACTGGGGGGGAAGTGCAGGGAAGGAAGGACGGCTGGATGGACTGGGGGGTCGGCAGGTAAGGCAGGATGGCTGGCTGGACTTGCAGGGGGCACAAGGCAGGATCAACATATCTGCTCTTTTCATAGTACTTCCTGAGAGAGAGAGGGGCGAGGAATGCCCTGGGCGGCAGGCAGGGAGAGAGCATCAGCGCTGGGTAAAGACTATTTCCACTTCAGATATTGTACCTGGAAGTGACGTGCACTAAGGGGGTCATTCAGACCCGCTCGAGAGCGGCAGTATGCTCACAAGCGGGTCGATGTTCCCCGCTGTGCATGCGCACGACGGAGGGAGCTCTGTCGTGCGCATATGCGCGAGACCCGGACTGCGACAGCCAAGCTTTCGCTCCGGGTCTTGCACCAAAGAGGGCGTGTTGTCGATGTTGATTGACAGCACGCCCCCTTTGGTGGGCATGCCGGGGGCGTGCCTGCCAGACGGAGGCGTTCCCATGGGAACGCCTACCATATCAAGCCGGCCCCTCTGACATCACTAGTGATGTCAGTGGGAGTGATTTTGGCTCTGATAGAGCCAAAATCACTCCAGGGCTTGCGGCAGCGAGACCCTACCGCAGGGTCTCCGTCGCAAGCCCGATGGTCGCGATGATCAAGACCATCGCGACCATCATCATGGACAGCTATGCGAGCGTCCATGAGGACGCTCCAAAGAAAGGTAGGAGGGCCCTGATTCAGAGCAAGCGCTCTGGTCAGACCGTTCAGCTCTGAATCAGACCCTAAGGGCGGAAGAGCAGTTTCATGCCCACACAGTCCAGCCAAAAAAGAAAGTTAGCCACTCGTGGGCTGTGCATGAGGGGTAGGAGTGGACGTGGGCCCCCTCCCGTTCTGCCACTGTCCGGGCCCGGGACTCCAGTCCCGGCAGTCCCCCCCTGATGGCGGCCCTGGTCGGTCTGACAGGCATTTTATCTGGACGTGTATGCATGTAGGGCACTCAGAGCCCTAGATACACCCCTGCCAGCTAGTCCTGATGACTGGTGGGGACTAATGGTAACTGCAGTGACGGACCGGGAAGTGACACCAGCTTGTGCGTGAGTCTCTCTTTCTCACCCCCTACTACAGCAGCCAGAACAATGTGGAATCAGTATTATCATCATCATATATTAATCACCCGCACTGCAGAAAAGTCATGTAACCCAGGGATGGGGAGGGTCTCCGCAATTTGGCTTCCAATAATTTAGAAGCACCCTCATTAGAAAGAGGCGGGTCTCCTCTGTGCAATGACTGGGCCCCTTGGTACTTATCGCCTGGTGATCACCTGTGATCCCCACACTGAAATCTCTTGACATGTATTAAAAAAAGAATAATTTTTATAATATCTCAGAAATGCAAATATTTGCCCTACTGTAATTGCACAAGTACTGCTCCCTAAAGTACCACCGATTGCTGGGGATATCCAATTTCCTCTGAGTGATCCAAAAACCACCAAACAAAGCAACTCTCCTGTACAAATATTCAGCTACGAACAGCTGCAGAAGGGAAAAAAAAGGACGAAATATTATGTCAACTTTTCTCTAAGCTGAGTGTTCGACAGGTTCCCGGGATCAAACGTTAGCAGCGTGTACAGAAGACAGTGTGTGGTTAGCCCAGCAGTGTGATGGAGCTTAGGAAAAGTGCTGATTCTTATCGAGATTTCCCTCAACCAACCCCAGGGCGTTCAAAGCAAATCGCTATTACGCTGGAGCATCCGTGCCAAGACGGCGTCCCCAGGGGATGAGGATCTGCTATAAGCTCCCAAGTGCTTTTTGTGACAGGAATTCTTCATCGCCGTCAGCAGCGCTGAACCAGTGCCCAAAGCGCAGCGAGTAAACCTTTAAGTCCAGCTGTATATATTTAGCTTGCAGCATGTTAGGGAAAAGAAATGACATGTTTTTAACATTCCTTGCAGCTGCGTGTCAGTCACTGTAGGTGAAGTTTTAGAAGTTCTAGGAGCTGGGGAACAAATCAAACTATTTGCAAACAGAATTTGCTAAGTATAAAGAGAGGCTGCTTATGTTGAGTTTTTTGTTGCCATTGTTAATCTGCAAGCAGGGATGTATGTATAGTGGATGTATAGTGACATTGTTATGGGGCCCGGAGGCTTAAGGGGCCCGTCTTCCCTGCTCCCAGCTCACACATGCATAGTGAGAACAAGTGACACCGTATTGAATACAGAAAGGGACAGTCTATGAACTACTCACATTGAAAGTGTAGTACATGGTTCCCAAACTGGATATTGTGGCACCCTAGGGTTCTGTGGGGCACTTGCCGGGGTGCCATGGGTTGATGGCCAAATCAAATTATTTGTGGTAAATGTGATAAGCAAAACCGGTGATGGTGGATGGCGATCATAATATTTGTGACAAAAAGAAATGTTACTCAATGTACTTAGTTTAATTATCTTTGCTGAAACTTTTGGCTAATAGGTGCGCATGAAAAAAAATGCTGATACTCTAGCGCGCCGTGATTCAAGAGAGTTTGGGAACCACTGGTATAGTGTACTGAATACACTAGATTTCAAAATATCTCCCAACCCGACCTCTCCGCTCAGCACAAGATCTGCGTCTCTCATCCCCACGCATTAATTGCTCCCACTCACGGTTACAGGAATTTCTTCGTGCTGCACCCACTCTATAGAATGCCTTACCACGCACAATAACATTTTCCTCTAGTCTCCAATCCTTCAAGCGATCCCTGAAAACTCACCTCTTCAGACAAGCTTATCAGATTCCAGAACCACATAACCTTCATAGCTCCATATCTAATTACATCCCCTTTCACAGTCCACACATAACCTCACATATTGTCTTTCTTACACATCCTCCTGACATTTGACCGACATTCCTGTGTGACTGGATCATGGAGCCCACCAAGAAACTCAACATTCTGGCTGGACCAAAATTGGTCACTGTGTGGCATAATCTAAACTGGGGGCATTGTGGGAAATAATGTGAACTGGTAACACTGTGTGGTATAATGCGAAATGGGTGCACTGTGTGGTATAATGTAAACTGAGGACATTGTTTGGCATTATGTGAACTGAGGGTACTGTGTGTCATAAAATGCACTGGAGGCTCTGTAGCATAATGTAAGCTAGGAGCATTGTGTGGTATAATGTGAACTGAGGGCACTGTCTAGCATTATGTTAACTATATGCACTGTGTAATAATATGCACTGGGGGCTGTGAACTAGGAGCATTGTGTGGCAAAATGTGAACTGGTAACACTGTAGTATAATGTGAACTGAGGGCACTGTTTGGCATTATGTGAATTGGGGGCACTGTGTGTCGTAATGTGCTCTGAGGGCTCCGTATTACATTTGCTAAATAGGGGCATTGTGTGGCATAATGTGATCTAGGGTACTAATATGTGGCATAATAAGAACAGGGCCAAAATAATGTGACATAATGTGAACTGGGGGTACTGCGTGGGGGACCCGGGTCTGGCGTCACCCCGCCTCCCTCTTACATTATAGCAGCCCAGCACATGCTGCTGTGTGCCAGGCCGCACTGGGAGACTGCTCTCGGGTGCTAAGTAGCAGCCGCAGAAGTCTCCTAAGCCTGTGTGGGGAGCGATCACACTGATCGCTCCCCACTTGCCCACTTGCCCCACTTGCTATGCGACAGACTGAGGGGGCTCCCAGCATCCCCTCCCCAGCGCCACTTAAAACTTACATTAAGGGGCGTTGCCATGCCTCCCGTGATTAGGCCACGCCCCCACCGTGGCTATCAGCGCGCCTGGTTGTAGCCACAGAATACCCTAAGGTGTTTAACATAGTAGGCAAAGGTACAACGGAGTACACAAAGTGTGGGATTTTGGTAGCATGCTGCAAGGTACACAGATTGCATTGGCACTGATTGTACAGTGCATAGCGTGCAATAGGGTATACAGAGGTAGGTGTTGGCAGTATTTGGACAGCACATAGCATGTAACGAGATACACATATGTGCTCGCACTGTGAGAACGCATAGACTTTACACAGTGAAGGCCCAGGTCACGGCCCAGTGTAGTTAGGGCCTGATTCAGAGCCGCTCGCTGTTTGTCAGCGCTAGAATGAATCAGGGCAGGGATTTATTTATTTATTATCAGCCTCCAGGCCGCTCGCTAAGCTGTGGGTGACCACCCACTGCTTTTACGAGCGGCCTGGCGATGGTCGTGATTATCGCGACCATTGGGCTTGCGAGGAGACCCTGTGGTAGGGTCTCAGCTCTCGCAAGCCCGAGTGGACTTCCTGCTCTAATAGAGCGGGAAGTCCACTACTGACATCACGAGTGATGTCAGTAGGGCCGCCCACAAACGCCAGGCGTTCCTAAGGGAACGCCTGCGTTTGTGCAGCCACCCCCCCTCCCCGCCTATAAATCAACATCGACAGCCGCCCTGTCTTGTAGCAAGACCCGTTGCGATGGAGCTGCCATCGCAGTATGGGTCTCGCGCATGCACACGCTGGAGGTGGCACATTCGCAGTCGGGACCATGGACTCGGATGTGCTAATGTCGCAGAAACCGAACACCGTAATTTAAACAAAACTGGAAGAAAACTACACTGGAAAGTATAGTTCTGCAGCGGGAGCACCTATGAGAACACAAATGATATACAGTCACTGGAGAAAAGCACTGAGCAGGCATTTATAGTGGTGGCTTCATGAGTCAGTAATGTTGGAGGTTAGGCACTAGGGAGAGGGTTAGGCAGTGGAGAGGGGTTAGGATACCTACAGACAGGTGTTCGTGTCCTAACCCTATCCGGATGCCGGCTTCGGAATTTTGACCGTCGGGATCCCAAGCGCCAGCATCCCGTGCCCAACCCATACTAACATAGGCTTACAGTATCTATACTGGGTGCGGCTTGTGTGGTGCACATGGGTTCCTGGGTCCAGTGGGCCCCCACCCTGCACCCCTAGAATACTTCACTTGTGATGGTAAGTAGGTCCCTCCTCCTCCATAGGAAGATGGCGTCACACAGTGAAAACAAAGACTCTGGCACTGCGCTTCTATAATATCAGAAGTGGCGCCGCAGAGAAGGAGGGACCCACAGGCATGCCGGCACAAGGTAATATGTGGAGTTTGGGGGGTGGGGCACTGCTCATTGGAGGGGGCCCGCTGCACACGGTCCCCCCAGGCATTAATATGCACCTGTGTATAAAATATTCCCCACTGCATTCACGCTTTTCCACCTAAAATCTTTATCATATGCTGGTCATTTCCTAGGGGCAGAATGGGAAGAATTTCCGCAGCGATCGCAGGTCCCCGAGTAGTGGGCGGGGCTGAATGATGCAATTCTACAGTAATCGCATCATTTAGCCCCGCCCACTATTTAAATTTGAGCCAATCACTGCCATTTGTCGTGAATGGGGCGGGGCTAAATGTGTGACCCGTCAGGCCCCGCCCCCGTCACAGTCCATCTGCTTGTCCTCCCCAGGCTTCTTCCTGGGAGGACAATCAAAAGGTAGGCAACTATGCTTCACGCTCATATCGCAGAGCAACTTGCGGGTTATTGTCAGCAATAACAATGTTATCGGCAGTGGTATGCCATTTGCTGAATCGGGTTCTTTCTGCCCCTTATTTATTAACGTTAAACAAAAAGTAAACTTTGCACTAAGCTGTTGCACCAACCAGACATATAATGACCGTTGTTTGCGCTACATACAGTTACTACAGTATCCTGCCGCAAATCCCACAAGGACATGAGCACAAATCCCTGCCATGCATAATATTTTGAAAGGATGATCCCGGAAAATAGAGAAGCCGTTATTATTTTAGATTAAATTGTTTCTGACTGCAAAAATTAATAAACCCCCAGAGAGGCAAACACACTGACCTTATCTAGTAGGGTAATTAGTACATGGATTGGTGTCTTTTGTGATTAAAGACCTGACACGGTTTAATTCCCCTTGAAGATAAATGGTTTGGTCAAGTGAGAGCCCAACACACACCGACACTATCAGAATCCAACAACAACCCATTAAGCATAGACTGGTAAAGTTCAAACTCTGTGTTGTTTTAATTAACTTAATCCAGCAGATGTCTGCGCAGCGTAACTTCAAACAAGGCAAATCAAGAAGATATGAGATCACCAATGTTTTCATAGGAGGAAATAGTGAGAGTTCGGAGCACTCACTAGGGAAGGATGTCTAAGAGGGTAACAGTCGGGAAGCCCAGGGCCAGATTAACAATGGGGCGGATGGAGCTACAGCTCCAGGCCTCCACATAAAAATAGGCCCATTGTCATGACAACATGATGTTGACTGGCCATCTGCTCTCCACACGGTCAGTCATAAATCATAAGTAGTAAAATTGTATTCTATTTACCTCACAAAATGAAGCATTTTTTTTCTTTTACATATTAAGGAGACATTTGGGCTGAGAGTATAGGGGTGTACACGCCCACATGGCACTGGTCACACCCACACAGCATTGGTCACGCCTCCTCTGCTTCTCATAAAAGGCCATTGGTCATTTTCAGCTCCAGGCCCATGTGGCCCTCAATCCGGCCCTGGGGAAGCTGATGGACGGAATCCCGACCGCTGGCTTCCCGACTGTATAATCCCGGCAAGGGTTAAATGACAGGCGTTGAAATCCTGACGCCTGTCATTTTCCCTACGCCGGGAGCCCGACACCCGTCTTACCAATCGAAGGTGCGACGGGCGCAGACAGCCGAGGGGGGGGTTAGGTTTAGGGTTCCCAGGGGGGACTTAGGGTTAGGCACCCCCCCCCGGGAGGGTTAGGGTTAGGCTAGGGGGAGGGTTAGGGTTAGGCACCCCCGGGGGGAGGTTAGGGTTATGCACCCCCCCCAAGGGACTTTAGGCGGCGGGGAAGAGGGGGTTAGGTTTAGGCACTTAGAGGGGGGATTAGGGTTAGGCACTTAGGGGGGGGTGTTAGGGTTAGGCACCCGTAAGGGAGGGTTAGGGAGTAGAGTAGTTTAGTGAGTACTTACCTTTCGACGATCGGGATTTTCACTGCTGCCGAGATGCCGCTGTCGGGATTTGAAGCCGTGCGGCCGGTGGTAAATTATACTGAATCCGTCTCAGAACTCTAATTCCTTATGTTCAAATTCATCTCTCTGCCTGGGCCTAAGCAGAGACAGTAGAGGTTCCTACCTTGCACACAGCTGTCTCTCCTATTTATACGGTCACACGGTCACTTGCCTACAATTTTTTTATGTGTCTGTTTGTCTGCAAGACTGCACCGCTGCTGGAGGAGGGGCGTGGGCTACTGCTGGCGGTAATGTATCGGGGGGGACCACTACTAGGGGCACTACTCGGGGCACTGCATCAGGGGGGATCACTACTTTGGAGGGAACTACTACTGGGAGCACTGCATTGGGGGACCACTACTGGGGGGGGCTACTACTGGGGGCACTGCGTTCGGGGACTACTACTGGGGGCACTGCATCGGGGGGGACCACAACTGGGGAACTACTGGGGGGGCTACTACTGGGGGCACTGCAACGGGGGACCACTACTGGGGGCAATACTGGTTGGGACTACTACTGGGGGCACTGCATCAGGGGACCACTACATCGGGGGAATACTAGTGGGGGCACTGCATGGGGGGGACTACTTCTGGGGGAACTATTTAAAGGGCACTACATGGGGGGCACTGCATAGGGGGGCTACTACTGGGGGCACCATAAAAGGGGCACTGCATAGGGGGGACCACTCCTAGGGGCCTGCATAAGGGGGGACCACTACTGGGGGTACCGTATAAGGGGTATTAATGGGGGACACTGTATAAGGGGAACTAATGGGGGCCTGCATAAGAGGGACCACTACTGGGGGCACTGCATAGGGGGAACTGCATTAAGGTACATATGGAATGGAAAGGACTGTTCCCAGAGTGACGAGAAAGGGGTGTGTGTCATGTTTACACGCCCCATTTTTCAGTGACCACGCCCCTTGTGACCATGCCCATGATTCCAGTGTGCGCACATAAGGGGGGGGGGGCTCCATTTTTCAATTTGTCCTGGGCTCCAAATACCCTAGTTACGCCACAACATACCATAACATACCATGACATAACATGAGGGATTAGCATACAAGATTCTACAATAGAGTACTTTAGCTGTTGCTATATTCCAACATTCCATCTCAGCAACTGGTTTGGTACCTTAAATATCTTTTCCTTTGTAAGTTGTAATTTCTGTCAGGTAGTGGACTTGCACTGATCAATCTGGGTTTCATTTGTCTTTAAATGTCTACTTGTCACCTAAACCTTTCTCCCTGCTGGAAGTTCAGTGAGTATCCAGGTTTAATATGTCTTCCCAGGATGTGAGTTCAACATACACTATCTGCACTTGCTTTGTAGAACAGGCTTTTACCCGTTTTGCTGGCCTTATTTCCAGGGCCGGCGCCAGGGTTCGGAGCACCCTGTGTCAGCTCTTCAAAGTGCGCCCAAAAATGAGTGTGTGGCCTATGGTATACCCCCTATGTGACCTTATTTGGAGGCGTGGCCGCATAGAACGTGCGGCCGCTGCAGGTGTGCAGGGCCTGAACATCATCTGAATGAGACCCTAAGTCCTTAATTACTCACCTTCAAAAGCGGTGTCTTCGGCATCCAACATGGGGAGCCGAGTCTTCTGCAGCAGTGTGAGAGTATGTGTGTGTGTGTGTGTTTGAAAAGTGTGTATGACTGAGCGTGTGTGTGCATGAATGTGTGTGTGTGACCCCCGGTGTGTGTGATCTACCCCCATGTGAGTGTATTCCCCCTTGTAGCCGGCGCTGCAGGAACAACATCTCCCAGCAGCCCTTGTGCCTCCCAGCAGTCCCCAGAGCCTCCCAGCAGCCCAAGGACTCCCAGCAGCACCCTCCCCAGTGACAAGATGAAGGGGAGGCTAGGGGAGCCACAGAGACCACCTGAGACCCCCGGATCGTGGGGTTTGCAGCTCTGAACACCCCACAACCACTTTTTTTAATTGGATACCATGGGTATCGGGGGCGTGCATACCTGCGGTAACCCAAAATTGGGTGAGAGAGACAAGAGGTTTTTTACCTCGCTAAACCTCATGCCCAATTAAATCACCCCCCTTTGTGTACAGAAAAGCAAACCTTGCAGAGTGTGAATTAGAAAGAGATCATCTGAGAAGCTCTATGAATGCTCTAAGGAAAAAGAAAAATATCATATGCTGTAGAATCACACTCAGTGGGAAAGAGACAGGGATACCAAAGACATGGAGAGATTTGTCTTCACACAAGTTTTGAGGATCAAGTACAGATGTTCTAGTCCATCTTGGCTACTTCCCGAGCAACTTCACAGTGTCCTGCTGAAAGAAATATTTTTCTAGAGGCAATTCTGCATGAAACAGCAGAACAAAGTGAAGTTTTAGATAAAGAACTTTTACGTGCTATGATTGAGATGTTGCAAGGTAAGAACAGAAACAGTTGCACAATCACCAAGTGTTACTGAGGGAATCGGTATGAATCACCACCGGACCTCATGCCAGCGGATGAAATACCGACGCTGGTAGGGCGGCAGCTGAAGATCCTGACTGAGGTAAGTAACACCCCTAACCCTCTCCTTTCCCCTCCTAACCTTCCCTTAAGGGTGCCTAACCTTAACCTACCCCAAAGCTTGCCTAAACCTAACCCTCCCTCCCCGCACCCTAAACCTATCCCTCCCATGGGGGTGCCTAAACCGAACATCCCCCCGGTGGTGCCTGACCATAACCCCCCTTCCCCTAGCATAAACCTAACCCTTCCAGGGGGGGTGCCTAGTCCTAAGTCCCCCCTGGGAATCCCTAATCCTAACCCTCCCCCCATGCCCAGGGGCGCCGAGAGGGGGGGGAGCGGGAGCTTCCAGAGGGGCCCGACGGGGGCCCGTGGACGGCGCCGCCCCCACTCACTTCCTCCCTCCCTCTGCAGCAGCCACAGCAATCTCCTATGCCTGAAGGGGGGAGCGATCACACTGATCGCGCCCCCCCTCTGGCTTTGTGCCGGGTTGAGGGGCTCACAGCGCTTCACGGCACTGCAAAACAGTATTTTTTTTCTTCAAGGGGGTGTGGCCACACCTCCTGCGATTAGGCTATGCCCCCTCTTTACCGGGGCCCGGCGTGGCTCTCTGCACCCCTGCCCATGCCTATCATTAGTCCCATGCCAGGATTTCACAGTCGGGAAGCAGGCGGTCGGCATTTCGACCGCCGGCTTCCTGACTACATCCCGTTACTGAGTGCCAGAGAACAAGAGCTTGAGAGTATAATAAAAGTTGTAGAATCTGAAATACAGTAGCTGAACATTGTAAAAATTTGAATATAAGAGAGCAAACTTCTGCAGCAGGGGCGTATCTAGCTCTTGGCCACGATGGCACTTGCCAGGGGCGCCGGCCAAGAGGGGGCTACAGTATATATATGCCTGAAGGTAGCGGAATGCCATTCTCGAAGGTCATGACAAAAATGACATAATCCGGAAAGGCGTTCCGGAACCGCCTTAAATGTTTTATTTGTAATATTATATTTATTGACACTTGCTGCAAACTACAGCGCAGCTTGAGCTGGCAGATTTAATACCGTTTGGTGGCTGGCTCCTGCCAGGAGCCTGTAAGGACCCTAAGCAGCTAGCGAGATGCCTGCAAGATGGCCACCACCCGCCCGAGTCAGCAGCATTGCAGTCAGTCAAGCTGTGCTGCTCGCGGTGGCCAAAAGCCATAGTATATGGCTCCCGTCAAGGCCATGAGTTCACCCACTAGATTATGCTGATGACAGCCGTGTCTTCTTAACCGCAGCTGATGCTAACCACGCACTTTTCCCCTGCTCTGGGCTAGCCTGGCTGGCCACAGCACTGACATGTCTTTTGTGTGCTGTGATGCAGCCAGCCTTTTGCCCGTTCCATGCTCTCTCCTCCCCATTCCTTTCCCTAGAGAGAGTGTTTTCTGTGGATCTGACTTTTTCAATGTATTTTATGTGGATCATACTTTTTCAATGTATTTTATGTGGTTCATACTTTTTCAATGTATTTTATGTGAATCTGACTTTTTCAATGTATTTTATGTGGTTCATACTTTTTCAATGTATTTTATGTGGATCTGACTTTTTCAATGTATTTTATGTGGTTCATACTTTTTCAATGTATTTTATGTGGTACATACTTTTTCAATGTATTTTATGTGGATCTGACTTTTTCAATGTATTTTATGTGGTTCATACTTTTTCAATGTATTTTATGTGGATCTGACTTTTTCAATGTATTTTATGTGGTTCATACTTTTTCAATGTATTTTATGTGGTTCATACTTTTTCAATGTATTTTATGTGGATCTGACTTTTTCAATGTATTTTATGTGGTTCATACTTTTTCAATGTATTTTATGTGGTTCATACTTTTTCAATGTATTTTATGTGGATTTGACTTTTTCAATGTGTTTTTTATGTGGATCATACTTTTTCAATGTATTTTATGTGGTTCATACTTTTTCAATGTATTTTAAGTGGATCATACTTTTTCATTGTATTTTATGTGGATCATACTTTTTCAATGTATTTTATGTGGTTCATACTTTTTCAATGTATTTTATGTGGATCATACTTTTTCAATGTATTTTATGTGGTTCATACTTTTTCAATGTGTTTTATGTGGATCATACTTTTTCAATGTATTTTATGTGGTTCATACTTTTTCAATGTGTTTTATGTGGATCATACTTTTACAATGTGTTTTATGTGGATCATACTTTTTCAATGTGTTTTATGTGGTTCATACTTTTTCAATGTATTTTATGTGGTTCATACTTTTTCAATGTATTTTATGTGAATCTGACTTTTTCAATGTATTTTATGTGGCTCATACTTTTCATTGTATTTTATGTGGATCTGACTTTTTCAATGTATTTTATGTGGTTCATACTTTTTCATTGTATTTTATGTGGTTCATACTTTTTCATTGTATTTTATGTGGATCATACTTTTTCAATGTATTTTATGTGGTTCATACTTTTTCAATGTATTTTATGTGGATCATACTTTTTCAATGTATTTTATGTGGATCATACTTTTGAATGTATTTTATGTGGTTCATACTTTTTCAATGTGTTTTCTGTGGATCTGACTTTTTCAATGTATTTTATGTGGTTCATACTTTTTCAATGTATTTTATGTGGATCATACTTTTTCAATGTATTTTATGTGGTTCATACTTTTTCAATGTATTTTATGTGAATCTGACTTTTTCAATGTATTTTATGTGGTTCATACTTTTTCAATGTATTTTATGTGGATCTGACTTTTTCAATGTATTTTATGTGGTTCATACTTTTTCAATGTATTTTATGTGGTTCATACTTTTTCAATGTATTTTATGTGGATCTGACTTTTTCAATGTATTTTATGTGGATTTGACTTTTTCAATGTGTTTTTTATGTGGATCATACTTTTTCAATGTATTTTATGTGGTTCATACTTTTTCAATGTATTTTAAGTGGATCATACTTTTTCATTGTATTTTATGTGGATCATACTTTTTCAATGTATTTTATGTGGTTCATACTTTTTCAATGTATTTTATGTGGATCATACTTTTTCAATGTATTTTATGTGGTTCATACTTTTTCAATGTGTTTTATGTGGATCATACTTTTTCAATGTATTTTATGTGGTTCATACTTTTTCAATGTGTTTTATGTGGATCATACTTTTACAATGTGTTTTATGTGGATCATACTTTTTCAATGTATTTTATGTGGTTCATACTTTTTCAATGTATTTTATGTGGTTCATACTTTTTCAATGTATTTTATGTGAATCTGACTTTTTCAATGTATTTTATGTGGTTCATACTTTTCAATGTATTTTATGTGGATCTGACTTTTTCAATGTATTTTATGTGGTTCATACTTTTTCAATGTATTTTATGTGGTTCATACTTTCTCAATGTATTTCATGTGGATCTGACTTTTTCAATGTATTTTATGTGGTTCATACTTTTTCAATGTATTTTATGTGGTTCATACTTTTTCAATGTATTTTATGTGGATCTGACTTTTTCAATGTATTTTATGTGGTTCATACTTTTTCAATGTATTTTATGTGGATTTGACTTTTTCAATGTGTTTTTATGTGGATCATACTTTTTCAATGTATTTTATGTGGATCATACTTTTTCAATGTATTTTATGTGGTTCATACTTTTTCAATGTATTTTATGTGAATCTGACTTTTTCAATGTATTTTATGTGGATCTGACTTTTTCAGTGTGTTTTATTTGGATCTGACTTTTTCAATGTGTTTTTTATGTGGATCTGACTTATTCAATGTGGTTTTTTTTGCTGTGGCTGTTTCAATGTATTTTATGTTGATCTGTATACCAGTCCAGCATCATCCTGGAAACATGACAGGTGGCATTGTCGTCCTGATAAAAGCATTCATTGTTTCTGCAGAACTGCCACAATTTAGAGAGCACAGAGTGATCGAGAACATCTCTATACGTCTCAGAGTTAATGAGACCATGCATTGCAACTTGTGGACCCATGCCAAACCAGCTGAAAAAGAGGGGCGTCCAATTACTATTGTCTACATAGTGTCTGTTAAAATGGAGAAAATTGTTGCAAAATTTTAAGGCATTGTCACACAACTGCTGGGTGATTCATGCAAACATATAAAGTTCCATAAGGTCAGGGGAAAAAAGAGACACAGGAACTTGGAGTAAGAGAGCACCCGATGAGAGAAGAGCCTGGATGATGTTCTTGAATGTGGTGAAAGGCACTGATGAGAAGAGTATCTTGGCCCAAGTTGCTCATCTCGGGGGTTTTGAGCTGAGGAGAGGGATATGTGGTAGAATGAAAATAATTTGTCAAGCCGAACAACTCCATCAAAGTCGTCCCTTCTAGCCAGTCCCTAACTGACTCAGAAAAACAGGAGAATTGCCCTGGATCCTTTGCCACCAGGGGGTAGGAATCATGTTTGGCAAAGATTGCATTCCCCCTGAATTTGCATCGCGGAAAACATGAGTGCAAAAACACGTTTCCCGCACGGAAATAGATGACCAAACATACAAATAAAAGTCGAAAGACCATTGAACCAACACATGATTCCAATACTTCCCATAGACAGGAATACAACTCACAGATTTTCTAAGAATCGTGTTTCGAAACACAATAGAACACGGAGCAGAATAGAAGAATGGTATAGAAGTGCCTGTGAGCTGCGTGTTCTGCTGAGGTACTGCACAGATCAGTCAGATCTGTGCAGTGCTTTTGTGTGTGAATGTGTACAGAAAGGGCTAAAATGTAGAAAAGTATGTTCCCCCCAAAAGCATAACCAGCCCTGTACCTCTGAACGTGTTCTGGTACTGAAAATTCAGGGGGCAAAACTTGGGGTTCCCCCATACTTCCATTAACCAGCACCGGGCTCAACCAGCCAGGCATTAATGCCATAGCAGGGCGTACAAATCACAGGGTACCCCAGCCATCACCTTGACCAACCTCAAACTGATCACCCCAAGCTTGAGATTCCTCAGAAAGTGGGGACACCCCCCTTAAAAAAGGGGCCCCTCCTCCCAAGGATACCTCAGGGCTATTCCCAGCACACAGTGGCATCACTATGGTGGCGCAGGGGGTGCGGGCTGCAGCGCGTGTCACCCTCAGGCGGGTGACACCAAAATGCTGGCTCCTCAGTGACAGGAGCTGGGTACTGCAAAGTGGCATTTTCCTGCGCACTCAGCTCATGTCACAGACGAGGAGCCGTCAGTGCAGGCACAGTCCGGGGACAGCACGGGGGTGTCGGAGTGACACTATCGGGAGTCCTTGCAAGGCCACGCGCTTCTCTATGGTAGACCATGCCCTCCTTTCCAGACCCAGTGATGCTTCTGCCTGCACCCCTGATGACAGTGGGTTCAGATATCGGAGCTCAGTCAGCAGCAGCAAGAAAAGAGACAGTGATGCAGGTAGGAGACTCATTGGACACTGAAGCTTAGTGTAGTGAGGGGAGAGTTACAGTGAGTAGGGGGTGAGACAGGCTCCCAGCACCCATCTCCATGTGTGCCTCCCCAGCCATTGATCTCACCGCACGTCACTGACTATTCCCGGACATTAAGTGCCTGGTGGAACCTGATCACCCACTGTAAATAAAATATATATGTTTATTTTTAAAAAAGCATAAAACACAGTACAGTAATACAGATTTATGGTGATGTAAAATTTAACCAGTCCAAAAGGTAAGTCTATATAAAACAATAGGCATAGTCAAAAATATGGCAATACTATAGAACAGAACAATAAAAAGTAGGCATGGTTGGCATGAAGGGCAGAGATGAGCCACTGAATAAACTTGGTGGCTAATGGTAAGATAATTGGATCATTGCCCAACAAATATCTGGTTTCGCACCATCGTGTGGAATGAATACACTTACTGTGCGCAATTGTTGTTTAAGATCCCCTGACAGAGAGTCTATAAAGCCCTAGCAAACCTGAAAACATGTTTCCGTACCCTGGGCCTGATTCAGTAAGAATAGCAACTGCGATTATGAACGCAATCGGCCAATTGTTGCATTCTGCGCATGCTTTTGCGCCGCAGTGCACGTGCACGAACACTCCACTGCGATCACAGAGACTACGCTGACCCATCGCAGAGTGATTGACAGGAAGTACCGTTTGGGGGTGGTGACGGGGGTGGTCAGCGAACCGCATTCGTGTCAGTGCATTTGAACGCTGTTAGAGGGGCATGCATAAACTAGCCACTGCGATACCATACGCAGCTTGGGCTTTCACTGCATGTGATGAGGTTAGTAATTCCTGAGCAAGGTCAAAGCCTGTGTAAGTGTGTGTGAGGCTGCGATGGTACTCCATGTTACCGATGGTTTCGCAGTCTTGCTAAGTATTACGGATGTGTGTAATGTAAAGGGGGTGTCCTTATGTTAGGCTGCGACGGCATAGAAAAATTATTTGGCCTTAAATAGGAGTAGGGGGCACTATTAATCCACATGTGTAAAGGTGCCTACACGATGTGGTCATGATGCGATATCGTGTCCGATTTCCCCTTGGACTCTCCACGGCAGCTCCCCGGCAGTCGTGGGACGATTTGGTGTTATAACTGTCCAAATTGACCCACGATCTCATGATCTATCTCATATGGTGACTAAATCATGAGATCGTACACGATAAATCGTTTGCTTACCAAACACATCAAGATGACTGGCCAGATTTCAAATAAATGTAAATAATGGGCAGGCTTAAGTAGGGGGTATATAAAGCAGGCACCATTTTAGGTCTGTGCACTTCTGCTGTGTGAATAGTGAGGCTAGGTGTATACCTGCTGAATGCTGTACATTGCTATTGTGCTCTGCTTTGTTTTCCCCGGCTCATCAAAGTGTGTTTTACCTGCATTCTATCCTGTATTCTGTGTTGATGGATCCCTATCGGTATAGAGTGATGGTCGCCTATGCTGGGGTTAAGGTGATGAAGAGAGGGCCCAGCATAGGAGGAGAGCATGCTGGACCAAGAAGTGGCTGTTGCAGAGGGAGACTCGCTCTCACATGTCCCTGCTGGTGGAGATTCGGGAGAACAATCCAGATGACTATCGTAACTACCTGCACATGGATGACGCCACTTTCCAGGAGTTGCTGCGTCTGGTGGCCCCGTTTATCCAGAAGCAGGATACTAAGCAGCAGAGGGCTATCCCTGCTGAGGAGAGGCTGGTGGCTACCTTGAGGTACCTGGATACAGGGCGGTCACTGGAAGTTTGGGACCCTCATATCCCCTCAGGCTTTGGGCGTCATCATTCCGGTGACCTGCAAGGCTATTGTCAAAGTGCTGCAGTACCAGTTTTGTCAGGTAGGGGGAAATAAAACACCATACACATTTTTTCTTGGAAATATAGAAAAGTACTGTATATAAACAGGTTAAACCAGTGTCAAATGTACTGCCAATAGCTGCGAGTGATAAAACTGTCTTTATGACAACAGTATAAACATTTGCATTCCAAACATGGAATAAATAACTTTGCAATTTTGTTGTTTAAAGAAAGCTCCTATATGCCTTTATAATGTAAACCTGCAGTATCCCCACATTTTATCAGTCCCAATACCTAGCCTGCTCTATGGTATATGGTGGGTCAGATGCCGGATTGAATAGGCCAATACACACATAGCGCAAGGACAGATTGTGGCCCCGGCTTCCGACAATTGGTCCTTCCGCCATGTGTGTATTGACCGTGTCCAATCGGCGTCATCACCACCGTATACCATAGGGGAGGTATTGGGAGTGATAACATTTGGGGATAGTGCAGGCAACAACAATAACAATAAAAGTTTAGATTTGGTAAAACCCTGGAATTTCCTCCTCAGCATCTAAGAGGGCACTATATATAGCCTGGCTTTCGGTGGGAGGGTTAGTGGGTGGGGGACATACTTACCTACCTTTTATCATCTCTTCCCGGGAGAAGCCCGGGTAAGAGAAGCAGCAGGGGGCCGATAGGGGCGGGGCCTAACGATTCGTGCCATTAAGCCCCGCCCCCTCGCGGCAAAACTGCCGCGATTGGGTAAAATTTATATAGGGGGCAGGGCCAAATGCTGTGATTCATGCAGAATCACATCTTAAGCCCCGCCCCCTTCACGGAGACCCGCGATCGCCGCGGGTATTCTCCTCATTCTGCCCACTTCACTAGGAAGTGGGCAGAATGCGGCAGAAATGCCTACCCTTCCGGGGGTGCGGGGGGTTACCCAAAAAATCGGGAGCCTCCCGCGAAAACCGGGAGGGTAGGCATGTATGGTGGGGGAGTAGGGTGTGACTGGGATGGAGGCATCACAGAGGCGGTTGGGGCAGGTGGGCAGGGCACAGGGTCACCAATATCGGTAGCTGGATCTAAATTGTTATGCAGCGCCCTAATGAGCAACTCATAGACCAGACGTTGGAATTCGCTTTGTGTTTTAGCACACATTTGCCGCATGGTGCTGTTTATATGAGAGGTGAAATTATCTAGGTGGCCTGGGGGGCTTTTTAAAAGCTCTTCTGCCTGTTGTAAAAATGTGTCTGCTGGCTCCCTGCTTTGTGTTTTTTCCCCAGGGTGCTTTCTAAGTTGCTGGGAAGGTGCAGTAGGTGCTGGGGGTGGTGCGGTTGGTGGTGGGCATTGGGATATTGACACATCCCCCTCACTGTCAGCAATGCTGCTTAAATCAGGCGTAGATGACGATTCCAGTTCTTGTGTTCATGTTTTAAAAAAAAAAATTTCTAGTTTCCTAATACCGTTGATGAGTGGAAAACCATCGCTGAAGACTTTGAACGGCATTGGAATTTCCCTAACTGCGAGGGAGCCATAGATGGGAAACATATACGCATCACCCCACCTGCCAACAGCTGATCGTACTATTATAATTACATAGGGTACTTCAGCATCGTTCTCATGGCGGTGGTGAATGCCAACTATGAGCTTGTGTTTGGTGGATCGTTCAAACAGACGGCATTCTACGAGAGGCTCACCTCCAAAACCCTCAACTTGTTGCCAGTGAAGGAGATGAAGCAGGGCCTAAACTTCATTTTTGTGGCTGACGAGGCTTTCGGGTTGAAAATGTGATGAAGCCATATGATCAAAGGTCCTTGATGAGAGAAAAGCGAATCTACAACTATCGGCTTTCTTGGGCACGCCGGATTGTGGAAAATGCCTTTGGAATCCTCAGTAACCGGTTCTGCATTTTCCACACCAGCATAAACCTGCGTGTGGACAAGATAGACTGGGTCGTGATGGCGTGCTGTGTTCTGCATAACTTTTTACAGCACAAAATAACCCTACAAAGGGCATCAGGCACAACTAATCCAAGACCCAGACCATCCGGAGGAGATTGCCCAGATAACAACAGTGGCAGCACCATCAATGCAAGCCACAGGCACTGCACGGGCCAAACAGGTGAGGGAGGACTATATGGCCTATTTTAATGGGCTGGGTGCAGTTCCATGGCAGGAGGACTGTCTAAGATAATTGATAAAGTGGACAATTATGGGAGGTTAAAAAAGGTGTTTTTGTTTTTAAAACAAACATGGTGTGTATGCACTGTGTCTACTTACCAAACCTGCCTCGACCAGTCCACTGTGACCTTCAGCCGCCTCCTCTTCTCTCTCTCGCTTGGTCATGAGCACAAGAGACTGACGCTGTGGTTCGTGCTCCATGATAAAAGACATTATAGGGTAATAACAAAGGGTGGACCGATACACATCATCAGCGGACGCTCCAGGACGCTTCGACTCCTCCACCTTCTTTCGTGCTGTCACAAACACTGTACGGAGATTTTGTATTTTGAGGCGCACCCATTTCACAAACGCATCATGGCAGTAATGTCAGCTGTATTCCACCAATTCCTCTAATGCCAGAAGTTTCTTGGACTTATTGGAATAGCCGTGACAGCTGACCCTCCATAGACACTCCTTTGCATCCATACACTCCAGGAAGCCGGTGATAAACTCACGGTCCTTATCCAAAGACAATGTTGGTGGTAAGAAAAATTTTTTATAAAAATATGGACGCATACAATGTTATAGTTTGGTTAATATATATATAGTTCTGTTATAAGTGTATTAGGTGATGAGCGACTGACGTATATTAGTGCAATAATTTATAAAATGTGCAATTCAACCAACAAAACATAATACACAGAGTGTATATAGATGAAAAAATATAATCACAATTTAATAATAAAATAAATACACAAAACATACATGTAAATAGATATCTTAAGTAAGCACAAAGTGTTCTGATAAATTAATTATCCACAATGTGCAAAAAGTGCTTATAAATATTTTAAAAATGCTAAACACAATTCAACCATTTAAAAGCGATTAAACGCGAGTAGAATTCATATATTTATATATTTAAAAAATCCAGTATCACAGAGGAATCAATCAATAAAAACAAGTAGAAAAACTCATTAAAAAAGTTATTTTAAAAAATAAGAAGTTTGAGTGAAATGCAATTCTTATCTGTAATAGTTCATTTCAGGCAATGGCAACTATCCCAATGCGTTTCATCCACTTAGGGACTTCATCAAGGGGTGCTTGTAAACAGGGTTTGACAATTTTTATACCCTTTGTGAGACAGGACTCCAATTATCTCATTAGGGCCATCTTTGACATCACTTCCGGTCAGTCACATCCGGAAATGCGCTCTTTTTATAAAACATTTAAAAAGTATTGGAAACATGTAGATTTAATATACATCATCCTTAGTAGACTGTCCATAAGTCTTATATCAGTTCCAGGTTTGTTATGGAGTGACTCAGGGCCCCCGATCATACAAGGACTTCTGCCCTTATCCGCTCCGCTTCCACCCAATCATAACATCACATCCATTCTATCATTTACCATACGCGTCTTTCCACACATACACTAAGCCAGAAATTCAACTACTTAGCAAAGGACTTAGGTATGCACCTACCTCAAACATGAACAAATTTGAAGTATTTATAGATTTGAATAAATATGTGAGAAACCTTACCCTGAAAAGACACTTCATTAGGAAAGAGACGGCACCCATAAAGAACTTTGAATCTATGTCAAAATCTGGACTAAAAGGCAAGTCAATTTACTACCCTAAGAGTAGCCACATAGAGATTTTCTATGAAAAGGTCAAAAGGGATCTATGTGATTCAGATATCAAGAAGGTATCTAAACAGAACGTTAGAAATGAAGAAAAACATGCCCTTAAAGAATTACAGAAAAATAAGGGGATAATCATCAAACAATCTGACAAAGGGGGGGATTAGTTATCATAGAATGACAAGCCTATCTAAAAGAAGCCAACAGACTGCTGGGGGACAAGATCTCATATGCCACATTGCAACATGATCCTTTGGATCAATACACAGAGGAACTTAGAGTACTCCTTTTGCGGGGTCTCCGTGATGGAACCCTATGTAAAGAGGAATATCAGTACTTGATGACAACTAATCCCACCACCCCCATATTTTATTTTCTACCCAAGATCCATAAGTCCTTGATAGATCCACCAGGGAGACCCATCGTAGCAGGCATAGATTCATTAACTTCCCACCTTTCAGAGTACGTGGATGTATTCCTGCAGAAATATGTGGTAAAACTAGAATCTTACCTGAAGGATACCACAAATCTTTTACAACATCTGGAAAAAATTTAATGGAAAGACACATATAAATGGATCACTATTGATGTACAAGCCTTGTACACTTGTATTGAACACACTAAAGGTGTTAATGCATGCAGATTAACCATGGAGGAGGACGACTCTATGAATGCTACACATCGCGAGTTTTTACGTGATCTTATGACTTTTATACTCAACCATAATTATTTTAAATTTTTAGATGTGTTTTACCGTCAAATTTGTGGTACTGCAATGGGTACTGTTTTTGCACCAAGCTTTGCTAATATTTTTATGGGGCAGTGGGAAAAGGAATACATTTATACCAATAATCCTTACAAGAATAGAATAATCATGTATAAGAGATACATTGATGATATTCTCATAATCTGGAATGGATCGGAAGAGGATTTTAAACAGTTTTTAATATATATTGAGATGAATGACATGAATTTGAAATTTACATCCCATTTCAGTGACATCTCAATAGAATTTCTGGACTTAGTTTTGAACCAAGAGGAAGGGAGAGTCATTACTAAAACATACATTAAGGAGGTAGACACCAACAGCTATCTACATTATAAGAGTGGACATCTAAATAAATGGAAGAATAACATTCCATATTCCCAATTTCACAGAATAAAGTAGAATTGTACTAGAGAAAGTGACTGTAAAGAGCAGATTAATCTCTACACTGCAAGGTTCACAAAGAAAGAATATCCAGTAGAACTTTTGACTAAGACAGCTAAAAAAACAGAAGAGTTGAAGAGAGAGGATTTACTGAATTACAAGAAGACTACCACTAAAGAGAATTTTCTACCTTTTGTAACTACATATAATGGACATGAGAATAAGATCAAGAGATGTTTACAAAAACACTGGAATATCTTGCTTATGGATCCAGTATGGACATCCTTCCTCCGAAACCTACTGTTCTCTTCAGAAAGGGTAAAAGCCTCAAAGATACTTTGGCACCAAGTATGATCAGAGATGGTAATCAGACAAGAAATGATACTCTCCCCCCTTGCCTAAGATGCTATAAATGTGGCCGTTGTAACATATGTAGATATCTCCATCCACGCAGAAAAGTTTTTTATAATTACAATAATTCTAAAGAATTTAAGATAAAGAATTTCATGAACTGCAATTCTACATCAACATCTATTTATTAGACTGTCAATGTGGTTTGAAGTACGTATGGAAAACTAAAAGACCCCTCAAATTAAGGATTCAAGAATACATCCGTAACATAAAGAACAAAGTAGAAGGACATGTGGTTTCCAGACATTTTATTACGCATCATGGTTCCAACCCTGAAGAATGCACTTTTAAAGCAATTGAACACGTGACTTTGGGAGAACGAGGAGGAGATTTGAGTAACAAACTTTCGCGGAGGGAAATGTTTTGGATTTTCCAACTTAATACAATGGCTCCAAATGGGTTTAACGAAAGTTATGAAATTGCCCCTTTCCTATGATGGATGAGTTGGTAGCTGTGGATATCCTTTACATTATCTGCAACCTTACCATTGTACTGATGCCCAATCTCGTCTGATCTTGGAAGTTAAGCACAATTGGGCTGGGTCAGTCCTTGGATGGGAGACCACCTGGGAATACTCAGTGTTGTAGTATAATATCCACAGTAGGGAATACATTAGCCACTCAGTCCACCTTAAGGATTATGGGTCACATACGAGTCGAAGTTTTATGGAATATAATAAAATTAAAATGAAGATACTTCTGCTGACTGGCCTGGATTATGGAATACTGACTTTATTTTACCTAATTTATTACACCTATTTTTTACATTTATCCTGGACTTTGGACAATTATCACCCTATACAAATGGAATTATATAAATATATATTTTTTCAGTAACATCATGTCGCTCACTTTTATACACCTATATGACGTGATTTACGTTACTAGCTAGATTCCAAATACACTATAGTGTGTGATGCGATTTATGTTACTAGTTAGGCTCCGTATCTTATTTATTTATGAACACATCCACTAATTTGTCCTCCTTTTTGAATCATCAGCTGCATATGGAAAGATGGCATCGTGGTTACTATGGCAACAGCAATACTGACGTTCTGAAGACAGGAATGAGACACGCAAGCGCCAATCACAGTGCCCAGCAGGGAATAGACTTGATGGTATCAACGAAAGAAGACAGGAGTTGGAGAAAGCCTGGAGTATCTGTCGGGATGAGACAAATCGGACCACTAATCCAGCCGCGCATAGACTCCAACAAAATGGCGGACGCAACATCACTAGTGCAGACGCATATGGTAAATGATAGAATGGATGTGATGTTATGATTGGGCGGAAGCAGAGCGGATAAGGGGGAAGTCCTTGCATGATCGGGGGCCCTGAGTCACTCCATAACAAACCTGGAACTGATATAAGACTTATGGACAGTCTACTAAGGATGATGTATATTAAATCTACATGTTTCCAATACGTTTTAAATGTTTTATAAAAAGAGCGCATTTCCGGATGTGACTGACCGGAAGTGATGTTAAAGATGGCCCTAATGAGATAATTGGAGTCCTGTCTCACAAAGGGTATTAAAAGTGTCAAACCCTGTTTACAAGCACCCCTTGATGAAGTCCCTAAGTGGATGAAACGCGTTGGGTTAGCTGCCATTGCCTGAAATGACAGATTACAGGTAAGCATTGCATTTCACTCAAACTTCTTATTTTTTAAAAGAACACGTTTGGAACTTTTTTAATGAGTTTTTCTACTTGTTTTTATTGATTGATTCCTCTGTGATACTGGATTTTTTAAATATATAACTATATGAATTCTACTCGCTTTTAATCGCTTTTAAACGGTTGAATTGTGTTTAGCATTTTTAAAATATTTATAAGCACTTTTTGCATATTGTGGATAATTAATTTATCAGAACACTTCATGCTTACTTAAGCAGTACCTATTTACATGTATGTTTTGTGTATTTATTTTATTATTAAATTGTGATTATATTTTTTCATCTATATACACTCTGTGTATTATGTTTTGTTGGTTGAATTGCACATTTTATAAATTATTGCACTAATATACGTCAGTCGCTCATCACCTAATACACTTATAACATTTCACTACTAAGGGCTACTCCAAAAGTCCTTTCACATTGGGCTTAGCTGACACCCTATTATACTAAGGGAGTATGTATATTTATATATATCCTGATTAATCCTCTGAACTAACTCCAAGTTGGCGCCGACACTGTGTACTAATAAATATAGTTCTAGTTATACATTTTTAAAAGATGTATTTGGTTTGGTTCTGTTCTTATGGTGTTTTAAATAATTTTAATCCTGATTGCATTTGACAAAAAATGTAAATATTCTGTAATTTATTTTAATTTATTCCAAATATAATTTAAATATATAATATATACACACATTACACATAGGTGGTCAGTGGGCGATGCATTATACACATGGTCATCAGTGGGTGGGTGGGCAATGCATAATATACATAGGTGGTCAGTGGGTGATGCATTACACACATGATGGTCAGTGGGTGATGCATTATACACATAGGTGGTCAGTGGGCGATGCATTATACACATGGTGGTCAGTGGGTAGGTGGACGATGCATAATACACATAGGTGGTCAGTGGGTGGGTGGGCAATGCATTATACACATAGGTGGTCAGTGGGCGATGCATTATACACATAGGTGGTCAGTGGGTGGGTGGGCGATGCATTATACACATAGGTGGTCAGTGGGTGATGCATTATACACATAGATGGTCAGTGGGTGGGTGGGCGATGAATTATATACATAGGTGGTCAGTGGGTGATGCATTATACACATAGGTGGTCAGTGGGTGGGTGGGCGATGCATTATACACATAGGTGGTCAGTGGGTGATGCATTATACACATAGGTGGTCAGTGGGTGGGTGGGCGATGCATTATACACATAGGTGGTCAGTGGGTGATGCATTATACACATAGGTGGTCAGTGGGTGATGCATTATACACATAGGTGGTCAGTGGGTGATGCATTATACACATAGGTAGTCAGTGTGTGGGTGGGCGACGCATTATACACATGGGTGGTCAGTGGGCAATGCATTACACACTTGATGGTCAGTGGGTTGGTGGGCGATGCATTATATACATAGGTGGTCGTGGGCGCTGCATTATACACATGGGTGGTCAGTGGGCGATGCATTATACACATGGGTGGTCAGTGGGCGATGCATTATACACATAGGTGGTCAGTGGGTGATGCATTATACACATAGGTGGTCAGTGGGTGGCTCCCATTGGTGGACAGTGGGTCAAGCATATTCATTGGTGGTCAGTGGATGGGTCACATTGGTGGTCAGTGGGTGGGTGGGCGATGCATTATATAAATAGGTGGTCAGTGGGCCATGCATTATATACATAGGTGGTCAGTGGGCGATGCATTATACACATAGGTGGTCAGTGGGCGATGCATTATACACATAGGTGGTCAGTGGGTGATGCATTATACACATAGGTGGTCAGTGGGTGGCTCCCATTGGTGGACAGTGGGTCAGGCATATTCATGGGTGGTCAGTGGATGGGTCACATTGGTGGTCAGTGGGTGGATCACATTGCAGCTCAGCAGCACTAGTACAAATATACCGTACTCACCAAATTAGGGCAGGTTGCCCGATCAGGTGTGCAGAACAGGGACTCGTGTCTGTCCGTCTCATCCAAGTCACGATGCTGCACAAATTGGAGACTGGGCGTGTACTGCATTCATGCACACACGTCAGATCCACAGGTTCATGCACACACATGTCAGATACACAGGTTCATGCACACACATGTCAGATCCACGGGTTCATGCACACACATGTCAGATACACGGGTTCATGCACACACGTCAGATACACAGGTTCATGCACACACGTCAGATACACAGGTTCATGCACACACATGTCAGATACACAGGTTCATTCATTTTTTAGTCTGGATTAGATCACATTGGGATAGAAATTTCTTTGTTATGTCCCTAACTTAGATACTCTCTATAGGTTCAGCATGATAAAATAAAATAAACAATCTTATTGGGATGTAATTATTATTATCATTATTTGTATTTTCTATTGTGATGTATAAATAATAAAGTGTAAAAATGTTTTAGAACAAAAAATTATTTTTTTGTCCTTCCTACTGTAACTATAGTCGATTAATTGAATTAATTGGGGATACCTAATCATTAAAGTATGACTAAATCCCCACATCCAAACCTTGGATTTATTTAATAAGCCTTTTCTGACATTTTCATTATATTATATATTTTTTATAGTTTTTTTTATATATACTTTGAAAACTGTGTGATACTGTACATTGTCTCATTGTTGTTACTAACTGAATCGTTATTTACGGATTTAATTTTATGCTGCTGTATCTGTAAGGCTGCATATCCCTTAGAAAAAGAGGAACACTGATATTTACAATTAGTAACCATTACCATGCCAGTAAGAATTCCAACTGATTAACACTGAGTGAGTTACTATATACAGGTGCCTTGCATATTGGACCTGGTATATTAAGGGTGAATAGACCTCTATCTAGGCACACCCCTCTGAGGAAATCCCGATTGGGCAGAAACGCGTCAGTGATTCCAAACAAGTGTCTTTTTTGATCACCTCTGGTCCTGCGACACATACCTCTACAAGGGCGCACGCAGTGGACGGATAAAGCCTGCCGTTCAGGTGGCTGCACGAGGGAAAGCTAGACAGGGCCTGTCCTGCAGAGACACCTTTATCTGCCAGCACGCTGCTGCAAGGCACTGTAGGCAGCAGTATAACAGGCGCCATCCGACAGTCGGTCCTGTGCGTCATCTGCCGCAGCACTGTGAGGGAAGTGCTTTTCGCTTGACATACGAAACACTGCAACCTACCAGTCCATTGCCGCAAATCAGCACAGGCGGCAGCACAGAAGACGCCATCCGGCGGCTGATCAATAGTGCGTCACCAGCCTCAATACAGCACGGGAAAATGTGTGTTCTTTTGCCGCGAGACGGACGGAGCTTGCGGACTGTCACGCTGTTCTCTTTATACAAGGTATGAACCGCAGATATGGCCATGAGACAGATGGAGCATGAGGTGCGTTGGTAAGTGAGGATATACTGTACATATTGCACTCATTGCGAGACATTAATTTCACAAAACCTACACCGAGACTGATAGTGGAAAACTATCTTTAATTTCCTTAATTCTATTTCTGGACAGTTGTCACCAGTGTTCAGCAGGATTCAGTCTGGGAATTACTGTTCAAATTCGTTATATCATCTATCTGGATACGACATTTCTTGAAAGTCACTATACTTTTGCTTGTGGAACTTTAAACAGATCGTAGCTTCCACGCTCATATGCATTGGATTATAACCCTATATGCAGGGGTGGGCTGGGCTGGGGGTCAGGGTGCCATCTGCCCCCTGGGCCAGTACAAGTTTAATGATCCAGGGCCACCTGGCTGCTGGAGGCAGGCAGAGGATTCTTCTGCTGTCCGGCCGCTTAGTGCTATAGCCTATAACCTGTGTTATGCAGCAGGGGCTTATAGAAAATGGCTGCCCCCACGGCAGTCTACAAAAACATGGCCGCCGTCGACCAATGGGGAGCCAAGTTTCATTTCCCTCATTGTTCACTGCAGAAGGAGAATATATGTTGCAGCAGCTGCACACAGTTCGAAGCATCACTCACCCTAGTTTACCTAGAGGTACCTTTATATGTCTATACTGTACATGCTTTATAATCTAAACTATGTTTGAATAATTCAGGGTGCTCTCATTAGACATCACCACTATGATCCATCAATTGTGTCATTAAAGTGTACCAGAAAAATTACTTTTTATTACATGTGCATATTTTTCATCTTTTGTGTTACTTTCTCATGTGCATATTGCTCCTGCGTGGAGACCTGAGATTTTTCTGCCTTGGTTAGTGTATATACTCAGGGGCGCTGAGGGGGGGGGGGAGCGGGTACAAATGACCCGGCCGGGCTTGCTGGAGGGGCCCGGATCTGGTGCTGCCCCCCCTCTTACATCACAGCAGCCCAGCACACTCTGCTGTGTGCTGGGCTTCAGTGGGAGACTGCTCGCAGCAGCTGGAGCAGTCTCCTATGCCTATGGGGGGAGCAATCACGCTGATCGTGCCCCCCATTGGCTGTGCGCCGGGCTGAGGGGCTCACAGCGCCCCCTCCCAGCGCGTGAGCGCTGTTAAAATGCTTTGTTTTGTTTTACCTAAGGGGGCGTGGCCATGCCTCCCGCGATTAGGCCACGGCCCCTGTTACTCGTGCCCGCCGCTGCTCTTGGCGGTCCCGTATATACTGCTTGCACACTGGGGGTTCACAATTCACAATTATTTTCTAACTACTACCATGCCAGGTTGCCTAGGTTGATTTTTGTGCACTGCTGTTAATAATTTCCATAGCACAGTTGTTGAGTGTATATGCTCATCATATATACATATATCCCTGTTGCTTTGATATGAACAGTGGGCCTGATTCAGCATGGATCCTAAGTCCATTTATGCTCTCAGGGAGCACCTGCACAATTCCATACTCTTTGCATAAAGGGTAATTTTATATATGTGGAAAGTCTTTTTAAACTTATACATATCCTCGTTACCAAGAAATTCCTGTGCTCAATGATATTCCCCCTTTTGTTATTCCTATATTTTATATCAGTCACTAGAATAGTCTCTGTCAGACAGGGATGGTACTGTAGGTGATGTATTTGATTATACTGTAGTTCTTAGACATAAGGGGCAGGGGTTAAAGTGGGGCAGAACTGCATTCCGTCATGGAGTTGCCGGGTGACTGCTGAGAGTTTGTTGCCAGCAGGCGCCCGCCTCCATCCCTACAGAGGCAGCCACAGGCTGGAGTTCACTCCTGAGCTCTGGCTTCCGGCTCCTGCAGTGGGCACTATGGGAGAGAAGTCATGACGTCTCTCACATAGTTCCAAGGAGCAGCCAGTCGGACAGCAGCAGACGCAGGAGCGGGGCTTAAGGTAAGTATTTTGTGTTACGGTTTCTTTGTGTAAGGGGAACTACTACAGGGGGAACTACTAATAGGGGCATTACCACTGGGGGCATTGCATAGGGGGCAGCGCATAAGGGGTCCCACTACTGGGAGCACTGCATAAGGGTCACCACTACTGGGGGCACAACCACAGTGGGGCACTGCGGCACTGCATAATGTGAATCAGGGGCACTATGTGCAGTGTAATGTGAATAAGATTATGCTACTGTGTGGCATTATTTGAATTGGGCATACTATTGTGTGACCACGCCCCTTTCTTTTGAGACCACACCCCTTTCTGCGACACCGCGCGTGCTCTCCCTTTCTTTAAAAAGCGCCGGGGGGGAGGGGGTGAGTTTCACCATGTCTCTAGGACCACTTTAAGCACGGATAATGGGTGTGACTCAATTGGTTTTACAGCGACTATTTCCTATGAGCGCCCAACGGAGCAATTGAGCACTGCTTTAGGTGGGTTTAGCCACATTGCGTGGCCCAACCTGGTGCTTCTGGGCACACACATGTGGCTCTCGCGCACTGGTGAAAAAACCAGGGCCACTTCATTGCTGTTGCCCCCCAGGCTTAAAGTTGCCAGCCAGCCCCTGCCTCTATGCCCATACATTTAGCGTCTGAAATCATAGCTGCTATATAAGGTTAATGTGGAGCTCTAGACATACATATCATTCATTAATTTGCCACAGTGTTTATTGGCTTTTTTGATGTCTTGTGTTTTTAGACATATTTTATATGTGTATTTATATTTGTTACATTGGCCAATGATGTCTGTTCTGTATTATTAAATTTGTATATTGTATATGTATATTATTTATTTTTAATTCTTATTTCTGGCACAGTCGCTACACATTTTTGTTTTAATAATTCTTTATTCATTATTGATTTAGGCTGTAAGTGTTAGCGCTGTCGTTCAGCTTCTTTTTGTGTTTCCTTTTGGCTTGCGCCCACAAACAGCTGCGTGGAAACACTCATTAATTCAATCAAGATTTTCAAGTGTTCCATACTTCAGTACCATTGGCTATAGATTTCTAAAAAGTGAGATGCACCTACATTATAGGTGGGGGAGACACACATGGGAAGGGGAGGGCAGAGTCACACATTGACGGGAGGGCAGAGAAAAGGGATTTTAATTATAGGGAAGAGCATTGGCTAACAGGATGATAATTAAGCTTTGACACTAATATTATCATTATATCATATGAGTAGTCACATATCAGTTGTTTCAAAGATTGCCAAACAAGGGCCTGATTCAGAGCCGGACGCTCTGAAAGAGCGCTTGCTCTGAATCAGGGCCTTTTTTAAAAAAAATTTGTTCGGCCTCCTGGCCGCTCGCTTAGCTGTGGGTGACCACCCACAGCTATTGCGAGCGGCCAGGTGATGGTCGAGATGGTCTCAACCATCGCGACCATCGGGGCTTGCGACGAGACCCTTGTGGTAGGGTCTCGTCCCTGCAAGCCCCAGTGAGCTTTCGGCTCTATTAGAGCTGGAAGCTCACCCACTGACATCACTCGTGATGTCAGTGGGGCCGCCCCCAAACGGCAGGCGTTCCTTCGGGAATACCTCCGTTTGGCCAGCCACCCCCCCTGCCCGCCTCCAAAACGGGGCAAGCTGTCAATCAAAATCGACAGCTGCCCCGCTTTGGTGCGAGACCCGTAGCGACGGAGCGACGGTCGCTAGCCGGGTCTCGCGCATGCGCACGTTGGAGCCGGCTCCGGCGTGCGCATGCGCAGTGGCCAAACATCGACCAGCGGGTCTGAATCGGGCCCCAAGTCCACATCACATGACCCACAATAATATTTCTACTCTTTAAAAGACAAGTCCTTAAAGTTTTCTGCAGTTACCCTATAAACATTTATCAATAAGTGAACTTTTAAGATATGATGGATAAAAAGTAGACTGTACATTTGGAATATAAATGTTAGGAGAGGTCAGCAGACGTTAAGCAGATCATTGCTATGACGCGGATGCTTCTTTAGTTATCGGCAGTGCCGGGGTCTAAAATGATGGGAGAATGAGGAGATACCTTTTTTTTGTCTCAGGGTCTGATTCAATACCGCTCGCAACAGCGATTCCGCACGCGATCGGCCGATTGTTGCGTTCTGCAAATGCGTATGAATCGCAGTGCGCATGCGCGAGCCAGCCATCGCGGTGACTACGCAGACCCATCGCAGAGTGATGGACAGGAAGTGCCCTTTGTAGGTGGGAACGGGGTGGTGGTCGGGGTAACGCAGGCACGTCAGTGCATTTCAACGCCGCTGCAGGAGCGTGCATAAATTAGTCACTGCCATGCCGTACGCAGCCTGAGGCCTGATAGCGTGCGATGAAAGTTAGCAATTCCTGAGTAAGGTCAGAGCTTGCGCAAGTGTGTGTGAGGCTGCGATGGTACTTGATTGTATCGATGGTTTCGCAGTCTTGCTAAACATTACGGATGTATGTAAGGTAAGGTGGGCGTCCTTGTGTTATGCGGCGACATAGTAATCGCAGAGGATTAGCATAGTATCGCAGTTGAACTGTGTGCGTAATCGCTATTGTCATTCGCAGTTGCGATTGGCAGTGAGTCAGGCCATCAATGCTTTAAGGGCAAAATACTTATATCTACAAAGAAATCTGACATAAAACTAATTAATGCAAAAAATGTATAAATCGAACAAATTGGTGGATGGTACAAATTGAAGGGGTCTATTTACTAAGCAGTGTTAGGAGACAAAGTGAAATGAGAGTAGGTACCAGCCAATCAGCTCCTAACTGCCATTTCACAGGCTGTGTTTGAAAAATGACAGTTGGGAGCTGATTGGCTGGTACCTTATCACTTTCTTATCACTTTTCATTCTGTCTCCTAAAACTGCTTAGTAAATAGACCCCTAAAGCTTAGAATTAAGTTGTGATCTTGTTAATGATATACAGTATGGGCATTTGTTGTGAGTCCAGAGACTAATAATTCTGCATTTACAAACTTTTAAAATACCTATTATGGTAATATATTGGGGTCTAGTTACTAAGCAGTGATAGGAGACAGAGGCCCGGATTCAGAGCCGGACGCTCTGACAGAGCGCTCGCTCTGAATCAGGGCCATCCTTCCTGATTTTAGAGCGGACTCCTGGGTGTCCACCCACAGCTATAGCGAGCGGCCTAAAAGATGGTCGCGATGGTCAAGACCATCGCGACCATAGGGCTTGCGACAAGACCCTTGTGGTAGGGTCTCGTTTGCCGCAAGCCCTGGAGTGCTTTTGGCTCTATCAGAGCCAAAAGCACTCCCACTGACATCACTTGTGATGTCAGTGGGGCCGGCCCCAGATGGTAGGCGTTCCCATGGGAACGCCTCCGTCTGGCCAGCCACGACCCCGGTACGCCCACCAAAGGGGGCGTGCTGTCACTCACCATCGACAGCACGCCCCCTTTGTAGCGAGACCCATAGCGACGGCTTGCCCGTCGCTATCCGGGTCTCGCGCATGCGCACGACGGAGCCGGGTCCGTCGTGCGCATGCGCACTGGCCCAACATTGACCCGCTTGCGAGCACTCAGCATTCGTGAGCGGGTCTGAATCAGGCCCAGAGTGAAAAGTGATAAGAAAGTGATAAGGTACCAGCCAATCAGCTCCTAACTGCCATTTCACAGGCTGTGTTTGAAAAATGACAGTTGGGAGCTGATTGGCTGGTACCTTATCACTTTCTTATCACTTTTCATTCTGTCTCCTAAAACTGCTTAGTAAATAGACCCCTAAAGCTTAGAATTAAGTTGTGATCTTGTTAATGATATACAGTATGGGCATTTGTTGTGAGTCCAGAGACTAATAATTCTGCATTTACAAACTTTTAAAATACCTATTATGGTAATATATTGGGGTCTAGTTACTAAGCAGTGATAGGAGACAGAGGCCCGGATTCAGAGCCGGACGCTCTGACAGAGCGCTCGCTCTGAATCAGGGCCATCCTTCCTGATTTTAGAGCGGACTCCTGGGTGTCCACCCACAGCTATAGCGAGCGGCCTAAAAGATGGTCGCGATGGTCAAGACCATCGCGACCATAGGGCTTGCGACAAGACCCTTGTGGTAGGGTCTCGTTTGCCGCAAGCCCTGGAGTGCTTTTGGCTCTATCAGAGCCAAAAGCACTCCCACTGACATCACTTGTGATGTCAGTGGGGCCGGCCCCAGATGGTAGGCGTTCCCATGGGAACGCCTCCGTCTGGCCAGCCACGACCCCGGTACGCCCACCAAAGGGGGCGTGCTGTCACTCACCATCGACAGCACGCCCCCTTTGTAGCGAGACCCATAGCGACGGCTTGCCCGTCGCTATCCGGGTCTCGCGCATGCGCACGACGGAGCCGGGTCCGTCGTGCGCATGCGCACTGGCCCAACATTGACCCGCTTGCGAGCACTCAGCATTCGTGAGCGGGTCTGAATCAGGCCCAGAGTGAAAAGTGATAAGAAAGTGATAAGGTACCAGCCAATCAGCTCCTAACTGCCATTTCACAGGCTGTGTTTGAAAAATGACAGTTGGGAGCTGATTGGCTGGTACCTTATCACTTTCTTATCACTTTTCATTCTGTCTCCTAAAACTGCTTAGTAAATAGACCCCTAAAGCTTAGAATTAAGTTGTGATCTTGTTAATGATATACAGTATGGGCATTTGTTGTGAGTCCAGAGACTAATAATTCTGCATTTACAAACTTTTAAAATACCTATTATGGTAATATATTGGGGTCTAGTTACTAAGCAGTGATAGGAGACAGAGGCCCGGATTCAGAGCCGGACGCTCTGACAGAGCGCTCGCTCTGAATCAGGGCCATCCTTCCTGATTTTAGAGCGGACTCCTGGGTGTCCACCCACAGCTATAGCGAGCGGCCTAAAAGATGGTCGCGATGGTCAAGACCATCGCGACCATAGGGCTTGCGACAAGACCCTTGTGGTAGGGTCTCGTTTGCCGCAAGCCCTGGAGTGCTTTTGGCTCTATCAGAGCCAAAAGCACTCCCACTGACATCACTTGTGATGTCAGTGGGGCCGGCCCCAGATGGTAGGCGTTCCCATGGGAACGCCTCCGTCTGGCCAGCCACGACCCCGGTACGCCCACCAAAGGGGGCGTGCTGTCACTCACCATCGACAGCACGCCCCCTTTGTAGCGAGACCCATAGCGACGGCTTGCCCGTCGCTATCCGGGTCTCGCGCATGCGCACGACGGAGCCGGGTCCGTCGTGCGCATGCGCACTGGCCCAACATTGACCCGCTTGCGAGCACTCAGCATTCGTGAGCGGGTCTGAATCAGGCCCAGAGTGAAAAGTGATAAGAAAGTGATAAGGTGCCAGCCAATCAGCTTCCAACTGTCATTTTTCAAACACAGCCCGTTAGATGACAGTTGGGAGCTGATTTCCTGGCACCTTATCACTTTCTTATCACTTTTCTCTCTGTCTCCTAACACTACTTAGTAAATAGACCCCTTAGATTTCTATAGACTCCTTTGGGTGGATTTACTAAAGCTTTTTTCTTTTAGGGTGCATACACACTGGACGATATCCATGAGCGATATGAACGATAACGATATCGTTGAACAATATATTGTTTATATCGTCCAGTGTGTATGCACTCACCAATGGATGATGCGCGCTACCGTGGTTCGTTAACGATATCCCCAGTCGGCTATACATGCAGCTCAGTCTGGGGATATCATTAGCGATGCCATACTGCCAAATTCAGCATGGCCCTGCTTCCTTCCCCCCACCAACGATTACTATAGGCCATTACCCCTAAATGACATCATTTGGGGGCGTGCCCGCGTGGCATGCCGTACAGATGCGGTGGTGGCTTTGCCCAACCTCCTGACCAGACCACCCGCGGGACACTTCGGGCCACGGGTGGAACAGCGGGACAGTGCTCTCCTGCTGAAGTCGTGATGTTGGGAGGGGTGCGCCCTCTATGGGTTGACGCCCCTGTGCGACCGCACTGGTTGGACATGCCTCGAGCTGGCCCTGCCTAATAGGGCCACCTAGTATTCAGCTAACTTTTGCCTGCAGGGACCAACGCCATCTTCAGAAGGCGGTGATTCACCGAACCCCGCCCCCTCCTATGAGGAGGTCTGGGGTTGCGAGGAGGGATCCGAGGGGATCCCTCCACCACCTCCTGAGTGAATGTCATGCGGTCGTGCACACGCATTCGAACAAGACCGGCACGTGAAGGGTAAGTATCACTGCTACTGAGCATGGAGACATCTGCTTTTCGTAACAAGCTGTCCCCGCACCAGGACAATGCTGAATTGTTCCGATAATCGATTATCACCACCGCAATTCGCGCTGCAAAGATGCAGGTGAGCAAAAGGGGCATGACCTAATTCCCATAGACCACGCCCCACAGATGCCGTTACTTGGGAGCGTGCCCGTATGGCACGCCTCCCCTTTCACTTCAGACTGGGGGTGAGTCCCGTACTTCGTCAGCAGCTTGGCTGCCCCCAGCCGTCTCACTGCACTGAATGGACAACGCTCCTGCGACGGGCATCCATTCAGCTTCACCGGCACCACCGCGCTCTGCTTAGCAATGATGATGGGGATCCCGAACCTCCCATGGGACACTTTGGACAGCGGGTGGAACACCGGGACAGTGCACGAAAAATGGGACTGTCCCGCTGAAATCGATATGGGTGGGAGGGGTGGTGCTCCTGTTTGACCACATTGGTTACATGCCCCAAAAGCCGAACCTGACTTAATCTTCGGGGGCCATCCAGCTCCAGATGATGAAAGACCCCTTTGTGCTTTTATAATTTGACGTAATTGATGGAATTTAGAATATATATAATACAATCAAATGAAATGTTCAATATTGACTAAGTAAGAGTAGGGAAGACTATTTTTGTATCATTTGATTTCCATTGACTATATGAGCAATATGTCATGTAAATACGATTTTATTGCTCATTATACAAAAGTATTCCATTCCTCAGTTTACATATAAATATATACTGTATAAACCACTTCTATGCCACACAATTATTCGGCTTCACATGGATCCAATTCCCCTCTCCGCTGGTATTCTGTTTATTTTGATTTCGAAAGACAAGCTGAAATATACATCTGAGTTTGGCATTACAATAGACAGACACAACGCAGGGAGCTGAACCAATGATGATAGAGATGTTTACATTTGATAATGCAGATTATTTACATTGCCATGGGGTACCGGAATATTTTATGGGGCACTATTCTGAAAACGAAGAACTTTTGCATTACAAACTGAATGTTCTTCCCAGGACGGAATCTTAGGTACAGTTTACTTTGCTGCAAATAAATTTCTTCTGTTCTGCATTAACCCGTCTGGAATTCTAGCCACCATCGCGTTTCGCACATCTTATCACTTTAAGATGGCTTACTTACTTATGCAAAACCCCAAATAATCCACTTGTGAATTGTGCCCATTCTGGGTTCCCCACATGATCACTTTTCTCAAGAAAACCTACAGTTAAATAATTGCAATAAATGAAACGCGATTCATGGATAAATATAAAACCAAAGAACATTACAGCTAAATTGTCTAGATTGTGATGCTAATCCACCACTGTATATATTAAGTCACAATATCGGAGATTGCACCAGCCCAATAGATGCAGATCCACCTCTGAACATGGCCGGTGGTGTCAGTGCTTACTGCGACACGCCCGGTTCTAGCTAGCCATGCCCCTGTTACCTCCTGGTAATGTCCACTGAAATCCCCAGCCTTGTGGCCAAATTCTTTCTGAGGCTTTCTGCTGTAACTATCGGGACACACGTGCAGTATGACTCGGAGGCATGCGCAGGCTGAAAACATCAGCCGCTTGTGTGCGGCATCGACACTACGTGCACCTCTGAATCAGGCCCACAATCTGAGCGAGGCAGCAATATTACATGTATTTTAAGCCTTTGCCTGTTGCTTTAAGACTCCTGTCATGCATCTAGTAGGTTACACACTGTAGTTAATGGCATCACCCAGACATCATCACGAACATCCACCACTGAATCAGGCCCACAGTACCTGATTCTGAGCCTGCGTACTAGTTATGGTAAATCTGGTATCAGCCCAATGCATACCGAGTAATTGTGTGTTCCGCATTTGGCAGACCGGGCCCCCAATGTCAGTAGCAGAACCCGTTATCATTAGGATCAGGACTTACCCCCAGGCCATTCTGGGAGCAGAAGATCCATCTGCATCCATCTTCCCATCTCTCACCACACTTGGCGAACGAGCATGGATGTCGGCCAACACGCCCATGACTCCCCTCAATTCCGTGTGATCGCCCAGAAATGTTCATTTCAGGAGAGTGTTGTCCATCGCCGGATGGATCAGTCCGCCCGCACGTTCAGTCTCCATTTACGTGCATAAGCATAGTGTGTCGCGTGCGCAGACGCCGATTACTTTGTACAGCGCGTTTGCTGATGTCTGCGGGATCCATCCTGTTTTTAACTTGTGTCCGACTCTGAATCTGGCTCTATATCAGTTAACTGGTATAAACAAATGGCAAAGCAAAGCATTAAGGGCCTGGTTCAGAGCAGGACACTAGTGGCGTCGCGACTGCATCTTTTTGTGGCGTCGCAGCGGCGTTGATAATATGCAAATGCTAGTTTCCCCCTCTCCCTTGTGCACAAGCATGCACCTAATTGTGCAAGCCCTGGGACGCCCACTTAAAGTGCCCGCAGATGGTGTAACACCCCTGGTGGTTCCAAGCACTCCACCATCACGTCCGCCATCAACACTTCCCTTGCCCTACGGCTGGTGCAGTGTCTCCTTCTGACATTGGTCTGAACACGGCCTTTGTGGCTGCTGCTCTGTGTCTGAGGGTCTGATTCAGCAAGGAACGCGCGGATGCAGATGCACGCACCCGTCCGCTGCGAGAATATGCTAATGAATGCATACGCACGGCAATTGCAGCAGAATAGGCGGACGCCCAGCACTACATAATACCACCCATTTTCCTTTACTTGCGTCCTCTGCCGGCATCGGGATTTGAACCGCCGGGCTCACGTCCGGCGGTCAAACATACTGATTCCGTTGGAACTTAAGTTCTAAAGACTCTACAATAAAAAATTTAAAAAAGAAAAGAAAACCATCCATTATTCTGCCACAGCAATCTCCGTCAGTCATCCATTGCAGGTCACTTGAGCCGACCCAGCTGTTTTTCATGAGGTACCAGGTCATTTGCTTCTCAGTGTAAATTTCCTTGTGTCAGTAGGTTAGTGACGGAGGCCCTGACATGTGGAGTCAGCACATAAATCACCTGCATCTTCTGAATGAGAATTACACCTATCCCTGTAGGATGATACATGTCATTTGGTGTGAATGTACAGTTCTCTGCCAATTTACTTTCCCACCAAAAAAGCCAATTGAAACATTTCAGTTCCTCGAGCAGCGAGCATCTGAGGCCACTGAGCACGTCTTCCCAGCAGCGCGTGTAAACTCTCCTTTCATAGCGACAAAGATCTCATTAAGTCAAGAATTCTGCTTATTTAAAGAATCGGGGTTCAGTAATCAGGGGTGCTGAGGAGGGGGGGAGCGGATACTAAATACTGATGCCCAGGCCTCTTTGAGGGGCCCTAGCCAGGTGCTGTGGCAGCGCCTCTGTATTTTATACGTTTTTCAGAAGGGGGCCGTCAGTATCACCCGAGCACTTCAGATGCCTCAACGGCCTTACCAGCAATGAATGGGTGTTTGGAGACAGGGCTGTTTTGATAAAGGGGTAATAAGGGCATTTGTCCATGGGCCATAAGGAGAGAGGAGTTAATATTACAAATCTTCGGAATGTGGTCTCAGAGAGACTTAGGGGTCTATTTACTAAGCTGTGTTAGGAGATAAAGTGAACGGTGATAAGGTACCAGCCAATCAGTTCCTAACTGCAATGTCTCCAGCTGTGGTACATATTTAATTTGGAGCGAAAAGCCGGAATCGGCGAAAAAGTTTTGTCGATGATGTCATTTCGCCAAGTGAAAAAGTATCGCCGTATTCAATTTGAATGACGTTCCGCCTAGGCTAGGCGGAACGTCAATGCAATATAATAGGCAAAAAGTTTCGCCTATGAATAGCAGACGGAAAAAAGTGCAGAATTGGGGTTTTGAGGTGCAACGTTGCAGGAACCCCCGTGCAACCTTCAGACAGTCCCCCAAAGGTAAACTGCGTAAAAAAATAAAAAAAAATAGTTAAGAACACACCAAAAAAATAACTTTCATTTTGGGGGTGAAAAAAATAATGTTGGGGGTCAAAGTTAAAAACTAGCTAACTAGACTCCAGGGGGGTCCCCAAGTATGCCCCAGGTGTTTTTTTCTTTGTAGGTGCTTGTGGCAGGTAGATTTTTCACGATTTTTTAAACTTCAGCAACTTTAAAATATGCTCACCCCCAAATTTGCTGGGATAAGTTATTTTCTGGATAAAATACTCCTGAATACTATTCTGCATCACTTATACAAAAACGCTATTTAGCAGCTATTGAGCCCATTAAAAAACACCAAATACCTTCAGCAAGCCAAATCGGGGGGTACCATAGGGAACCCCCATGTCAGAGCATCTTTTGGGGGGTGTCAGGCTGATTACCCCAAATCTGACAGGACTTTCCGCTTGTTTAAGTTTCGCCGGATCCCGTTTTCGCATACTTTCAAATTGAATACAGTGATACGCGGGGACGCACACGATACTTTTCCGCTTGCGAAACAGGTGAAGTAGGCGAAAAAGTCCGGGAGACGGAAAAGTATCGCGGGTCCGCTCAAATTGAATACGGCTCTGTGTTTGAAAAATGGCAGTTAGGAGCTGATTGGCTGGTACCTTATCACTGTTAACTTTATCTCCTAACAAAGCTTAGTAAATAGACCCCTAATACTGTAGAGATTATATTTTTGAGCCCCGGGTGTCCTAGACAGATTGTATAAACTGTTTTTTTTTCAGCGAGAGGTTCCACTTGTTTTATTTAATTAAAAATCCTGTCAAAGTCGTTATTCTCAGGCTGTGTACACACTGACCTAATATTCTGATTTTATTTAAGGATTCATTTCTAACTCCAGTTAAGCACAGTCAGGGGTGTTGATAAGAGAGGGAGCAGGTGCTAATTACCCTGTCCCAGGCTTGACGGAGGGGCCTGCCGGGGGCTCAGCTCTGCTGCCACCCCCTTCTCCCTTACCTGTCAGCAGCCTTTCTTCAAAGCCCACGCCCGCTGCTGTGGGCTGGACTGCAGTGGGGCTAGAGCTACTGCAGCCACTGAACAGCCCATGACTGAGGGGTTTCACAGCGCCCCCTGTTCAGCGTTCCAGCTTCATGGCCCTGCAGTATTTGCTGCGTGCAGCATCGTGTTGTGGCAAATACTTCTAAGGGGGTATGGCCACACCTCCCACGATTAGGTCACGCCCCCAAACATGTATCGGGGCACGGCCAAGCTCTCTCTGGGCCTGAGCACAGACATGATAATAAAAACCAGTGGGGCGCAGTGGAGCGATTTTTTTCTTCTGCACATGCCTTTATTTCGCACTGCATAATAAAAAATACTAAAAATAAAAAAAATTAAATATATATATAAAACTAGCAAAATAAATAGGTATAAAAAAACATCACAATTTAGGTGCAATGTGTAACACTGTTTACTTGCCAGAGGAAACAGACAGTGATCTGCGATATGCTTTGCACCCTAATAGTAATACTACCCGGAAGCAGTATGATTTACCACCAGACCCCTGCCCGCGGGTTGGAATCCCGACACCAGGAGGCCGGCAGAGGAGGAAATCCTGATCGTCGAAGGTAAGTATTAGCTAACCTATTTATAAACCCCTAACCCTCCTTTAGGGTGCCTAACCCTAACCTTCCCCCCCCCCCAGTGCTTAACCCTAATCCCCCCTCTAAGTGCCTAAACCGAACCCCCCCTTCCCTGCCGCCTACACCTAAGTCCCCCAGGGGGGTGCCTAACCCTAAGTCCCCCCCGGGGGTGCCTAACCCTAACCCTCCGTCCCCCTAGCCTAGCCCTGACCTCACGGGGGATGCCTAACCCTAAGTCCCCCCGGGAGCCCTAAACCTAACACCCCATGGCTGTCCACAGCGGCGCCCGGCATCCCTTCGATCAGGATGGCGGGCGCTGGTCTCCCGGCGTCGATAAAATGACAGGCGTCTAGATTTAGATGCCTGTCATTTAACCCTCGCTGGGATAAAGCAGTCTTGGAATAGGTCTGCTGGCTTCGCGACTGCATACCATTTTACCCTATTTACTTTGCCAATTTTATAAATATATATTTTAACAAATAATTTATTTTTATTATTTTTTATTATCCATAATAATTGTTATTTCCTTGCCTATAATTGCATAGAATAATCACCTTTTCTTCCGATTGATACATTATTCATTAATAAGGGACTAGGGTATAAAATTCACAATATGCAATTCTCCTGCTACAATCCAAAGGGTGTCCCTACAACTCATAATAAAGATACCGAAGGACATCGGGACTCCAAATTAATGTCCAAAGCAAACATCATCGTCTGACAAAGGGTGAGACTAGAGCAATAAGTCCTTATCTGGTGGGTCCATCCCTTACCACAGAGCACAATGTTTTTCTCCTATTGTATTCCATATATACCCATTGAGGACGGCAACAGCTGGAATGTCAGGAGACAGCGTTGCAACGGCGAGCACCCGCCAGTATCAGTGAAATTCTCTACACCAAATTGTGAGCATACCACTTGTTGGATGATTGTTTCATCTGTATTACACAGAGGGCCTGATTCAGACCCAGTCGCTATTTGCGGCCGCTCGCTGTCAAAAAGGGGCCGTCTATGCAAATCATGTGCTCGCTGTTTGTGGTGTAAGGAAGCCTCTATGTCTAAGCGAGCGATGGCATATTGCGCTCGCAAGTGTTTAAAGACGCCCCCTTGCCACTCGCAACACACGTCATCCCCGGTATTTGAAGGAAAAATCGAGAGCCATCGGAGCTACTCGCAGCGCTTGAAGTAGCCTTACCCTCCCGCAAGCACTGCGAGCAGTTCAGGGTAACAAACAACCAAGTGATGTGTTCAATGGTGCTACTTTGCTAATTATGCACACCCATTAACGTCAGAACCGTTCCTGACCGTCAGAACCCATTCTGAAGGTCAGACACGCCTACGTTCGCACATCAACTCCCCTGTTCACAAGCACCTTCCCGTTACCACCCACAAATGGCGCTATCTGTCACTCATTCCACTGGGCAGTCTTTTCAGGGTGAGTGAGCAAAATCCAATCGCTCGTACTAGTTTCCGCATGCGCACTGCGACTTATACACATGCGCAGACGGACGACCATTGCTCAGAGCGAGCGAGCGAGCGCAACTTAGCGTCTTGGTCTGAATCAGGCCCAGTGTACGCTATATACATTTATTTTCATTCTCGGTACCCACAAACCACTCTACAAATTACGGGTTGGAGAACCCCTGGAAGTACCAATCTCTCTACATGCTGTATACTCTATTTGCTTTATGGAACTTTTAGTTGAATTTCCTCAGTTCATAGCTGCATATTCATAACCTTTGGTGAACTTTTCCATTTGGTCGAATCTTTTATATCTATATATCCCATAGCATTTCAGGGAGATTGTGAAAGCAGCACCTATGAGCGTGGTGGTAAAGTGGGCGTGTACTGCTATATCTGAGAGGCGTGTCATAAATTGATTTGATCCACATGTAAATGAGCCCCAAAGCAGTCAGTAAGATCTACTTGTTGATGAAAACACACTGATACTTCTCAGAAAATACATGTAACCAGAGGGATCATTGGGCCTGATTCATACCCACTCGCGAGTGGCTGTCCGCTCGCAAGTGGGTCGATGTTGTGCACTGCGCATGTGAACGACGGAGGGAGCTCCGTCGTGCGCATGCGCGAGACGCGACGAGCGATGGACTTTCCTTCGCTCGTTGTGTCTGATCAAAGGGGGCATGCTGTCGATGTTGATAGACAGCACGCCCCCTTTGGTGGGCGTGCCGGGGGCGTGCCTGCCAGACGGAGGCGTTCCCAAGGGAACGCCTACCGTCAGAAGCCGGCCCCACTGACATCACTAGAGATGTCAGTGGGAGTGATTTTGGCTCTGATAGAGCCAAAATCACTCCTGGCCTTGCGGTTGAGAAACTCACCCGCAGGCTTCTGCTCGCAGTGGTGATGGTCGCGATGGTCAAGGCCATCGCGACCATCATCCTGCACGCTCGTATAGGCTGTGGGTGGTGACCCACAGCTATACGAGCGTCCAGGAGGACGCTCCATATTTATGGAGGTGGGCCCTGTTTCAGAGCGAGCGCTCTGGTCAGAGCATCCGGCTCTGAATCAGGGCCATTGTGCCTTACAACCAATGCAGGGAAATTATACTATGATCCCATTTAAATGTATATATCTCTGTTTTTTCTTTTATATAACAGTGTCATAATGGGGGTAAGGTGAAATAAGGGAGATTGGTAGACTCTTCAGGGAGACAGGGAGTTGGCAAATATGATATATCCCATAGTTAGAGGCAGGGCCGGTGCTACCATTAGGCAGCTGCCTAGGGCGCTGTCACCTGGAGGGCGCCGCTGAGTCAGCCTAAAATACGGTCTTATCAGGCACCGCTATGCTCAACTCCACGGTGACCTCCACACTTCACTGTAAGGACTCTGCCGGTCTGACAGTGCTGGTAATAACAGCAGCGCTGACAGTCACATGACTGACGTGTAAGCGACCAGTGTAGCGCAGGCGCCTGTCTCTGCTCTTTCGGTTCCCCTTCTCTCCTCCCCGTTGTTTGGAGAAGGCAGAACAGACATGGAGCGAGCTGGGCTAAGGAACATTAGTGGTGCCTGTGTTAATTGCTGTTAAATGACAGTAAAGCCACACAGCACGGCCTATTTTCTTTTCCCGTATACATGTATTTAATCACTTCACAGTTTCCAAATTACAGTCATTCTGCATTTCACATGACAGCCTCTACTGTGGGGGGAAAATAATATAAAGAATTAGGAGACAAGTCCTGTGGTAACAGAGGAAGCGTTGTACAAACTGTCTAAACATCCAATTAGTAATTAGGGTGATTCCATGCAATGTAGCCTCTGTGCGGCATATGTGCCTGTAGCACTACACTAAGGGCCTATGTCTTGGTGAGCGATCACTTTGTGCTTACAGACGCCCACCAGCCTGTCTTTAGCCGCCGACTAGCGTACGTCATCTCCAGGAAGTATATACAACCATCGGTACATCGGGTTCCATCAGATCTGACTGCAGCGATTGCCGTTGACTGTACCCTACCGCAAGCACTGCGATCACTTCACTGTATTATTCATCCAGGTGACGTGTACTATGACGTTGCCTGTTAATTATGCACGCCCCAGAAACGGCGTTGAAACACTCTGGCACGCCTGCGTCCGCAACTCCACTCCCCCGTTACTACTGCCCGGCCCCTCTTACCACCCACAAATGGCCTCTCCTGTCACTCATTCTACTGTGCTGTCCTAGCAGGGCGAGCGAGCACATTCCGATCGCTCATACTAATTTGCGCACGCGCACTGCGAACTACATGCATGCGCACATTAGCGAACATTGTCTGCAACTTCCGCTGACACTATACTTCCCGCTGACACTATACTTCCGCTGACACTATATTTCCCGCTGACACTATACTTCCGCTGACACTATACTTCCCGCTGACACTATACTTCCTGCTGACACTATACTTCCGCTGACACTATACTCCCGCTGACACTATACTTCCGCTGACCATATATTTCCCGCTGACACTATACTTCCGCTGACACTATACTTTCACTGACACTATACTTCCACTGACACTATACTTCCCGCTGA